>OZ026577.1:1802309-2369809 GCA_964020215.1 Aurelia sp. 3 sensu Dawson et al. (2005) | reverse complement strand
ACGACCACCTGCAGCAGACATTGCATCACCACAGCAACATCAGTATTGTCAAGACAGACGAATTATTGAAGAACGTGATGATTTACGAGAAATCCTAGAAAATTATTGCAATAGCGACAAATCAAATGCTGATATGCAATTATTTAACCGAGATTATTTACAACATATCGCCAATATGACAAATAACATTGTATAATAACATTGTATTATACATTGTAGTAGCAAAGATCATCACAAGATATTGTGTGTGTGTGTGTTTGGGGAGCAAAACAGAACAGTATGCCTACTGATTTTCGTTTAAAAATCGTCCACGCTACCAGAAATGGTTCTTTAGGTGGATTTGGAAAAGAGTGGAGACTTAGAAATCACAAAAGAATAGCAGATGAAGCAAAATATTTGATGCAATCAACCGCTAAGAAGTTGTTGAGGAAAAGCGCAGTTGCACAAATGATAAAAGGAAAACGACGACGACGACAACGACAACGTGGTGGTGGTGGTAGCAATGCTGCTGCTATAAACAAATCACCATTTGGAAATCATCGCATAACCGACATTGGAGTTCCACCTGGTGAAAGCAGAGGTGCCATACCAAATGAACGAATTAGAAAAATGAAAAAATCACTCTCCTCTTCGTATGCCAATTACAAAAATCAAAGTGCAAAGAAAAAATTCCATCTCTCAAGAACAGTTCCTAGAATATATTATAATTCCAGAGAATTTGAAGAAGGTGAACGAGGTCATTCAGACAGACGTCGACGACAAAATGATGGCTACTAAGTAACTATTTAGGTGGCAGATACTGTTTAAATAATTTCAGTCACATATATGTAAATCGATGATACTTAAAATGTAAATCGTTACTTAATCGTTTCATGAATATATAAGAAGAATATTAACAAAATGAAAATCACATTCTTCGTTATTTTATTCGACGTTAACTACTCGCTCACTCATACTATCCAGAAATGAGGAAAAAACACAACAAGAAACAATCGAGAAAAGAAAAAGTTGTTGTTGGTGGCGATCCAAAGCGTACAAAAGATGGTAATTTTTACAACTCTAGTGTCAAAATTATTAAACCAATGGCAGTTCGAGGACATCTTAAAGGTCCTATGAGTTACAATGGAAATCCTGCTGCCAGTACAAATTTCAATATGATGACATTTCAACGTTTTCTTCACGGTCAAAGTTTACCACGAGGGACTGCTTTTTACAAATTAAAAAACATGCATAAAGGACAATTCTGTTTAAGATAATAAATAAACACTTTTTAATGTTTAAAACAACTTTTTATCTTCTCAAATAATCCGTTGATATATATTTATTTGATGGTGTGTTTCTGTGAGTGAACTGTCTTGCATTGTTGCTCACTCAAATGTCGTATTTTGATCAAAGAAACGGTGGTGGTCCTTTTGGAGGTCGTCCAAGTTATTTACATCAACTATGGCAAAAAAGTGTCGCAATAGATCCTCCTGCTGGTTCTTTAGCTCCAGCTGGTACACAACCTCAACATTATGGTGAACAGGTGATGATTCCAAAAGCGGTATATCCACTTTTCATGAAAACAATGCAAGAACATTTGGAGAATTTAGAAGAAAATAAAGCCGCTCAACATATGGAATTGGCTAGGCGAAATGCTAATGATCCAAACAAATATGAACATCATTTCATTGCTGCTTTACAATATAAACGAGTTGCAAATTCAAAAGATATCAACGACATGATACGAAATAAACTAACAGACTCTGGTTTGAACAATGTTGACAAGCAAATTGCATCTCTCAGACAAGGTAATCAATTGAAGACACCAGAAGGAATGCAAAAATACAAGCAATTGCAAATGGAAAGAAACAGAAGAAAAGATGTTTTAATGGAGTCTGAAACAAAAGCATATAACAAATACCTAACAAATCCATTTACATCAATGAATGAGCGACCAAAAACACTACCTGAAAACTACGCTCAAAAAGAATTGTCTGGTTTTTTAAGAAAACATCGAGGTGTTATTGAACCAAATGAAAAGGGTCATCTCATCATCGATGGGAAAACAATATCAACAGATCCTCATGATGCATCAAAGTTGGTTCATTATCTAACCAAAGATATAAGTGGAAAACCTCCAAAAGGAGTCAAGGAATTGCTTCAAGCCATGAGTAAACGAGGTTTTGATTATAAAAATAATCTTGGTAATGCTCATTTGAAGAAAATGTTGGATGAAAATAAAAAGAACATGTCGTCTGTTGGTGCTACTAGTGCCGCTATCAAAAGATCAACATCACCAACAACATCATCAGCAAGAAAAAAGGAAATTTTGAATAAAAGATATTTAGAAAAAAAGAAAGCCATACGCCAAAGAAGGACGACGATGAAAAGGAACGAGCTTGATAAGTCTAATGCCGTCGACTTATCAGAGAAGAGCAAAAAGAAAGAAGATAAAGAAGAAAGTAAAAAGAAAAGTAAGAAAAAGAAGGTTATAACGTCACCAACTAGAAAGTCACCAGTACAAACAAGATCACTCACAAAAAAGAAAAATGTTTAACAACTTTTTATTTAACAGTTTGCTTGTTTATAATATGATTGTTAAGATTGTTATGATTACGTTTAAAATAAATAACGTTTGTTTTTTGCATTCAAACTCTTTTACGTGTAACATACGTGTTCTTACGTTCAAATAATTATCATTCATGGAAACAATAAGTAATAGTAAAGCCATGGAAGATGAAATAGATCAATTAGAACAAGAAAGCGAAGACGAGAATGATGATGGTGATGATGACAATGATGCTAGTGGTTGTTCTGATAATACTACTCGCAACAATACTACACTCAAAAAAATCTCTGATAATGGAGATGATGAGGATGATGATGATGATGATGATGATGATGATGATGATGATGGTGATCAATTTACAACAAAGAAAGGAATGTTTGTTGATAAAACGTTGAAAAAACGCTTACAAAATCAACGAGATAAAATGTATACGCATTTGATGGAAATATTAGATTTAAAAAATGAACAGAAAAAGAGAAGAAAAGCTGAATTGATGTACAGAGAATTAGAAAAAAAAAACTCTTCCAGAGTTATATCATCAATCATCAAATAAGAGAAAAAGAAAACAGCAAAGACAAAAACAACAACAAAACAAAAGAAAAAAACACAAAAACATGAACGACAACAGTGATGATGATGATGATGATGATGATAATGATGATGATGATGATGATGATGATGATGATGATGATGATGATGATGAAAATACTGATGATGAAAATAGTGATGATGATCGTGATAAAAAAATCAATCTTTTGAAAATCTTGGAAAAAGATTTCAAAGACAATGCTAACAAATTACGAATCAATAAACTTGATAAGTATTATCAGATGGTCAACAATAATGAACATCAACAACAACAACAACAACAACATGATGATGATGATGATGATGATGATGATAATAATAGTTCAAACAATGAAGATGATGCAAATGGGAAAAACGATGATACGATTGTTGATGATAACGATGATGATGATGATGATGATGATGATGATGATGATGATGATGATGATGATGATGATAAAAAAATTGTGTCTTGTTATAAAAATAACTTGAATAAACTTGAACAAATTTATGGTAAATATCATAGTATTTATCCAATAATTAAAAAACTGTTACAGAAGAACTGTTACAAAAAGACATTGAAAACATCAACAAAACGACAAACATCATCAAAGAGGCGTCATAAACAAAGACAAAGAAGAAGAAGATAAATGGCTCCAACACGACGACGACGACAACGTCAACGCGATCATCGCGCTCAAACAATAACAACAACAACAACAAACTCTGATAATAAATCATTGTATAATAGATTATCGTCATTATATAGAGATGTTAATTTTCCAGGTGCTTTTAATGGCACAAAAAATTTTCATAAACAATTAAAATTGCATTTTCCTGATGAATTTGCTAATTTGAAATTAAAACAAGTTGAAGCGTGGAAAGAACATGATCTTTTTGCGTCGAAAAGAACAAAAGTGAAAAAACCAAAGGTTAGGCGTTCAGTGCAAGTGTATAATCCCAATAACATTTGGGAAGGTGATTTAGTTGATATGGGAAATGCAAATGTACGCCTTAATAGAAATGTTAGATATCTCCTTCTTTTAGTTGATCAATTTACTAAAAAATTATTTTGCGCGCCGGTATTTGGAAACAATAAAGGAGCACCTGCTGTTATAAAAGCATTCAAAGAAATTTTTTCAAAAACAACAAGTCGACCGAGATTCTTATACACTGATCAAGGTAGTGAATTTATTGCAGAACCCGTAAAGGATTATCTAGAGAAAAAGCAAGGAATCAAACCCTTTACAACAAAGGATAAAGACATAAAATGCGCCATTGTTGAACGGAGCATCAAAACATTGAAATCAAAGTCATTTGGCATAATTGACAATGGACAACCTAAATACATTGATTACTTACCAAAGATAATCAATGGAATAAATAACACAGCAGGAAGGACAACAAAATTGACACCAAATAATATAACCCCATTGACTGTTGGTGATGCACGAATGAACATTTATGATTATAACATAAAACAGGAAAATAAATTTCTTGGCAAGAAAACAGGTAGAAAACCACCACCAAAATATCGTGTTGATGATTATGTTTTAATCAAAAAGGAAAAAAAACTATTTAGAAAAGAACATAAAAACAGTTTAAATGACGAAATTTTTAAAATTATTAGCATTCAAACTGATATCATTCCTTACGTGTATCATCTTGCTGATCTTAGTGGCGAAAAACTTTTGGGTTATTTTAACCAATCTGAATTGGTGAGAGTGCAGTTACCGCATCTGTTTACTTTGGAAAAGACAAGTAATTTTCAAAGACGACGATTCACTTCAATTGATGGTGTAAAATATATACATATTAAAGTTATTGAATATCACAAACCAATCTCAATACCTTTAAAAGTTTTTGAATCAAGACCTGCATCACAAAAAAATTCAAACACAATCTCCGCTTCGCAGTTTTTATTCTATCTAAAGGAAGAAGAAGAAAAAGAAGAAAAAGATGGTTGAAACACGAAAACAACAACAACAACAACAACAACGCGAACAACGCGAAAAACAACAACATCATGTGCGCAGTTTTAAACGAACAATGCCCACTTGTTCTACACCACTTCTTCAACCACCACCAACGACAAATTATTCTCCTCCTTCTCATCCTCTTCATCATCAAACAAGATGTGATACACCATTTCCTCCTGCTGATGTCGAGAACAATAAAAACTACTCATCATCTGCTACTGCCGCTGCTGACAAAGAAGTCGAAATACTGATGATGAAATCAATAAAACAACATGAAAATATTCAAGATGCAACACTATTTCTTCCAATTCCAAAGAATTTGAATCATGACGACACTGTGGATACTGAGGATGAGGATAGTGACAATGATGATGGTGATGTTAAACAAGATGCTGTTGATGGAGGTGGGAATATTTTTGCGTTGAGAAAAGCTGCTGGAATTTTAGATGCAGCATTCTCTTCTGATCATTCATCTGGTGATCAGTATTTTCCTTATGTATCACCAAGTATTGTAAGGAATAAAAGATCATCCAAACTTGACGATGAAAGAAGACAAAAAATCTCATCTGATGATGGCAGTCGGGAATTATTGGATCATATTGCCAAACGCATGTCGAACAATTATCGCGACTCAATGGAAGATTTAAGATACTCTTTTCACAAATCATTAGCGCCTATCAAAGCACGTGTCATAATGATGTTGAAACTTTTGATTTACATGATCATTACAATTAAAGTATTGGTTGTTGTTGTCACTGCTTTGTTAGTTGCTGCGTGTGTTGTGACAAAGATGATGAGTAAATATGATGATGATGATAATGGTCAACACAATCATGGAGGTGGTGCTTATGGAACAACAACAACAACAACAAATTCTAGCAACGGTGTTGTCAGAGGCAATGTGAGTTGTATTTACGTCACAAATGTTCTACCTAATTGCAACAAAATATGGAAAGCGATGCCTCCAAAGAAAAAAAACAACAAAACAGCTGAACTTCGAGACATGTGGAAGATGCACCTATGCAACTGGCCTTGTTTGAATTGCGACAGATTGATGCGAGCATGTGTTTTATACAATGCAAAAGGAGCTTGTCATTTATGGAATGCTCGATGCAAAGAAAATGCAAAAAAACTGGATTAAACATTTGCGTGCCTGGATGTTTGGATTGTCAGTCAATGCGAGATGGTTGTGATTATCGCGGTGATTATGAGCAATGTGCAATATTTAATGAATACTGCAAGGTCAACATACCTCAATCAACTCAACCTTCCATTCCAACAACATCAAGTACTGCTACTGCTGCTGAAACTACTACTACACCAAAACCAACTGCTGTTGGATTTGAAGGATTTGTTCCTAAAAACAAGACTTTATGCAGAATTCTGTATAAAAATTGCACAACAACAAATTACGTTATTCCGTGCTTGGATTGGTATTACTATTGTACTCCTCCCATAGTGGCAACATCAGCTCCAAAACCAGAAGGTGGCATATTTGAAAAGGTTAAAACATGTGATGAATTGCATAATGATTGCATCAATAAACTTCCTCTTTCGTACTACGATTGCCTTCAATGGTATTATTTTTGTCTGAAACGAGCACCAACAACAACAACAACGTCAACAACAACAACACCCAAGGAGCCTAAGGAGTCCAAGGAGGATGGCAAGCAACAACGTTTTAAAAAATAGTAATGCTTTAGGACAATCAAAAGAGGACATTGTATATTTTAAAGTTGTATCCAACACTGATGATTTTGATAATAATGAGGAGAAGGATTTTAAAGTAAACCCATATGGTGGTATAGATTTTGATAAAAGATTTCAATGGAATGCAAGTGCAATTTCTGCGTCTGTACCATTTGATTCTGATTTATCAATTGCTAATTCAATATGGTACAAAAGAATTAATTGTAATAACGATCAATTTAGTATAATTACTACACCATGGGCATATGGTGGTGTTTATTGGAGATTAGAGGAAGCAGTCAAACAGAGATATCCCCTAGAACTTGCACGTAAAACACTACTAGGGAAAGATGCCAAGAAAAAAATACCAAGTGAATTTCGCGAATGGTTTTCTGCTTCTTTTAACAATAGAATAAGCATGCTACCAAATGGTAAAGGACAATACATTTATAGAACAATAAATCCAATTTTGCGTTTAGTTGATTATCCAGGATCAACAGAAGTTGATGACGCATTTGAATTTGATTTCAGACGAATTGAAGCCTGGCCTTGGTCAGTCTCGGTGTATCCATCAAATGAATTGATACGAATGAGTCGTACATTGGAAGTGCTTTTAGGATTAAATGCTAATGTAATGACAGAGAACAACGGTAGCTGGCCTGTATTTACAGAACCACTTCCTGGTCTGGGTGTGAAAAAATTTTCAGCTGATTTTTTTTGGAATCCTCCATATGCAAAACTTGCCGCTACTATATCTTAATCACAAACATTTAATCATCATCACGAATCAAATCTGTCTTCAGTTTTTTGGATGGCCTGCGCTTCATCGGTGAATCACTCAGAACTCGTGTCTTCTTCAAGGTTTGCTTTCCATCTGCAATTTTTTGGGCATTGGTTCTCTCGTCAAGAATTCGTATCAGTCTGGTTACCTCCTCACTTCGCCACTGAGGAGTTTTTATTTTCAATGAATCTCCAAGATCCTCCTCGTCAGACATCACTTCTTGGGTGACGTTGCTCCATAACGCCATTTCTTCGTGCAAGACATGCTTGCTTCTTGATTCGAAGAGCTGGAAAAAAATGCCATTATCAAAGAGTTTCCAATACATAGATGCAGATAAGTTATATAGGGCCTGTTTACATGGGGAGAACTACAGTAACGCCCCACATTTAAGAAAACACATAAATGAGACTTTGGGGCTAAATAGAAAAAAAGCAGCACCTAGAAACACTCCAGGCTCACATTCAAAATAAAGTTTCCTATGTTTCGGTCGACACCAGGTCTTCCAGGTCCTAGTCTGATGGTCTAAGAGCATTCCAATTGATGCAGAGTCAATAAGAAATTGCCACCAAGATACCTTAGATTTCACAGATATTTTAACTGACTTTCTTGACAATCTTTGTTGATAGGCAAATAGGGTTCACATGAATATAACAATCTCATTCTCTTGTAACCTATTTTACAAGACTTGCCAGAAAAGAAATAAGAAACTTCAAAAACTGGCAGAGTAAAATGGAAAAGTACCATAGATGTAAGGAACATCTTTAGTCCTGTTTAAGTGACATAATGCACAGGGCGATTGAAGTCCTGTCAATCCATTTAAAGCGTAAAAAGGATACCCTCTATAATAAAGTTGATTTTCACATTCTAATGTCTATCAGCGTTGACCAATTAAAAATCGCACTGTCTTGTTCCCTGTGGTCATATCTTATGACAGTTGATATAAAGTAAAACCCCGCACTGGGAAGTAGGAAGCATCTTAAACTTGGGAGGCATGACACTTTGAGGGCACTTTTTTCCTTATGAAAAGTGGGGCATTTTCTAAAAATAAGCAGGGCACTTCTTTGTTTATTGCAAAATGCAAAATCTTGGGGGCACGTGCCCCCAGTGCCCCCGGTTCCTACGTCTATAACCCCGCAAAGAAGAACATACTGTTCTAGAAACCAGACTGACAATGTTCTTATCACCATGGTTCCTTTCTCACATTCAGGGTAAAGGCCCTTGTGACTGCCATGAGTACAAAGCTGTACAATGTGCATTTGTTATACAAAGCGGATAATTTCATGAATGTTGGAGGAAAATATAACATATTGTAGCAAAAGCTACAATAATATAGTTATATTACACAAATTACACAACACACAACCTAAAATTACACAACTTACATATTACACGACTTAAAATTTGTATTTGGACTTAGTTTCTATGAAATCATGGCATCAGATATTTAGAAAGATATTTAGGGGCCGATTATATGAGAGTTTTCAGCCCGGGCTGGAATTTCAGCCCGCCTAACCGGGCTGAAAACTCAGCCCCCTTCTGCAGTCAACTCTTTGTAAAACTGACTTTGCGATTACATGAGAAGTTTTCAGCCCGGGCTGAAAAGCCAGCCCGGGCTGGAATTTCAGCCCTCCTTGAGCTAGGCGGGCTGGGATTTTCAGCCCGGGTAAACGGGCTGAGATTTCTCATATAATCGCAAATTTTTCCAGCCCGGGCTGAGAATTTAGTTTGCGCACGCGCATTTTGAGTACAGTTCGCGCCAAAACAGCAACAAGAAGCTTATTAAAGATGGCGGAAGCAAGTGAAAGCATCAAAGAACGCTTCCAATGGAAAACGGGAGATAAGATTGCAAATCTTATTCAATGTTTAGCGCCGAAATTGATAACATAGAAGGACAACATCTTCCGCGCCAATTTTTGCGATACCACTTTGAATTTTTAAACTTCGAACGATTTTGGCGCGAAAACAGTAGTTAATTTCAGCCCGGGCTGAAACTCTCATATAATCGCACGCCAATTTCAGCTCGGCTAGGCGGGCTGAAAACTCTCATATAATCGGCCCCTTAGATTCCAGGAGGCTGTCGAGGTTAATTGTTCTTGATAAACACATCATATTACGAGGACGTGGAAGAAACCAGTCTGCTTTTGGTTCTTATCTTTGGACGTTTTTTCCAAAAAGTCAGTCTGTAGGCTCTTATTTTCCGATGTTCTTGTTTGCGAGCGTTTACTGTAGTATTACATCAAGAGCACTGGAGATTGACACCACAAAATTGCCGTTACGTCACCTTGACAGGGCAGCAATTTCTTTGTGTACTATGTCACGAAAACAGGACTGCAAATAAACACAATCCATGCAAGAAAGCCCACTTGTAACAGCCGTTCGAAATCACTTTGATTAGAGGAATAAATGAGTAAAAGAAGTAACACAAAGTGGAAGCACCAACGCCTTACAAAGAATAATCAAAATAACTTGTTTCTTTTATAAAAAATTCGTCGATAGATGAATGGATATCATTCCTATCGAATACAGTTTATCGAAAGGATATGAGTCATCAAAGTTTACAGAAATAGTTTGCTTTCAACAAAATTCTAGGTAGCGGCCATTTGCTTCTTTTAGACAATTAGACTTTTGTCATTTACATTTTTTGATATGATCCTGAACTCTTCTGAAATGTATCAAAGCTCTACAACATTTTACATGTAATCGATGGTGAAAATAAAACAGTATGCAACAGATATTTTATGTGAAGTAGGCATATCAATGTTAGCCCCATGATTATATCATATAAAATTCACGTACCCTTTGTCGCCGAGAACGCAGCTTTTTCAAATGGGCTGTCTCTGAATGCTTTGTCGGGTTGTTTGTCCTCACAAGATGGTCTCTTCTCAAGCTTAAAAAGTATGTCTGGCAGGCAGCTAGGAAGACAACGCAGATAATTAGCATAGAACTATAATGAAGTAAGTTTTTCAGGTCGGCCAACAAAACTTATCAAACAGACTGGCACAATTGTAGTTATAAATTAGGAGATCCCGCATGAGTCAAGTATTCACTGAGTGACAACTTCACTGCAAAAGGCTGATCATTAACTTTTACCTGCAATGACAACTGTATGTGCTCCTCGTCCGCTAACTTTGATGTCATATCCTCCACATACAAAATCCCTAAGTAACATATCACGGTGGGTCAGATCAGGGGCTTAAGCTGTTTTAGAATATGCTGCACTAAAATGTCAAATGGGTTACAATGTTGGAAAAATTTGCCTTGTATTAAATCGTAATAAATTTGCCCCGTATCATTCTAAAGTTGTTTTGGCATATTTTTAGGTATCCGCATTGTAATTTCTAAAGAAAGCGGTACTTAAATCTTCAAAACAATCGTTGCCAAGGTCTTGAGAAAACTTCACTGTTGTGTCCATTTTGGACCAAACTTTCATTCTATCGCCGCAAAGGTAGCAAAACCACCCATGGCAGCATGACAGACATGAGATTCTTAGGCAACCCTATGAAAAGACATTATGCAGGAGAGTATGGGGTTGCTAAACGTGCAAATTTAAATTTTTCAGAAACTTCTCAATGCTTATGGTAAGCATTGTAGTTAACGCAAGCGTTTTCACTTCTGCGAGCTTCTATATCTTCTAGACGACGATTTTGCTGATTGATATTGAAGTTGATACCTTTGATATCTTTTAGCATCAATCCTCTGCTGTATCAAATTTTCAACTCTAAAAATTGCAGTTGTACGCAATAATGTGGTCAAAGATGTTATACATGTGAAATAGATACATACATCTAATCAACTCGTGGCTGAACCTTCCTTTCACATGGGCATGCAAATCTTCTACAAATTGTGACGTTGCACAAAAGTTATCGTCGCTTGTAAACCTGTTGGATAAAAAGAATTTCGTAAGTGCTACATTCACCCCCAGTCAAGATTGGAAAATTGGCGTTGCTTTGCACAATTATTGTCGCTGAGGTTCGTAAGTGTTCAAAATAACGTTACCACAGAAAGAAAAAAATCATCCTATCTAGAGCGCCTGTAAGCTTATAGCACATCTTATTTGACATAGTATTTTTTCAACTTCCTTTACAATGACTTTTACTTCACGGCTTAAAGAAGTACCGTAATCATGCCTTAGAAGAACGAGATCCAATAATAACTTTGGGTTTCTGCCATGAAATGTTTTATTGAGTCAGGCTGCTGACGCTTTCTTCACATTTTGCAAGAGTGCATGGTCTAGGCTATGAACTCTCAAAACTCAAAAGGAAATGGAGATGCAACTAAAATAAATCATGCAAAAATTTAAGGAAAATTCGATCATAAAAGATAATTCCAAGTAATTCTTTTTCAATTTTCAATGAGTTAGATAAGTCAATGAAGGAGATAACGAACGCCAAACAAACCGTTCATCCAGATCCCATTTTGCATCATCTGACATCAAGTTATACAGTGCCTTCACTATTCTCTGCAAAGGATGAGATGGTGTGAGATTTTAGATCAATAAATTTAGACACGTCAATTCGTCCAAAGATTTACCTTGAATAGTATCACTTTTTGCAATGGTCCATCATATTGTGTCGCGTAACTTATGGCTGTTTTCAGTTTCATTATCTATATCTCAAAGTATTGTTTTTAGGGCTTGTCCCTCCATTTTAACTTCTGCACAGTCTAGGAGTTGTAAGCTCACAATTGTAGTCCTAACTGTGTAATTACCTTTATGTGTTCATCGTGAAGGTTACTTGAATTTTGAAGTTTGGTTTAATTTGGCAAAATTGTTCTATTTCAGTCGTGAGTGAAAGCATCTCTTCGTCAAATGAGTCTGTCCAGCGTAAGAAACTCGCCTTGCGCTCTGCCAGGCAAAAAAGTACTCAATGAAGGTTCTTACCGATAACTCTTTTGGCACATGTTCCTTTTCTCGTATCTTTTCTTTCAATTGCGATTCAATATTAAACAGACGTTGGTCAATCTTTTGGAGCTGATTTGTTATCAAAGTTATCGACTGTTTTTGACCTTCCACAAGACTTTCAAGCTTCCCTGTGAAGTTGTCACTCATGTTTGTTAATTTCCTGGTGATTGAAAGCAAGGCATTATTTGTGATAAGTTTCTCTTTGCAATTTTTGCGAAACATGACAAAAGAAATACACTGGTATGATACTTTATGCATTTTGATGTTCCACTGGCAACGTTTATCGTTTGCATGCCAGAGGAAAAGAAAAAAGACAAACCTATGACCAGAACTTCATACCAGGTGTTTATTGACTTGAGTGTGCGTCCTGGAAAGGGCACTAATCTTCGCTGGACAATCGATAATTCTGCAGTGGATGAAAGTTAGACCTTAAAAGTCATTCACTGAAATTGATCATAGCTACTTCTCTGCTTTTTTCTGAAAATATTGATATTTTGTTTTGACCACCTAAAAACATTTTTCATTCATTTTCCAGCTTCAAAAAGTGGATCCCTTCGTGAAAAAATAGATGCATGACTTTCACAGTCAGTTGAGCCTCTGGACAGCCATTTTCAAACATTTTGCATGGATAAATATCTTACCCATGATAATATCAATTGTTTCATTGTCATAGAAATTTCAATAGTTCGTTTCCAGAAAAAAGATAGCAACTGCAATGCTAAAAAAATTATTTATTTAGAGGTAGATTATGCAGTTATCTTCAAGCTAGAATTAAACCACATTGTGGGCAAGGCCAAGTTAATGTAGTCTTGAAGAAATGGTAAGAGCCACACATAAGGGGGAGCATTGGACTTACTCCACAATACTCAGAAGATGATGCAAATACCTGAGCAAAAAGTCTGGTGGCATTCTGCATACTATGCTTTCCTTGCTTGCTACACTGATAGTTGTACTGAATTCAGCAAATTATTTTCCAATTGATGCAATCGATCCAAAATTAGATGCCATAGTAAATAATAAAGTTTGAAAATTCAATTCCCTTTAAGTTCTCACTCTAGTTTTATCCTCGGCTGACTTTACAACATTTGAATTTTATCTAAACCATTTTGTATTGTTGCTCGTGATGCAGGGTCGGTATGTTTCATCATTCGACCTAACTGGATGAGCGGAGAAAATCTTAACGTAGCCGCAGCATGCTTGAGCATGAAACCGAGGGAGTATGTGTCCGTTGCAATGCTTTGCTTACTTCCAGGGACATTTCGTAATTCATATGCTAGGTGACGATGTCTTGTATTGTACATTTGGTGAGTTGTTGTCCCTGGAGCGATGCTGTAAATTACTGGATTTGTCATCATTGTTGCCTTTCCAAAATCGATAACTTTGATTGTGTCGGCTACAACAACATTGTCAGATTTAATGTCATTATGCAGTATTTTCTTTGTGTGCATAAACTCTATGGCTTTAAAGATAGCAATAAATATCTTTTTTAACAGATCAACGGAAGTTCCCTTTTTAACGTGCTTAGCAAGTGTAGGATATGTCTCGCTATCTACCCCAGTCACTGTTCCTAGATACTCCATTAAAATGGCGTTGTCGTTCATCATGCCAAAGCAGTATGGAAAATTGTTATGGCCACTCAGAGTCATCGTTACTATGGCCTCTGCGAGAACGTGTTTTTTTGAACTTTTACGTTCGTCAATTATTTTAATTACTGCTTTTAAGCTCAATTTATTGATCGTAGCAAGTTTTATAGACCCAAACTGCCCATTGCCAACTTCACAGTCTTCTATGGTTACATCTTCCTCTTTGAATATAGGGATTCCAGAAAGTAATTCAATAATGCTGTCACGAGAGCTTACAACTCTACTTGCAGTTTTTGATGGAGTTCCAAGGGGAATCGGCCGTGAGCTCGTGACATTGGAGTAAAAAGAGGTCGTAATTGACTTGTGTGACAACTTATTCTTTTTAATTCCTGCTGATCGATTATCAGCCTTCTTCCAGGCGTCTAATTCACATTTCAATTTCTCTATGGCGATATCTTTTTCTGTGAGGGAAATGATATTTTTAAATTTCCCTTTATTCTTTCTCTGCCTTTTCTTGGTTTTTTTGTTCTTTTCATTTGAACCAGTGGCTGACCTCGAATGGACATGACGTGCTTTCCTAAAGTTCAAAGTAAAATTGTCTGAGCCGACAAAGGAATAGTGCTCAAGGTTTCCATGAAAGTTCTTTGCAAGAAAGATTACAATGATATTTCACTATTCAGAAAGATTTTTTATTTCACTATTGTTATTACGAACGAAGGGACCGTATTTTGTATTTAAGATCAGGTATAATTTAGTCATAAGTAAGAATTCATCGTTCGTCTCTTATCATCTCTCCGCTGTATGCAAAAATTGGGAAAATTCAGAATCGGGAAAGTTGGAAAGAGTGCTTCCAAAAGTACTTCAAAAACAAGATCGTCGATGTGTTATTTCCTTGCAAGCAGCTTTAACAAATCCCCGAGAACTGTCTTATTGTGAGTAAATCAAACTTCTTCAGAGTTATCTGTAACGTTCTTCATGTCTACTCCTTGCGAACTTTTCACAATGAGAAACGAAGAAATAACTGAAATGCTGTTACTTCCTTCCTTAATGACTTTTTCAAGTACCATAAGTTCTTGATATTCTAGCGTTCTTAGAGTTCTTTATGAAGAGTTTCTTGTGGTGAAATGTATTTCATATTAAGAAAGATGCTTTTTCACTTCCTCATTCCAAGGAGATGCTCAGGTACCCACCACCGAATGTGGATTGCACTTTCTAGGAGATTAACACTGCTAAACTGTCTGAATACTTAAGCAAAATTTATGAGAATTAGTTGCAGTCATCAATTGAAATGTACCAGCTTACGTTATCGTTTACATGTCATATACTGTAGATGGTTTCAATTCGTTTTCATGCCTTTTGATATAGTTACGTTCAGGTTCAGGATGGTACAACAATAGGAGAGGGAAAAGAAGTTGTCAAAATCTTTTCTTTGCTTACCTGTTTAATTCTGAGATGTGATTGTTCATTTCTACCTTTGAGATTGGCAGGGACTCGCTCAAGTCAATATTTCTAGGAGTAAAACAAATTAATAATTCTTGATACTTTGGACTTCAATTCGCTACATCAATGAAGGTTGGGTTATGAAAAATTGCACACGAGAGTGCTGCAAATAACTGTTGCATAATTTTGCAACACAGATTTAGCCAAAAACCTTAAATAATAACGGTTATTTATTTAGATACAAAAAAAGACCGTACCTTACGAAGTCAGAGTGATCCATCAGCATTGCTTCATCAGGAATTGGAGAACCTTGAAAACTGAGAGAAAACATTATTGGTGCAAAAAATATAGAAACATAAAGCAAAATAGACGTATTCAATAAATTTACAAAATAAGCTATAAAAAGAGAGCTTCCCTTTCAATTTGGTGCGTTCAAGTTCTTGTAACCTCAATCTGACTTGTCGAAAATTTGATAAAGTCCACATCAAGCGGTAAATTCCCCAAAAATACGTAATGCAAGGCACTACGGCAAAATTGGGACCATGAAAATATTCAGAGACTTTGTAAAATGAATTTTTGGTACTAACTTCACATTGCTTTGACAAAAAAAACCTTTGTAAAAATGCATGTTTGTCATCTGACCATTCTCAAAATAAATACCCTTTTGATACATTGATTACAAACCTATTTATAAAAAAATATCGGTTTATGTGTATGTCCGTTGGTTTGCAAGTTAATCAGACAATCGATCCTGCTGTTCTTCAGATATTGGCCGATTCTTGGAATAACTTATTCTGAATAAAATTCAAAGAGCTGCTAACCTGTTTTCTTTTCTCATTGTAGATTGTTCTGGGGTTGAACACATTCCAGTAACGGGTACATTGTTGACGTGCGGTCTAAGAAAGAAATAAGAAAAATTATTACCAAATGCAACATAAGTCTATTCATTTAAAAGTGCCTTAGAGAGAAACATGTGAGCAAATTACTCGCTTTTCTAGATGACTCTCCATAAATCTAAAATCAATCCAAAAGACTCGTTAAAGGTGTTTGGTTGCGCTTTTTGGTTGGGCACCTTAATGTCTGGACGTGAAAGCCCTGATTTCCTTTCCAGCAATTCTTTTCATAAATGGGTAAAGATGCTGGAAATTACAGAACAAGAAAATTTGTGTGCTGAACATAACACTTAATCATGAAGTCATCAGAAATAACTCACGTTCCATAATCAATCCTTCTTGACGCAGGAGCATTAAACACAGCTGTTCTGTCACTATTAAGAAAAAGGTCAGATATTAACGTTGGTTGTATTACCCAATTAAACCATCTTTGAGCCCAGTGAATGTTCTTGACTTCTGATGATTAACTTGATGAAAACATGTGAAAACGCAGCAAATTAAACACTTTTCAAATTTCTCATGCATGAGTGATTTTTCATAAATTAAAATAAATACGATAAAGTGCATAGCGGGGAAAACAACATTTCCCCTAAACTATGAAAGATAGGAGGCTCATGTTTAAAACTACAACAACTCCTACTGCAACTTCTTCATCCTGATGGCGACATCAACATTTAGTAGTGTACTGCCGCATAATTTACTCCTCCGAGTTGTCCCTTAAAGATTGATGATTAACTAATTAACTCAAACCTCACTTTTATTATGGATCACTGTTAGTGTAAAATTGTTAACAAAGCTAATTTCAGAACTCGAAGAAGAGGTTGTGTTATAAGACATTCAACTACCCTTACCTTGGTTCAGGGAAGGTTTCTGTATGCGATGCATTCAGTCCTGGCAAGGACGATAGTTGTTGAAAACTACAGGAAGTGAAAAACATAACTGTTCATTTGCTTTGAACCACATTTTGTTTCATTTTTAAATGTTCAGATGCCCTTAGCAATTTCTGGGAGAACGGGGTAACTTAAGTTTATGGAATGTGCTATGCCATTTTAGGGTGCTTTTCATGTAGAATCTTGATTCATGGATGTGCTGTTAAACAATTTATAATTTCTTTCCAGGGTAAAACTGTTTGTAAAATCAAATTTGAGGGTATACTTGTTCATTTTTCTGAAATTATGGGGCTACTATGCTCTGTCGGCTTCTTCCTGATTTTTGGGCGTACCGTTCAGACATTTTCCAAGACTTATGGATGATGCGTGTACGATGAAAATGCATTTCTTTAGACCAGAGCTGGTCATCAAAAAGGGATTGATAATAATTAATATTTTTCTCACGATATCTTAAAAATTGAGACGGAGCATGGACAGGAACAGCTTCATTGTGTTTTCTTTCAAATTACCAATACCAATACCAATACGAGTACGAATGCCAGTGCCTGTTAGATGTACCACTAAATACTGAAATTTCGTCAGTTAATATTAGAAGGTAGGGAATTGCCGCCGGGGGGCTGTTCTTTCATAGTAAAGGTACCTGGGGATGTGCCGGCCGGAAGGGTATACTTTTTTAGACTTCTTATCTGGCCAAGAGTATACTTTTTGGCAATTTTAGTCTGGGCAAGGGTAAGCTCTTTGGCAATTTTGGTCAAAGAAAAGTCAAATTTTGGTAATTCCTGTACAGAAACCTAAGATTTTGGTGATTTTGGTCTAGAGAGGGCAAAAATTTGGCAACTTTTGTCAGAAAACACCAGCTCATGGCACTTTTGATGAAAAATTTTGCCTAGCCAAGGGTAGCTATCATTTTTACAAAAATTGGTCTTGTCGACGGTACCATTTTGAAGCTGTGGGTGGCACACCCCTACGTAAAACTTAGCCGAGGACCCCCGCAGGAATGTCCTTTCACAAGTGATGCAGAGGATGGAATAGATAGGAAGAAACACAATTTCGAAAACTTGCAACATAGGATATTTCCCAATTCAAAGCAAACATTTTTGAACTGGACCTTGGTTCGGTCACAATGATTTCATGAAATTTGGTAAAAAGCAATTTAAAATTCAAGTGATTCCAAATGTTTGCCGTAGATAAGTAAAAGGAAAGGAACTACAACGTATGAACATTCCTGTCGAAGGGTTTGTTTCAGATCGTTTTAATTCTTTTTAACAACCTTTTCTAAAGCTGTCACCAAAAATCCATATTAAGGACCGGTCATTGTTTCTTGCCGATCAAATGATTAGGTTCTGTTGCAACGTGGTTTGCAAGCAGAGATAGATAACAGTATACAGTAATGTCCCGCATATAAGAAACACAAATTTAAGAAACACCAGACCTGATTTTCAAAACGATACCCCCTTTGATAAGAAACTGGCTCAGGTCTGAAAAACGCTTCTTTCTTATTTAAAGATTATTGACATAAAAATGGTTATATTTTCAGCTTTCCAATTGAATCAAATTGTATCTATTCAAGATGAAGGCAAGAGTTTTGCTTGCAAATGAAGCAAAAAGGACCTCACAAATATGTAATGGTAGCTTTAGTTGGAAGTGAAAATCTACAACTATAAATCGAAATAAGGTGTTTTGCATCAAAATCATAGAGCTAGTGTCCAAGGTGGGGTACACGCCTTCCCGGGTATCATTTTCACCTCTTTTCTCTTATGCCGGGAATAATTTGAAGGCAATTATTCTAAAGTCGGTTGTCAAAGTGTTATTTCATTATTTTCTTATGAATTTTTTACATTTTAGAGTATGCTTTTCGCCCATTTTTTCTAATGCCGGCTATCAGTTTGAGGGAAACATTCTAAAGCCGAGAGTTCATTGATGATAGTACATTATTTTTCTAGTAGGAAACTTAAAAAACTTTTACCCTGATTTGAAATTTATACCTCATTTTATAAGAAACAAATCAGACCTGAAATTGAAATTTTTTTTTATTATTTGCGGGACACTACTGTAAACCTCACAAGTGAACCTGATTGCAGGGTTAGGCAAAGTTCAACAAAAGCAAAGCAAACTTTCGTTTCATACGATCCTCGTAAATGCCAGCGAACCATGCCACACCGCACGCAGTGAAACCATTCATTGCGTTGTTGGTCCAAAGTCTGAAGTCCTAATTCTAATAATTTCACAATAAAATTAATGATCGAACGAGGAATTCGAAATCCTGCATAGTGAGGGTTTTAGCGGGTGACCCTGTCGGAGAGTGGGTCGACGAACATGTGACAAACACACTTCCTTTCGGCCAATTAAATGACGAAATTCAGGTCACATGACTATTTCAAGACTGATCACGGCAAGCAACGTCTGACGTCTGATTAATCCTGCATGAAGGCGCCAAAGTTTTCGTTTGACAAAAAAACATGGCTATGGCCTTTATGATATTGCTTGACGCTTAATATCTCTGCAAGAAAACACGTTAGTTCATTATATTGAAAATAATTTCGTGGAAAGCTTCTTCGGCAACGCAAAATATTTATGATGTTTATCTTACCTTTTCTCCTTCTTCTTGAATCTTCTTTGATTCATTTCTTGCAGACTTAAACATGAGAAAACAAAGAAATTTTCTCAGAATAATTTAGAAACTGATCGTTTGACAGTTCAATTTTCATGAAGTTTTTTGTCTGAATAAAACATGTCTGCCCAATTTCGGACATAATCTCCGTCCCCTTAGTGCAGTTTCTTGCATATAAATCACGCAGAACAACATCACATACGCTTTATGGTATGCGGGACTGGAGCATATCTCACGAAAATTGAGCGTTTCTGTCTTGTCTGTCTTCCTATGCTCTAAAATGTTGCAAAAAATCAAGAATAACAGCGATTCAACTTACGTCTCTTTTGGTCTGCTGTAAAATGACTTGACAGCGTTAGCGTATTTTGAAGCTATGCTTTGTAGCCAACAAACCAGCTTGAAGCCAAACAACCACCAGCTCCTTCCCTTGCTATGTCGTGTCCGAAAGAACGTTTTGGCGCTCAATGCTTGTCGCTCAATTCATGCTTGATCATTGGCTAATTGTGTATCACGTGTTCTAGACTCCTGCAACTGCAAAGTTGATTCACTCTCGTTTTCAGGAGGGGGGGGGGCAATCAGAGAGCGCCGGGGGCAATAAAGGAAATTCCCTCACATGTAATCAAACTCTTTGCAAAAGAAGTATTGAGGGGGGAATACTCCTGCTGCCCCCGTGCTGTGTACAGCACCGCGGTAGCACGATATTCGTATGATGGACCAAGGTTGATCGATGCAATCTTAACAATTGCAATTTGAGTTATTAAGCCATTTCTGATACTGGGTGTACTGAATGATACGAAGAGATGGCAGAGAACGAACAAGGTACAGTTTTTTTTATTTGATATTTATAGCTAAAATTTTCAAAATCATTAAGAAAGGATTACAAAAACCAATGATTTGGGAGCCTGGACAGCACGATAAACATTACACTTCGAATTGTAGGCTCAGATTTTCAAAATTAATAAGAGACCATCTACCTGGATCTAAAACGAAAACGCTTTGTAATTTGCAGCTTCAATTTTCTTGGTGGTCACTTAAAAGAAATTTGTCTCTTTTGTACAGTACATACATAGCATTGGCATGTGTTTCAATAATGATTGTAAGTACTGTACAGTCTGTGTTAATAGTAATGCGTGCTCAGCCCCGTCGGAACGAAATTCATATTGGGAGGTCTGAAGAGAGATGCGAGCGAAACGAGCAAAAATGGGGGCTCGGAGGCTTTCCCACGGGAAGATTGTCCATGACCTCTAGATCGTTGGAAAACGCCCCATTTTTTAGAAAATCTGCCATGTGTGGGAGTCTCTCCGGAAAAATTTTGAAATTTTTTGAGTTGTTTGACGTCAAAACATGTTGCATTTCTGATAGCTTCTGGTAGCTTCCTCGAATATATATGAGTTCCAATCTTCATTCCCACGACCTTGGCTTTCGTAGCCTTTTTCACTTACAAAAGCAACAAACTACAGCAAATAATTGGGAGGGCTCTGAAGCCCCCAGGTCCCCCGCTTCCGACGGGTCTGTTGCTTTTAGCTTCTTCATAGTGTCACTTTGTAAGACGGTTTTTGATAAGAATAAATCTTCTCAACCATTAGAGCATCAAAACTTTGCAAAACCTTTATAAAGAAGACTTGATTGCAAAGATGGCCTAAGATTTGAGTAACCGGCTACAAATAATCCATTTTCAACCCTCCTCTTTGAGGGGGAGAGCATTAAACGTTCAGTCTCTTGTAAATGATCAAAATACTTTGGCAGGCATTTCAGGTAATGGCCAAGCTCTCACTTTTGAGATCAGCACCACTTTTCATACCCAATAGGTTGCAATGCCTCACGTTATTGGGTGTGTATTCTCAGTTTTACAATGATTTTATTACCTGTTCTTAGCAACTGGAAAGATCCTTTGATATATTCTAGGGAATGCCTATTCTGGAGATTTCAGAGTGTGTCCACATTGCATGGAACTATTAGGAAAGACCAGCTTTTATCGCCATCGAGCGCTATATTATAAGAACGGAGTATGGATGAAAGAGCAAGGTATGATCCCATTTTTCTCCCTTCTTTATATCATTATTTTCATGATCCATGCAAATTTGCTTCAATAAGTCAATGATTTATTCTTTTCTTACGGTAATCTAAAGATTTAGCTGTGAATCTTGCAAGTTCAGGAGGTGTCAAAAAGCATGGAACGAACAGGGGGCAGAAGGAATTTCTAATTTACGCCCAATGCAAGGAACAAAAACAGTTTTCGTAGCCCCTCAGCCATAATTGATTAGCACATAGAGCCTATTTCTTAGCATTAGCCAATGCATTAGCCAATGGAAACGATGAAATTGTGGTAGCAACAAATGGTCCATTTTTACACTTTTGGTCCGAGGCTGGGATGAGAGTCATCTTGTTTTGAGTTGTAAGTCATGATGCTCTTCCACATAGATCTGGCAAATAAGGAGACAGAGTTGCACACTGAACAACGAACACATACTGTTGATTTTGACCAATCAGGTGAGCGCACATTTTTGCCTATTTTTCTGTATAAACTTATCTCTTATCAATGCCATTATAATATGTTGAAAGCACAACCATGAAGCAAGTAGCTTTCCTGGCAACTCTCTAGATTTGACTTTAAGACAGTATTTTCACAGAAGATTTTACAAAACATTATCCATTGTCTGCCCAGGAGGTAGCTTTTTTCTTGAGACTCCGGTTGCTGGAATTTTTCAGTTTTGCTGACTAGCAAATGGAGTGTACTTCAAAGTGAAACAACCAATAAAATGGAATTGTAAAATAAGATTAACCTAGCTGTTGGAGGTTCAGGAAATGCATAGAAAGTTATGTTTGGCAAAGACATCAACTTATTTCTAACTTATCGCAATCTAGATGAAGAATCAGAGAGTGATATCAGCTATGAAAATACTGGATACGAAAGCTTCAGTGATGATGCAGTCTTTGATGAACGAGGTCTTGACAAGGAAGAGGTAAAAGGACACATTTGTTCTTTGTGTTTATGGTAGAAAGTTGTACGAACAAATTGAATACAGAAATTCGGATGAAAAAAGGTCACGGTAGTTAGCACAACTGAGGCCTTTCTGAATCGTGCTAAATTGTTATATTTTTTTGCATCCAAATTCACATCTCTACTGTTATATCTTGCATTCTGTAGAGAATTGATGATGGACATACAGTTAAGCTCCCAATTTTTCATACCCATATCAAATTCTAAGTATTGTGCATCGTTTTATTTGAGGATCAATTTTATTGTGACTGAAGCGTGGTAACGATCACGGTAACAATATGGTAAAGAACTGAAAATAAGCACTAGAGGCATTTAGGGATATAAAATATCATAGAAACTAGTCTGCAAATATAGCGATTCAAAACACTCCCAATGTAACATGGGTGTGAATAATTTTGAGCTTAACTGTATGCTGCGTTCACATTGCCGCAGTTAGCCCAGCTTCATCTAAAACAGATTAAGCTTCAATCAATTAAAAAATACGATTCGCTGGACTGATTGATCAGAGAGCCTTGTTCGTTGCGTTAGACCACCCGATTTATTTCAAACTGGCTCAACTTGCAAGTGTGACTTCGGTAATAGTTTGTCAGAAGCATATCTTGTCAACTCAACTACGTTGTGGTTGTAAATAAATGTTTTACTGGCATGTCTTATTGAGACATTTCTGTAACTTGAAAGTTACAGTTTCCTTTGTAAGCAACAGAATTCCTGTCACTTCAGAAAATTCTGCCAAATGAAATCGGCCTTAAAAAACTAATAGTTGCAACGCAAGTTAACATTTACTAATAAGTAAGGTTTATTTAGAAATCCCATTCAAGAAGCCTTCATAGGAGGCCTGGATCACGACCTGATTTTTCTAACATTTCTGGCTAACATAGATGGCACTTATGTGCTTATTAACGTGTGTCGCTCCAGAATGATGAAAGCGTTATGAATGATAGCATAACAGCATTGTCAAGGGCGATTGTTTCCTCCCAAGAGGGTATAGCCTGTTGAAGTTATTGTTATAAGGCAGAAATGTTAAGAGTTTAGTAGCGAGTTTAGGCCTGTTTTGGAGGTGTCTAGAGGGGGCTTTCCTGAGAAAACCCTTCATTGTTTCATAATTTCAGTTAGGTATATCATACACTTGATTCTAACATATCCACCAAAAGTTGGCCGATAGTCTTGATTAAGACTATCGTACATTACGTACATTATTGCATATAAGATGTAAGATTATATTAAGATTTATCGTTACATACAGATTTATAGATTAAGGAAGCATTGACCTTTGAAGCGGGAATCGCTTTATTTTACTCAATTGTTTTATTTTGGACTATTTTTTCTCGAAATTTTATGCAGATAGACACAAGAACTGAAGTATGGATGGATGATGGTGAGCCAGATACAGACTTTGAGATTCGCGAAGCTAATGGCGCTCAAGAACAAGGACTTGTTCGTTCCATGATTTTGGTTTTCATTCACTTGATCTTTGCCTGGCAGATGACTTTCTCGGTGTCTGATAGATGTGTGGATAGCTTACTTAACATTGTGCGGTACTTTTTTACCATGATGCAATTTGTATTTGGGATCAATGGGTTCTGTGAGATTGTGGATGCAATTCCTGGAACAATTTACAAGGCACGCAAATTTATTGGATTGGATCAAGATGAATTCATTAAGTTCATCGTTTGCTCTAAATGTCACAAGCTATATACGTATGAGCAAGCGTGCGAAACCGTCAATGGGATAAAGTGTAGTAAAAAATGTGGCTTCGTAAGATATCCAAATCATCCTCAAGGACGCATGCGAGAACCATGTGGAACTCCATTGATGAAAGTTGTTGTTAGTGCTGATGGAAAGCGCAAATCTCTTTATCCGTTCAAAACTTACTGCTACCAGAGTATAAAGGTAGCCTTGCAAAGGCTTCTCCGAAGGAAAGACATTGTAGACGCATTGCGACAACCAAAAGTTCAAAGTGACGATGGCTTCTTTGATATCTATGATGGCAAAATTTGGCGTAGCCTAAAGGATCACAACGGCAGGCCATATTTTACTGACAAAAGGAACCTTGCAGCGATTTTTAACATACACTGGTTCCAGCCATTTGACAGCAGTGAGCATTCTGTTGGTGCGATCTATATGGCTATATTGAACCTGCCTCGAGGGCTAAGATTTAAGAAGGAAAATATTCTACTTGTTGGTGTTATACCTGGACCAAAAGAGCCTGATCTGACAGTCAACGAGTACCTAAAGCCCTTAGTCAATGAACTGTTACTATTTTGGAAGGGAGAATATTTGGATGAATTAGGTGAAAAGGTCTTGTATCGCTTTGCTCTGATCTGTGTGGCATCCGACTTGCCTGCTACGAGGAAGTGTTGTGGGTTTTTGTCATACAACGCGCTGCAAGGTAAGTCTATCTAGAATCATTTTATCCTTAGACTGGGTTAAAAAGAGATCACTCTATGATGCGAAATGCAATATCCTTTGATGTGATCAAACCAGGCCAACGTTCAGCTCCTTGCAGTTTGAAACTAACGGTTTCAGTTTCATTTTTCACTCTGTTACCTGAAGCTTTCACGACTTTTGCATTTAGCATCACTCACAATTTCTTTTAAGAAGTTTTAAAAGGATGGTAATGCCATGTAGTCTTGTGCTGAAAAGAATTCTATCGCTAATTTTTCGATCGAATCCTACCTTTTTATGCTGTTGAGTTTAGTTGTTAGGTATCCTAACTAAAAGATTACCAAGAAATGAAACAAATACAAGAATGCATTCACACTATGCTGGCAGACATTGAAGATGGTGAAAATTTAGCGGTGAAAATATTTACAGCTGCCCGAACAACAATGCTTGAATTTCATGCCAAGAGAAAACTTGCTCCGTTTTCATAATTCTCAATTTTTCGTACGGCGCCGCTTTCAAACTGTGCCAGCTGCGTTCCAGTCTAAATTTGCGGTTTTCATTACGGGTTCCCCAAACTTACTTCTTATTCCTTTGGACGGGATAGCTAGTCATAGCATTACATTCCATTTTCAATTCTGCCGTCATCCTCTGAGCACAATGTAAGAGAGACGACATAAAATGGGAAAATTTTTTGTTACTTTTTTTCAGGATGCAGCAAATGTTGGAAAAGGTTCCCGAGAAAATTCTTTGGTGACAAGCCTAATTACTCTGGTTTTAATATGGAAGAATGGGTCCCTAGAAATGGTGAACAACACAAATTTCTTGCTGCAGAAACGCTAAAAGCAAGCACGAAAAAGGCGCAAAGTGAACTTGAAGCTGCTTCTGGGGTTCGCTACAGTGAGCTGTTCCGTCTTCCCTATTTCGATCCAATATCAGGTCATATTATCGATCCCATGCACAATCTATTGTTAGGAAGTGCAAAACACACTTTCAACGTATGGGTAGAAAAAGGTTTAATTGACGGAAATAAAATGGCTAAAATTGATTCTTTAATGCATGATATGGGAAGGAGTAGCGAAATTGGAAGAACGACAAAGACAATGAATTTGAGCAGCACAATGAAAGCTGAGGAATGGAGAAGCTGGGTGTCGATATTCTCAATCTATTGTCTGAAAGATCTACTCCCAAGAGCAGACTACGATGTGTGGCAATTATTCATACGTGCATGTAATCTCTTGCTAAAGCCATATATCACAAAATCTGAGTTAGAAGATGCCCATCAGCTTCTTCTTCTATATTGTAAGAAATTCCAAGAGATATACGGAATGGAATCTTGCACCCCAAACATGCATTTGCATTTACATCTGAAGGATTGCATCAAGAACTTTGGACCCGTTTATGGCTTCTGGGCGTTCTCCTTCGAGCGATACAACGGAATACTCGGCGCTTATCATACAAACAATCGTTCCGTTACAATCACAATGATGCGGAAATTCATTGATGGTGTGCGTATTGTATCAACATATCAACAACTTCAAGTTGAAGACTTACCACCTTTGAGTGATTTTGAGTTAATGAACGAAAAGTCAATAGCTAGCTATGCGGAATTAGCGGTAATACGCTCTAAGGATGTTCTCACAGAGAACGACTTGGAGATCACAGTACACTCACTAATTGCTGTTCCAAAACTCGACTCTCTATCAGAGTATGAAAAAGAAAAACTGGCAGCTGCTATTGCTAAGCATTTTCCTCAGAGACGTATCCTCCAATTATCGAAATTCACGAAATCTTTCGACAGGGTAAAACTGGGAAAGGAAACAATTTGCACGGAAGACTACAGAAAAGGAGCATCACCTGATAGATTCGTGATGACAAGAATTGATGGCAACGTTCACAATCTTCAGCCGGCAGTTGTTTGCAAAATTCTTATCCCCGATGTGAGTTTTCAAGATATCAATGAGGAACCGTTGCAAATGATGTTTTTAAAGCTGCGTTTGTTTGAAGAGCATGATAAGAAACGATATTATGGCGAAAGAAGCCCAATGACTGTTTGGTCAACAATCGAGCGAGATGAAGTCCTTGTTCCGATAAACTTTATACACAGAAAGGCATCATTTACGCGGGCACAAATAAAATTTGAATCCACTCTCGTCTCAGACAATAAGCGCAGTAGAATACAAGCAACAGATGTAGTGTATTTTGTAATATAGCTGCATAAATTGTTACCTACCTGGGAGATAAGCTGAATGAATTCTGGAGGGCCTAGGTCAAAGTATAAAAATGCAGAGTGACCCAATAAGCAGTCAAGCATTTAGGAAAACATCAAAATTCGATCATATTGCAGACCGTGAAAAAATCTCTTTCTCTGCATTTATATCAAAGACCAGATTGAATTTTGTGGTGAAAAAGTTACCTTTCTCCAGGTAACCTCGTCCTTTGGGCATTTTTTCATATTGGACGCCCAATATGACAAAAGGCCCTGGGGACGAGGTTGAGCCCTAGGGAGGGGGTTATTTGACCAGATTTTGGCCGGGAGTTTAGATAAAATGTCACAAGTCAAAGCGAAAATCATCGCAGTAACCCTTGAACGTTAGCATTGACGTTTTTTCACTCTTTAGTTTTTTAGGAACGTTACTGAATATTTTTGCACTTCAGAATGCAATAGTTGCCGTCCTGCTTCAAAGAGAAGCAATAAACTGTGTAGATTTCCACGAGTTGCTTTGCAGCGTTTCACACCCTAGTCAGGCGGTTCAAGGTCGTTCTCAAGCATTTAAAGACCTCAATAGACGATTCTGGAACAGATGGCGTCGTGGGCCATCGTTTTTCTAAGATGGTGAAACGTATTTTTCAGAAGAAACTGCTTGCAAGAAACTAAGGTCGCCAAAATATCAAGAAACTTTTTATTGTGAGAAAGGAAATCGTCAACATATTTCTAATTCATTTCTCCTTTTCCTGTATCATAGTACTCGAAAGGTACTTGAGCGATGTCTAAACATTGGGAAAGTTTCGGATAACCTTATTTCAAAATGATAACGAAGGCGCAAACGATGAACATGATGACTATTTTGGAACCTTTAAGAAACTCGTAAGAATCTCTGAGTACTGAAAATCTGATAATCAGTTCTGGCTCAAATTCTTATTTTCTTATTAAAAATACACGCACGTAGCTATCCATAAAGCGTTTTAGTAAATTGTTGCACTGATTCTGCAATTTTTTAGTCCATTCAGCTTGACTCCAAATTCAGTTGATTTGGATGTATGTGTCCTGTGAAGAATGCACTCTGCTTTGATTTCTTATTTTGTCAGACTTAAAACTAGGTTCTAATCTGTTTGCAATCAGTATGCAATCTGTTTGCGGTGGATGAGGAGGATATGTTTGTATTACTTTCTGTACTGGTCTACATTACAGTGTACATTTGCCGACATTTGTACACCATTTCTCCTGATGTAAGGCCTGGTCCAAAGGGACCGCCGCTATTGGATTCAGCCAAGTTCAATATCGCTCCAGGTTGGTTTTATCATCTTCACTTTCATATTCAGTTGGACAATTTTGAGTCTCAAATTCAGAATCATAAGTTTCAATAACCAATCTAGGTAAAAAGCCTGATCGAAATTGATCCTGAGAGACTTTCTCTGAAGATTATTTGGAAAGGTTTCATTTATTTCATCGTCTGTAAGCATAGTAGCATGGACATGTGGTAAGTGAATAGAAAGAAAGGCTAGATTGCAGAAGTGCAAAGTACCATGAATTAAAAACTCATTCATATAAGCACCTTCAACCCCATAGTGGTTGGGCTATCTGATACGTCCTATTTTGGTTAGGAGGGGGGGGGGGGGCAAAAAGCCTCCTATCTAACTCTTGACTGGTAGGAGGTAGATCAACCAAATTTGGTTTCCTAATACCCTCAGGCATGTACTTTCTGAAAATGTAAAAATCAACTTAAAATTAGCCATCATTTTTGCTCATGTCAACATCTTCCTTTGTGTGGTCATGAAAAGCGGCAAAATTGGCCAAAATTTTGAAAATCGCAATAACATTATATTTGGAGCACAATTTCCATCCAAATATGATAATTACGATAGAATACATCAAATACCACCACATTACAAAAGAAATTTGCAAAATATTCAAATTTTGATACTTTTTCGCGATTTTGCAGATTTGAGAAGTTGCGATTTCTCCTTGGCCAGTCCCAGAAAATTTCTCCCTCTCCCTCATTTGTCAAAATATTTGAATGAAATTTCTGAAAAGTTGCACTATAGGTAGCTGCAAAAATTCAAGAAGTTTCATGGCCATAAAGTGTCTGCTGACAGAGTAATTGAAAAAAATCTACTACGAGGTTGGGCAAATTTGCCCCCCCCCAACCAAAATAGGGTTAAATGTCTGGTGAAATACTTTCTCACTATCATTTGGGTTGGTTAATTAGTTTCTGTGTCCCTGATAAGGTCCAGTAAGTGAAAGACTCCTCGATAAGACATTCTCAGCAATGACAACCAAACCGGCGGATACTTATTATGTTTGTCAGATGGTGATAAGCGGTTTTTCAGTTTATCGTTTTCAACTTTTTTCCAGTGTCAGGCATCAAAAGAAAGCATTTCTAGAGCCGGTAGTCAAAGGATGTTAATAGAGGAATTTTTATTTTTACCTTTTTGAGTGTACTTTTCACCGATTTTCTTCAGTCGGCTATCATTTGGATGGGGAATTCTGGAGTGGGGTAAGGTAAAAATATTTTTTGTGGGCACTCCCCCGCACAAATCAGAGTCACCTATTCTCGCCCCCGATGCAATGAACGGTCCCCGATCATACCTTTCATCGAATGGCAGTCACTACCAGTTTGCTGAAAATCACATGACAAAAATATATCGTTTTGCAATCAAGGATGGTATCCTCAAAATCTCGAGACACTTAGCTGAAGTACACATATTTTAAGTTTTTCTCTTACTTGAAATTCAATGCTTTCAGCTTTTAATGATTTCAAGTTGATTTCGACTGCAAAAGTGCAGCTAAGTATAGAAAGTTGATAAGTTTGGGTAACTGGGGGCCCCCTGAGGGGAACTGAAATTAGGTTGCCTTAATTTCGAAAGGGAACTGTGATTTAACAGAACTATGAAGTCCTAATTTTTCAACTGTTTTCTGATGTTTTTCAATGTATTGACAGTGACATGATTCAGTTTGATAGTAACAGCCAGACGATTACACAAAATTTTGGCCTTTTACTAATTTTAGATACAACACAACGGATTTTGGCGGACTGAGAACCCTTTAAATCATCGAACTCGTCCTATTTCAGCGCAGAGAACAAAATTCGTCCTACAGTAATTTGTCGCAGTTCGTGGCAACTGATCCCAACGACTAAAAAACTTTGTTTTTGTGATGAAATTGGACGAATTCCGATGAATTACGATTCTCGATTTGCATATCATTTTGTAATCGTAATTATTTACCTCTGATAAATTACGATGAAATGCGATGAAATGCAATGAAATTCATGTGAACGCCAGCTGCGACGAATCGCAACGCATTATGATCAATTAAATACCTCGGAAAGCATCCTAATTGACGATAGACCCAGAAATGCGATAAAATACGATGCAATGAGAAATGATAAAACCAGCCTTCTGGACTGCCGCCATTAGAATCTCCCATTTATAAATCCGCCGGAGATTCTGCGATTAAATAACAGGTCACTGCACGTGTTAATTTCGCTGTTGAAAACTTTCGAGAAACGATCAGTTTCAGTGTCCAATAAAGGAAACCAATGTGAAACCTCAAAGTAACAATTTCCGCAGTTGGAAACGTTTGTGCACGTCCGCATTTCACAAACTGAGAATCAGGTGGAAATTTCTGTATTTCTTGCCGTGGAATCTTCAATTTCAGACTCTCTGACGAGTGCCTCTCTGCAACTTGTGACTAACATTTGAGATATACTTTCTTCTACTACCCCATCATTAACACCATTGTCAAAAATGATACATCCATCTGCCATTTCAACCTGTGGCTGTTGTAGCTCGCTTTCAACATTTTCGGCAATTGCCTCAGAGCACATATCATCAATCCTCGCGTCGAATGCCATGTAATCAAACGGTTTCTTGAACCACTGGTCATGGTTTGTGTCACTCTCTTCAGTCATTGAATCACACATTCCTGTCCTTCTCGCCATTTCTCTTGATTCTACAACACCCTCTTTCCATGCATTTACAATGTTGTCTTTAGAGGGATATTGTTTCAGCAGATTTTCTAGTTTTTCCACAAGCTCCTTTCTCTTTTTCTCATCAGTATATTGCTTCTCCCAAATATTGTCTTGTTTGCTGTGAGCCTTTCTGAACATCAGCGAGGGGCTAGATGCTTTGATCTGATTAACACGATTCATTGCAGACAGGTTTCGCATCATGTCCAGTATTGCGTACGTATGCTTGTTAATGACCCAAGAACCCTTCAAGCTGAAAAAAACTTCAACGGCGTCTGTGCCAAGGAGACTTAGGTAACATGGCATGTCAGGGTAATTTTCAGAAAACCAGGCGATTACCATAACAGCAGCATGTGCTGAGAGCATGACATCCAAGAAAGTCTCTTTTGTAAGAAAATTCTCTTTCGGATTCAACTCTGCGTTTCTAAGAACAAAATTTCTCCAAATTCCAAGAAATGTTACTACTTTTCCAGCGTATTTTATTCTTTCATACAGAGAAGCCTCCAGACTAATAAATATTTCCATGTAGCAATAAACTATTTCAAGGTAGGCCATTGTTCCTTGAACAGAAGGATCTCTTTTAGTGTTAGTTCCTTGAGCAATATGCTGTAAACAATCTCTGACCTTTGGAAACGCTGTTCTCTGGGCTGCAGCCCAGTTTTGCCTGTCCCTTTTATTTACATCTTCATCCCTTAATCCATGTTCATGCCTTGAAAAGTTTTCAAACACCGACCTAATGTCATTACAATGAGCGGAGTACTGTCCGATCCTTAAATCTCTGCTTACATAATCTAAATGATTGTCCAGTTTCTTATGGTTATGAATGTAGTCCGCATCTGACAGATTTTGTAGCTCTTCACCAAAAGCATTCTGCTCTAATTTGCCACTGAAGACAAAACCTTCAGAGACTGGCACTGGCTTATATCGTCTGCCATTGTTTGCATCAGATGACTGGGCTAGAAAAAGCTTGCGTCTTCTAGAATCTCCATCAGAGCCTTTACCCATTTCTGGACCTAAAAACGGATCTAATAAATCTCTGCAAAACTCGTCATACATTTGCCACTGCCGTAGTACAGCGTGGTGTGTGAACGTATTGCATGTTGCTTGGAGATGTAACACTAAACAGGGAAGATCTTTGTGAAGAGGATTTATGAGCATTGCCCTTGCATTCTTTGCTAAAGTGGACGAATCCATATCCTTCACTAATTTCTCATATGCATCTTCTTTGTTCCCAACTTTGATTGCATAAAAATCTTGGCACTCATGATTCTCCTTCAGTCCACAATAGCCCCAGACAACGTTAAGTCTCTGGTCGTACTCCGGGCGAGGTTCAATAGCCGTTTCGTCTTCAATTTTTAGGTACGGCACTTTTCCCTTGATTCCTAACTTTTCTTTATGCATGACATAGATTTCTGCCAGGATCTTTACGTTGTTCCTCAAATTACTGAAGTCATAACGAACAGAAAGTTTTGAATGCCACCTTTTAATTGTATCGATGTTTGGGCCGTTTAGATTGTCTGAAACAAATGCGCAGACCTTTGGTCCCCCCAAAATTAATGTGACTTCCATCATTTGTGCAAAAACGTCCCTGTCTACGTCTCGAAATCCGTGGCCTTGGCTTTTTTTGGGAATGTTTTTACAAATAGTTTTCAAAATACTCATTACACCTTCTTTTCCCTTGACATCTCCTTTCGTTATCGCCCGCGTAACTTTAGTTGCAATATCCGTAAAACTTCCCTTACTGCAAATTTCCTTCAATTCATTCTTCCACAAACCGCTCTTTTTCTCAAGCCTTTGGAGATCACATTTCAACAAAAAATTTTCCTTCTTGAGTGCGTCCATGTTGGAGCGAACAGTTCTCAAAGCCCCTATCAGTTCGGGCTTAGTTCTGTCCTGATATGGAGTTGCGTTTTCGCTCGAGCTTGAACAATCAGATTGAAATTTTCGTTCTAATCTGCCTTTGAATGACCTGCATAAAGGTATTTCTGCACAAAACTGACAGGTTCCATTTCTCAAAATGCCCTTATACGTTGCAAAAACACAGTCAGCATGCCGAAAAGTTCCCTGTATTTCGCCGTTATTGAAATGCTTGTCTGGATACCATATAGTTTGTCCATTCTTGTCAACGCATGGTTCACAATCTAAGATCCTTCTTGTTTCGACAGTAACGTTGCCAAAATCCTTAACATTGAACGAAATTACCTCATTCCAAAATCCATTACAAATTTCAAGTGGAAAGGATAGTCATTTGCTAATGTCCAGTTGTTTCTCGGGAACACCTGTGACATTTGCTGGCGATCTGGCTTTCATAAAGGAAAATATACTCTTTTGTTGATATTTCTTATTTCCAATCAAACGGGCGTTCTTATGTTTTCTAGATCTCAAATGTTCTCTCACTCAATGTTGGAAGGACGGTCTGCCGGAAAGGGAAAATTCGCTTTGGGGGCAAAAGAGGCAACTGATGACTGGTTTTCCATCTTTCTGGCGAAGTTTAACTTCGTTGCGGGCTTCAGTTTCAATGAAACGCTGCGCTTGGATTTCACTAAGCTCAATGCTTGCTGTGATGTTGTTGTTTTCCTCTCTTCCATAAACTGCATACAAATTCATTTTGTGGTTCACCTGGTGAAAGTGTTTCTTCACATTTCTCCAGTTGCTTGAAATATCCAAGCCAGTGTCACAAACAGTGCATGTGAGAAAATCAATGCCCTTCCCTTTTCTGTGTATTAGCTCCAGTTTACTTCCAAACTCTCTCTCGTGGAAACCTGATAAAGCAGCTCTTATTCTGCTACTGACTTTTTCCTTGGAAGATCACTTCTTGGCTTAGGTGCTTGTTCAACTGCTGCATCATGATCATCATCATGATCATCATGATCATCCCCATCATCATAATCTTGACTATCATTATTGCAGTCCACAATACCTCCAGCTCCGTCAAAAGATTTGTCAGGGTAAGAAGGTCCTGGTTGTGGGCTTTCCGGAATTTCATCAGTTTTCCGCTTTTTTGATGGAACTGGACTTTTGACAACGTCGTCAGAAGCATTTCTTCTTGGTAAATCTCTTATCTCGAATCGAGTGATGCCATCCACAAACACTGCTTCCCCGATTTCTTCCTCTGTCTCAGCACCGATCTTATCTCCATCTTCATCAACGTAAACAAAACAGGGCCTTTCTATTTTAGCAGCAATTCGAATACTCTTTAAAACTGAGCCTCTTTTAACACCAATTTTCCCAATAACATTGCCAATTACGACTTTAATACGAACAACAGACTGCGACTGCACACCCTGATCCATGGTGAAGATGCTTTGACAGGACTTCAGCACTTGCAGCACTTCACTTTTTCGCGCCAATTTCACAGTCTCTCTTTCGTTTCGTCCTTACAATTTTATCACAGGGAATCCACTATCGGAACTTATATATTACTCTGAAAATATTAAGAATTAATTGAATGATGTTTTCAGGTCATTAGGACTTAAAAGGGAAAAATCATCTAATTTTCAAAAACATTCAACCATGTCAACCAATATTTAACCAAATGAATTCAATTTCAAGGAAAGCTAAAGAAGGATTCCCTGTGATACATGCTGCCGAGGCTGCTGTAGCACTGCACCTAGATCATAATGGCAGACAATAATAATGGCCGATTGAAACTTAGAAGACGAATATGATCAGAGAAAGAACAGCCACAGCGCCACAGTTGGGGGTCATGATTTTGAAATCAAGTTAAAAATGTTACTGTATCTCAGCACTACTGTGAGGTTAATAAAATGGCATCAGGGGCTTTGGACTGGCATACAATTTGATAATCAAGGCCTAAAAGCACCTAAAAGTTTCAAGCTTCACCTTTCACCTACCTACCATCATAACCTAAAAAAGCATGGGAGCAGTTGGATGAAGTTGTGATGCATTAAAGGGTGAGTGTTGTACTAATTGAAGGGGGATGAATTACTGTCGAGATGCAAAGAGGAACCGAAGTTTTGTGAGAGAAATATGTTGATATTTTAGTTTGGCTCTACTTGGGACTCTTGTCATTTTTTGTAAGCAGTTCATCCTTACTAGTAAAAATAGTTCTGTCACCAATAAGTTACAACTAGAGGTTTTTCAAGAAAGGAAAAAATCAATATTGGGTGATCGTTGGAGAAATATTCAAATTCTTGTAAGAAGTGTGGAACAAGGTAACATAGCCAGGTAGCATTATTTATTTACAAAATTATTCTATCCTGCCAAAATTGGATATTTCTTTTCATAAGCAACAATAGTAGCTCAGGTTTGTGTGACATTCTAGCCATACTCCATTTGGTTTCCTTAGCTTCTGTTAATTATTGTGCGTTACCAACTTAACTTCTGAGTCACAAAATGAGCTCTGTACCATGATTCTGCAACCCCTTATGTGCCAATTTTGAGTAAATATTGTCTGCTACACAGAATGCATCAGTGGATCTGCATACCATTGCGTATCTGCCTTTTTGAGATCTGGTGTCATGTAATGGATATATGTTTTCTCAAAGCAATTATTATACAAGTCAGTCTAAAGTATCATCAACACTATAAGTGTCCAACATGCTCAATTGCAAGATCTTGTATTTTTGATATTTTTGGGTCTCCTGAAAATTTTTAGTTGATAATACTTCTGGTTCTGTGAAATTCTGTTTGATACTTTTAGGTGAATTTGGGAGACTGCGGATGAACCCCCCCCATATGTAAAAAGTTCAAGTGACCCCCCTGGGGCTCCTTCAGCACGGCATTTAGTACGGCTACATTTTTACTGACTTGGAAGATCCTCAAATGGGTTCTTTGCAATCTGCAAAGCTACCTACAAGAAATTTAGGGCATTATCAAAATTCGGAAGAATCAAAATTGTCCTTTGAGAGGCTCTGCTGCCAGAGCCGACATAAGCAATTTGCTTTTGAGGTTTGGTACCTAAGTCATTGTAAGAGACATTATATGTGATGTATGCTATGTAATTTCTTCCTCTTCCTCACAAGTCTGCTCGTTTTGTCATTCTCCTCCAACATTTTGCTGTTTTGTTTATTATTACAATATTGTCGCACACGGTAGTAGACATCTTTGGGGCTGGGAACTGGCAGATCTTGAGCAACAAGCTCTCTCACAACGTCATCAAAGAGGCTCTTTTTTCTTGAGGTGCCATATCTTCAAATTTAAAATCTTTAACTTTTTCCTTCATTGAATTTGCATTAAATGCAATCTAAAGTTTGTCATTATTTGAGGGATGTTGAAATGAAACGTTTGAGGATTGATTTGTGACATGAACGTTTTTTAGTCTGTTTCAAATTTGATGTCACCTTGGTAGTGCCAGATTCCCTTGCAAAACACTTCTATTGACGTTATTCATGGGTATTTCCAGATGACATCTAATTTGAGAGAAAAGATAGTGAGAATTACGAGAAACTTCACTAGGCCTATGTCTGAGATGTAGTAAGAAAGTTTTAGAAATTAACAGTGGAAATATGTTGTTGAAGCATGTTATTGAGCAACACCAAGTAACTAATTGGCACCATTCGCAGCTGGCTCCTTCACCACGCCCTGTAGAATCAGGAGAAGTTGGATTTAGAGTGCTTATACCTCGCGTTGAACGACATTGCGCCACATGGTAATCAATGGACATAATTGTATTGACAACAGATTCGTTGTTACATTTCGGTCCATAGAAAATGTTGTGGCATTCGTCAGCATCTACAATGGCAGTCACGGCGTTCACTGCAACGGAAATTTAGTAATCACCTGCAGAGGAAGGAGATTCAAGATTAACAGGCTTATCCACAAGTAGTATATACACCGGTGCCCTGGGTTAACGATAGTACTTACTATAAATAGACCAGGACCTTTGACCCCAAAAGTGGTGAGCATTATCCAAAGTATAGTGTTATACCAAGTTCATTGAAAAGACTGTTTGGTACTTATTATCCCTTCAATCAGACTTACGACAACAAATAAGAGACTCTTATTAAGTTACGACATTTTCATTCTTCAAAGAATCCATCATCTACATTATCTCTCATACACATAAAGAATTCCTCCCCACTATCTACTAAGTTTATATGGTTTCTACTTTGACTTCCAAACGTAGTCAACCAATTGTTCGTTGGTTCCACAGACATCCATCCTCTTCCAGCCACTGCTTCATCAATGTCAAAGGCTCCTCCGCTTGGTGCTGCACAATGTAATGGAATATTCTTTCTTCTTTCTTCTAGTCTATACTTGACTAGGGCTTCGAATTCTTGTTTTTGTTGTACTATCCTTACTTTGTTTTGTTGTTGTCTCAATTCACGTATTCTTTTTCTTTCTTCCCTATGGTATGTTTCTTCTATTTTTCTAAGATTATTTATTTCTTGTTGTAATATTCTAGGTTCTAAGATCTTTTCTTTGTAATTGTTAGCCCAAGCTTTGATATCAAATTGAATTTTCTTTAGCATAACTTTTTCGTAATTTTTTATCCAAGCCAACAAGTTCATCCTCTCCCTTCGAGTTTCTGAGCACAACTGATTTTATCAAAGTTGGTGATCGTTTATATAGGCTTTCTTTTATGACCTTTTGACCTTAAGGATAAAGACAAAGGAAACAAAGGTTTTTTCGCTTTTCATTCAATATATCACGTATCAATCAATCAATCAATTAACTACTAATATAGATAAAAATAAAGGTTCGTAAAAGATTCAGTTCGAAAGCTATCATGATGGTTTCATAAAGAGGTTTTCTGATGAAGGATTTCAGGGCTTTCAATCAGGAAAATTCAAAACCTATATGAAGATATCAGCACTCAAGGGATGCAGAATTAGCCAATATGAATCCAGTCAAAAGTATCTTTTAAAGAGGGACTTGTGCTTAATCACTCAGTAGCACTGTCATGGTTATTGTAAATCAGCCATGGCTCTAATTTTACGGAGACTGGAAATGCTCTCTGTTCCAGTTGAGAGAAAAGTTTATGTTCCTCGACATTTCGCACTAACTCAAGCGCTTCAGGGGGACAGAAAATATCGCAAACTTAACTACTAATGCAAAAAGTTTGTTATCCTTAATTATTTACTGTTCTGGTATATCCCGTCTATTTCTGGAATTGAACTGAACGCCTTTGTCTGCCCCTAGAACTAACCGTCAGCGTGACTCGCCTCCCATCATCTGCAATGTTGCTCTGTCCATGGCTCCGATTAAAGTACGCGTCCAATGACAATTTATCGTCAGCAGATAGAACATAGTTGCAAGAGTTATCTCTTTCATAAACATTGACTCGTTGTATTGCACTTGTAGCTGGTATTTCAGCATGTATGTCAGTCCATTTTAATTCCAAGTCGTTTAGCTTTTTGAGCAAGGTTACTTTGAAGTGGACTTCCACATTTCTCGTGTTCAGATCGAATGGTCTCACATACTCAACGCGCCTGCTCCTGCCATTCTGTGTTGTATATCGACGATAAATTCGCTTTACAAACGCAATGTTATGTTCGTCATCATTATCTGACCGTACTGCCACATAATCCGTAACTCCAATAACATTATTCTCTTGCACCGAAGAGGGTGCAAATTGTGTGTTGCCTGTTGACTGAACACGAATTAATCGATCTGATGATACTTTCCCTCGAGTCGCTAGTTCTGCAACAACTTGACTTTTATATCTTTCTGCGTTTATTGGAGGAACAAATATCTTCAATTTGAAATTTGGTCTTTCCACTGAATCTTCAATTTCAGACTCTCTGACGAGTGCCTCTCTGCAACTTGTGACTAACATTTGAGATATACTTTCTTCTACTACCCCATCATTAACACCATTGTCAAAAATGATACATCCGTCTGCCATTTCAACCTGTGGCTGTTGTAGCTCGCTTTCAACATTTTCGGCAATTGCCTCAGAGCACATATCATCAATCCTCGCGTCGAATGCCATGTAATCAAACGGTTTCTTGAACCACTGGTCATGGTTTGTGTCACTCTCTTCAGTCATTGAATCACACATTCCTGTCCTTCTCGCCATTTCTCTTGATTCTACAACACCCTCTTTCCATGCATTTACAATGTTGTCTTTAGAGGGATATTGTTTCAGCAGATTTTCTAGTTTTTCCACAAGCTCCTTTCTCTTTTTCTCATCAGTATATTGCTTCTCCCAAATATTGTCTTGTTTGCTGTGAGCCTTTCTGAACATCAGCGAGGGGCTAGATGCTTTGATCTGATTAACACGATTCATTGCAGACAGGTTTCGCATCATGTCCAGTATTGCGTACGTATGCTTGTTAATGACCCAAGAACCCTTCAAGCTGAAAAAAACTTCAACGGCGTCTGTGCCAAGGAGACTTAGGTAACATGGCATGTCAGGGTAATTTTCAGAAAACCAGGCGATTACCATAACAGCAGCATGTGCTGAGAGCATGACATCCAAGAAAGTCTCTTTTGTAAGAAAATTCTCTTTCAGATTCAACTCTGCGTTTCTAAGAACAAAATTTCTCCAAATTCCAAGAAATGTTACTACTTTTCCAGCGTATTTTATTCTTTCATACAGAGAAGCCTCCAGACTAATAAATATTTCCATGTAGCAATAAACTATTTCAAGGTAGGCCATTGTTCCTTGAACAGAAGGATCTCTTTTAGTGTTAGTTCCTTGAGCAATATGCTGTAAACAATCTCTGACCTTTGGAAACGCTGTTCTCTGGGCTGCAGCCCAGTTTTGCCTGTCCCTTTTATTTACATCTTCATCCCTTAATCCATGTTCATGCCTTGAAAAGTTTTCAAACACCGACCTAATGTCATTACAATGAGCGGAGTACTGTCCGATCCTTAAATCTCTGCTTACATAATCTAAATGATTGTCCAGTTTCTTATGGTTATGAATGTAGTCCGCATCTGACAGATTTTGTAGCTCTTCACCAAAAGCATTCTGCTCTAATTTGCCACTGAAGACAAAACCTTCAGAGACTGGCACTGGCTTATATCGTCTGCCATTGTTTGCATCAGATGACTGGGCTAGAAAAAGCTTGCGTCTTCTAGAATCTCCATCAGAGCCTTTACCCATTTCTGGACCTAAAAACGGATCTAATAAATCTCTGCAAAACTCGTCATACATTTGCCACTGCCGTAGTACAGCGTGGTGTGTGAACGTATTGCATGTTGCTTGGAGATGTAACACTAAACAGGGAAGATCTTTGTGAAGAGGATTTATGAGCATTGCCCTTGCATTCTTTGCTAAAGTGGACGAATCCATATCCTTCACTAATTTCTCATATGCATCTTCTTTGTTCCCAACTTTGATTGCATAAAAATCTTGGCACTCATGATTCTCCTTCAGTCCACAATAGCCCCAGACAACGTTAAGTCTCTGGTCGTACTCCGGGCGAGGTTCAATAGCCGTTTCGTCTTCAATTTTTAGGTACGGCACTTTTCCCTTGATTCCTAACTTTTCTTTATGCATGACATAGATTTCTGCCAGGATCTTTACGTTGTTCCTCAAATTACTGAAGTCATAACGAACAGAAAGTTTTGAATGCCACCTTTTAATTGTATCGATGTTTGGGCCGTTTAGATTGTCTGAAACAAATGCGCAGACCTTTGGTCCCCCCAAAATTAATGTGACTTCCATCATTTGTGCAAAAACGTCCCTGTCTACGTCTCGAAATCCGTGGCCTTGGCTTTTTTTGGGAATGTTTTTACAAATAGTTTTCAAAATACTCATTACACCTTCTTTTCCCTTGACATCTCCTTTCGTTATCGCCCGCGTAACTTTAGTTGCAATATCCGTAAAACTTCCCTTACTGCAAATTTCCTTCAATTCATTCTTCCACAAACCGCTCTTTTTCTCAAGCCTTTGGAGATCACATTTCAACAAAAAATTTTCCTTCTTGAGTGCGTCCATGTTGGAGCGAACAGTTCTCAAAGCCCCTATCAGTTCGGGCTTAGTTCTGTCCTGATATGGAGTTGCGTTTTCGCTCGAGCTTGAACAATCAGATTGAAATTTTCGTTCTAATCTGCCTTTGAATGACCTGCATAAAGGTATTTCTGCACAAAACTGACAGGTTCCATTTCTCAAAATGCCCTTATACGTTGCAAAAACACAGTCAGCATGCCGAAAAGTTCCCTGTATTTCGCCGTTATTGAAATGCTTGTCTGGATACCATATAGTTTGTCCATTCTTGTCAACGCATGGTTCACAATCTAAGATCCTTCTTGTTTCGACAGTAACGTTGCCAAAATCCTTAACATTGAACGAAATTACCTCATTCCAAAATCCATTACAAATTTCAAGTGGAAAGGATAGTCATTTGCTAATGTCCAGTTGTTTCTCGGGAACACCTGTGACATTTGCTGGCGATCTGGCTTTCATAAAGGAAAATATACTCTTTTGTTGATATTTCTTATTTCCAATCAAACGGGCGTTCTTATGTTTTCTAGATCTCAAATGTTCTCTCACTCAATGTTGGAAGGACGGTCTGCCGGAAAGGGAAAATTCGCTTTGGGGGCAAAAGAGGCAACTGATGACTGGTTTTCCATCTTTCTGGCGAAGTTTAACTTCGTTGCGGGCTTCAGTTTCAATGAAACGCTGCGCTTGGATTTCACTAAGCTCAATGCTTGCTGTGATGTTGTTGTTTTCCTCTCTTCCATAAACTGCATACAAATTCATTTTGTGGTTCACCTGGTGAAAGTGTTTCTTCACATTTCTCCAGTTGCTTGAAATATCCAAGCCAGTGTCACAAACAGTGCATGTGAGAAAATCAATGCCCTTCCCTTTTCTGTGTATTAGCTCCAGTTTACTTCCAAACTCTCTCTCGTGGAAACCTGATAAAGCAGCTCTTATTCTGCTACTGACTTTTTCCTTGGAAGATCACTTCTTGGCTTAGGTGCTTGTTCAACTGCTGCATCATGATCATCATCATGATCATCATGATCATCCCCATCATCATAATCTTGACTATCATTATTGCAGTCCACAATACCTCCAGCTCCGTCAAAAGATTTGTCAGGGTAAGAAGGTCCTGGTTGTGGGCTTTCCGGAATTTCATCAGTTTTCCGCTTTTTTGATGGAACTGGACTTTTGACAACGTCGTCAGAAGCATTTCTTCTTGGTAAATCTCTTATCTCGAATCGAGTGATGCCATCCACAAACACTGCTTCCCCGATTTCTTCCTCTGTCTCAGCACCGATCTTATCTCCATCTTCATCAACGTAAACAAAACAGGGCCTTTCTATTTTAGCAGCAATTCGAATACTCTTTAAAACTGAGCCTCTTTTAACACCAATTTTCCTAATAACATTGCCAATTACGACTTTAATACGAACAACAGACTGCGACTGCACACCCTGATCCATGGTGAAGATGCTTTGACAGGACTTCAGCACTTGCAGCACTTCACTTTTTCGCGCCAATTTCACAGTCTCTCTTTCGTTTCGTCCTTACAATTTTATCACAGGGAATCCACTATCGGAACTTATATATTACTCTGAAAATATTAAGAATTAATTGAATGATGTTTTCAGGTCATTAGGACTTAAAAGGGAAAAATCATCTAATTTTCAAAAACATTCAACCATGTCAACCAATATTTAACCAAATGAATTCAATTTCAAGGAAAGCTAAAGAAGGATTCCCTGTGATACATGCTGCCGAGGCTGCTGTAGCACTGCACCTAGATCATAATGGCAGACAATAATAATGGCCGATTGAAACTTAGAAGACGAATATGATCAGAGAAAGAACAGCCACAGCGCCACAGTTGGGGGTCATGATTTTGAAATCAAGTTAAAAATGTTACTGTATCTCAGCACTACTGTGAGGTTAATAAAATGGCATCAGGGGCTTTGGACTGGCATACAATTTGATAATCAAGGCCTAAAAGCACCTAAAAGTTTCAAGCTTCACCTTTCACCTACCTACCATCATAACCTAAAAAAGCATGGGAGCAGTTGGATGAAGTTGTGATGCATTAAAGGGTGAGTGTTGTACTAATTGAAGGGGGATGAATTACTGTCGAGATGCAAAGAGGAACCGAAGTTTTGTGAGAGAAATATGTTGATATTTTAGTTTGGCTCTACTTGGGACTCTTGTCATTTTTTGTAAGCAGTTCATCCTTACTAGTAAAAATAGTTCTGTCACCAATAAGTTACAACTAGAGGTTTTTCAAGAAAGGAAAAAATCAATATTGGGTGATCGTTGGAGAAATATTCAAATTCTTGTAAGAAGTGTGGAACAAGGTAACATAGCCAGGTAGCATTATTTATTTACAAAATTATTCTATCCTGCCAAAATTGGATATTTCTTTTCATAAGCAACAATAGTAGCTCAGGTTTGTGTGACATTCTAGCCATACTCCATTTGGTTTCCTTAGCTTCTGTTAATTATTGTGCGTTACCAACTTAACTTCTGAGTCACAAAATGAGCTCTGTACCATGATTCTGCAACCCCTTATGTGCCAATTTTGAGTAAATATTGTCTGCTACACAGAATGCATCAGTGGATCTGCATACCATTGCGTATCTGCCTTTTTGAGATCTGGTGTCATGTAATGGATATATGTTTTCTCAAAGCAATTATTATACAAGTCAGTCTAAAGTATCATCAACACTATAAGTGTCCAACATGCTCAATTGCAAGATCTTGTATTTTTGATATTTTTGGGTCTCCTGAAAATTTTTAGTTGATAATACTTCTGGTTCTGTGAAATTCTGTTTGATACTTTTAGGTGAATTTGGGAGACTGCGGATGAACCCCCCCCCATATGTAAAAAGTTCAAGTGACCCCCCTGGGGCTCCTTCAGCATGGCATTTAGTACGGCTACATTTTTACTGACTTGGAAGATCCTCAAATGGGTTCTTTGCAATCTGCAAAGCTACCTACAAGAAATTTAGGGCATTATCAAAATTCGGAAGAATCAAAATTGTCCTTTGAGAGGCTCTGCTGCCAGAGCCGACATAAGCAATTTGCTTTTGAGGTTTGGTACCTAAGTCATTGTAAGAGACATTATATGTGATGTATGCTATGTAATTTCTTCCTCTTCCTCACAAGTCTGCTCGTTTTGTCATTCTCCTCCAACATTTTGCTGTTTTGTTTATTATTACAATATTGTCGCACACGGTAGTAGACATCTTTGGGGCTGGGAACTGGCAGATCTTGAGCAACAAGCTCTCTCACAACGTCATCAAAGAGGCTCTTTTTTCTTGAGGTGCCATATCTTCAAATTTAAAATCTTTAACTTTTTCCTTCATTGAATTTGCATTAAATGCAATCTAAAGTTTGTCATTATTTGAGGGATGTTGAAATGAAACGTTTGAGGATTGATTTGTGACATGAACGTTTTTTAGTCTGTTTCAAATTTGATGTCACCTTGGTAGTGCCAGATTCCCTTGCAAAACACTTCTATTGACGTTATTCATGGGTATTTCCAGATGACATCTAATTTGAGAGAAAAGATAGTGAGAATTACGAGAAACTTCACTAGGCCTATGTCTGAGATGTAGTAAGAAAGTTTTAGAAATTAACAGTGGAAATATGTTGTTGAAGCATGTTATTGAGCAACACCAAGTAACTAATTGGCACCATTCGCAGCTGGCTCCTTCACCACGCCCTGTAGAATCAGGAGAAGTTGGATTTAGAGTGCTTATACCTCGCGTTGAACGACATTGCGCCACATGGTAATCAATGGACATAATTGTATTGACAACAGATTCGTTGTTACATTTCGGTCCATAGAAAATGTTGTGGCATTCGTCAGCATCTACAATGGCAGTCACGGCGTTCACTGCAACGGAAATTTAGTAATCACCTGCAGAGGAAGGAGATTCAAGATTAACAGGCTTATCCACAAGTAGTATATACACCGGTGCCCTGGGTTAACGATAGTACTTACTATAAATAGACCAGGACCTTTGACCCCAAAAGTGGTGAGCATTATCCAAAGTATAGTGTTATACCAAGTTCATTGAAAAGACTGTTTGGTACTTATTATCCCTTCAATCAGACTTACGACAACAAATAAGAGACTCTTATTAAGTTACGACATTTTCATTCTTCAAAGAATCCATCATCTACATTATCTCTCATACACATAAAGAATTCCTCCCCACTATCTACTAAGTTTATATGGTTTCTACTTTGACTTCCAAACGTAGTCAACCAATTGTTCGTTGGTTCCACAGACATCCATCCTCTTCCAGCCACTGCTTCATCAATGTCAAAGGCTCCTCCGCTTGGTGCTGCACAATGTAATGGAATATTCTTTCTTCTTTCTTCTAGTCTATACTTGACTAGGGCTTCGAATTCTTGTTTTTGTTGTACTATCCTTACTTTGTTTTGTTGTTGTCTCAATTCACGTATTCTTTTTCTTTCTTCCCTATGGTATGTTTCTTCTATTTTTCTAAGATTATTTATTTCTTGTTGTAATATTCTAGGTTCTAAGATCTTTTCTTTGTAATTGTTAGCCCAAGCTTTGATATCAAATTGAATTTTCTTTAGCATAACTTTTTCGTAATTTTTTATCCAAGCCAACAAGTTCATCCTCTCCCTTCGAGTTTCTGAGCACAACTGATTTTATCAAAGTTGGTGATCGTTTATATAGGCTTTCTTTTATGACCTTTTGACCTTAAGGATAAAGACAAAGGAAACAAAGGTTTTTTCGCTTTTCATTCAATATATCACGTATCAATCAATCAATCAATTAACTACTAATATAGATAAAAATAAAGGTTCGTAAAAGATTCAGTTCGAAAGCTATCATGATGGTTTCATAAAGAGGTTTTCTGATGAAGGATTTCAGGGCTTTCAATCAGGAAAATTCAAAACCTATATGAAGATATCAGCACTCAAGGGATGCAGAATTAGCCAATATGAATCCAGTCAAAAGTATCTTTTAAAGAGGGACTTGTGCTTAATCACTCAGTAGCACTGTCATGGTTATTGTAAATCAGCCATGGCTCTAATTTTACGGAGACTGGAAATGCTCTCTGTTCCAGTTGAGAGAAAAGTTTATGTTCCTCGACATTTCGCACTAACTCAAGCGCTTCAGGGGGACAGAAAATATCGCAAACTTAACTACTAATGCAAAAAGTTTGTTATCCTTAATTATTTACTGTTCTGGTATATCCCGTCTATTTCTGGAATTGAACTGAACGCCTTTGTCTGCCCCTAGAACTAACCGTCAGCGTGACTCGCCTCCCATCATCTGCAATGTTGCTCTGTCCATGGCTCCGATTAAAGTACGCGTCCAATGACAATTTATCGTCAGCAGATAGAACATAGTTGCAAGAGTTATCTCTTTCATAAACATTGACTCGTTGTATTGCACTTGTAGCTGGTATTTCAGCATGTATGTCAGTCCATTTTAATTCCAAGTCGTTTAGCTTTTTGAGCAAGGTTACTTTGAAGTGGACTTCCACATTTCTCGTGTTCAGATCGAATGGTCTCACATACTCAACGCGCCTGCTCCTGCCATTCTGTGTTGTATATCGACGATAAATTCGCTTTACAAACGCAATGTTATGTTCGTCATCATTATCTGACCGTACTGCCACATAATCCGTAACTCCAATAACATTATTCTCTTGCACCGAAGAGGGTGCAAATTGTGTGTTGCCTGTTGACTGAACACGAATTAATCGATCTGATGATACTTTCCCTCGAGTCGCTAGTTCTGCAACAACTTGACTTTTATATCTTTCTGCGTTTATTGGAGGAACAAATATCTTCAATTTGAAATTTGGTCTTTCCACTGAATCTTCAATTTCAGACTCTCTGACGAGTGCCTCTCTGCAACTTGTGACTAACATTTGAGATATACTTTCTTCTACTACCCCATCATTAACACCATTGTCAAAAATGATACATCCGTCTGCCATTTCAACCTGTGGCTGTTGTAGCTCGCTTTCAACATTTTCGGCAATTGCCTCAGAGCACATATCATCAATCCTCGCGTCGAATGCCATGTAATCAAACGGTTTCTTGAACCACTGGTCATGGTTTGTGTCACTCTCTTCAGTCATTGAATCACACATTCCTGTCCTTCTCGCCATTTCTCTTGATTCTACAACACCCTCTTTCCATGCATTTACAATGTTGTCTTTAGAGGGATATTGTTTCAGCAGATTTTCTAGTTTTTCCACAAGCTCCTTTCTCTTTTTCTCATCAGTATATTGCTTCTCCCAAATATTGTCTTGTTTGCTGTGAGCCTTTCTGAACATCAGCGAGGGGCTAGATGCTTTGATCTGATTAACACGATTCATTGCAGACAGGTTTCGCATCATGTCCAGTATTGCGTACGTATGCTTGTTAATGACCCAAGAACCCTTCAAGCTGAAAAAAACTTCAACGGCGTCTGTGCCAAGGAGACTTAGGTAACATGGCATGTCAGGGTAATTTTCAGAAAACCAGGCGATTACCATAACAGCAGCATGTGCTGAGAGCATGACATCCAAGAAAGTCTCTTTTGTAAGAAAATTCTCTTTCAGATTCAACTCTGCGTTTCTAAGAACAAAATTTCTCCAAATTCCAAGAAATGTTACTACTTTTCCAGCGTATTTTATTCTTTCATACAGAGAAGCCTCCAGACTAATAAATATTTCCATGTAGCAATAAACTATTTCAAGGTAGGCCATTGTTCCTTGAACAGAAGGATCTCTTTTAGTGTTAGTTCCTTGAGCAATATGCTGTAAACAATCTCTGACCTTTGGAAACGCTGTTCTCTGGGCTGCAGCCCAGTTTTGCATGTCCCTTTTATTTACATCTTCATCCCTTAATCCATGTTCATGCCTTGAAAAGTTTTCAAACACCGACCTAATGTCATTACAATGAGCGGAGTACTGTCCGATCCTTAAATCTCTGCTTACACAATCTAAATGATTGTCCAGTTTCTTATGGTTATGAATGTAGTCCGCATCTGACAGATTTTGTAGCTCTTCACCAAAAGCATTCTGCTCTAATTTGCCACTGAAGACAAAACCTTCAGAGACTGGCACTGGCTTATATCGTCTGCCATTGTTTGCATCAGATGACTGGGCTAGAAAAAGCTTGCGTCTTCTAGAATCTCCATCAGAGCCTTTACCCATTTCTGGACCTAAAAACGGATCTAATAAATCTCTGCAAAACTCATCATACATTTGCCACTGCCGTAGTACAGCGTGGTGTGTGAACGTATTGCATGTTGCTTGGAGATGTAACACTAAACAGGGAAGATCTTTGTGAAGAGGATTTATGAGCATTGCCCTTGCATTCTTTGCTAAAGTGGACGAATCCATATCCTTCACTAATTTCTCATATGCATCTTCTTTGTTCCCAACTTTGATTGCATAAAAATCTTGGCACTCATGATTCTCCTTCAGTCCACAATAGCCCCAGACAACGTTAAGTCTCTGGTCGTACTCCGGGCGAGGTTCAATAGCCGTTTCGTCTTCAATTTTTAGGTACGGCACTTTTCCCTTGATTCCTAACTTTTCTTTATGCATGACATGGATTTCTGCCAGGATCTTTACGTTGTTCCTCAAATTACTGAAGTCATAACGAACAGAAAGTTTTGAATGCCACCTTTTAATTGTATCGATGTTTGGGCCGTTTAGATTGTCTGAAACAAATGCGCAGACCTTTGGTCCCCCCAAAATTAATGTGACTTCCATCATTTGTGCAAAAACGTCCCTGTCTACGTCTCGAAATCCGTGGCCTTGGCTTTTTTTGGGAATGTTTTTACAAATAGTTTTCAAAATACTCATTACACCTTCTTTTCCCTTGACATCTCCTTTCGTTATCGCCCGCGTAACTTTAGTTGCAATATCCGTAAAACTTCCCTTACTGCAAATTTCCTTCAATTCATTCTTCCACAAACCGCTCTTTTTCTCAAGCCTTTGGAGATCACATTTCAACAAAAAATTTTCCTTCTTGAGTGCGTCCATGTTGGAGCGAACAGTTCTCAAAGCCCCTATCAGTTCGGGCTTAGTTCTGTCCTGATATGGAGTTGCGTTTTCGCTCGAGCTTGAACAATCAGATTGAAATTTTCGTTCTAATCTGCCTTTGAATGACCTGCACAAAGGTATTTCTGCACAAAACTGACAGGTTCCATTTCTCAAAATGCCCTTATACGTTGCAAAAACACAGTCAGCATGCCGAAAAGTTCCCTGTATTTCGCCGTTATTGAAATGCTTGTCTGGATACCATATAGTTTGTCCATTCTTGTCAACGCATGGTTCACAATCTAAGATCCTTCTTGTTTCGACAGTAACGTTGCCAAAATCCTTAACATTGAACAAAATTACCTCATTCCAAAATCCATTACAAATTTCAAGTGGAAAGGATAGTCATTTGCTAATGTCCAGTTGTTTCTCGGGAACACCTGTGACATTTGCTGGCGATCTGGCTTTCATAAAGGAAAATATACTCTTTTGTTGATATTTCTTATTTCCAATCAAACGGGCGTTCTTATGTTTTCTAGATCTCAAATGTTCTCTCACTCAATGTTGGAAGGACGGTCTGCCGGAAAGGGAAAATTCGCTTTGGGGGCAAAAGAGGCAACTGATGACTGGTTTTCCATCTTTCTGGCGAAGTTTAACTTCGTTGCGGGCTTCAGTTTCAATGAAACGCTGCGCTTGGATTTCACTAAGCTCAATGCTTGCTGTGATGTTGTTGTTTTCCTCTCTTCCATAAACTGCATACAAATTCATTTTGTGGTTCACCTGGTGAAAGTGTTTCTTCACATTTCTCCAGTTGCTTGAAATATCCAAGCCAGTGTCACAAACAGTGCATGTGAGAAAATCAATGCCCTTCCCTTTTCTGTGTATTAGCTCCAGTTTACTTCCAAACTCTCTCTCGTGGAAATCTGATAAAGCAGCTCTTATTTCTGCTACTGACTTTTTCCTTGGAAGATCACTTCTTGGCTTAGGTGCTTGTTCAACTGCTGCATCATGATCATCATCATGATCATCATGATCATCCCCATCATCATAATCTTGACTATCATTATTGCAGTCCACAATACCTCCAGCTCCGTCAAAAGATTTGTCAGGGTAAGAAGGTCCTGGTTGTGGGCTTTCCGGAATTTCATCAGTTTTCCGCTTTTTTGATGGAACTGGACTTTTGACAACGTCGTCAGAAGCATTTCTTCTTGGTAAATCTCTTATCTCGAATCGAGTGATGCCATCCACAAACACTGCTTCCCCGATTTCTTCCTCTGTCTCAGCACCGATCTTATCTCCATCTTCATCAACGTAAACAAAACAGGGCCTTTCTATTTTAGCAGCAATTCGAATACTCTTTAAAACTGAGCCTCTTTTAACACCAATTTTCCTAATAACATTGCCAATTACGACTTTAATACGAACAACAGACTGCGACTGCACGCCCTGATCCATGGTGAAGATGCTTTTACAGGACTTCAGCACTTGCAGCACTTCACTTTTTCGCGCCAATTTCACAGTCTCTCTTTCGTTTCGTCCTTACAATTTTATCACAGGGAATCCACTATCGGAACTTATACATTACTCTGAAAATATTAAGAATTAATTGAATGATGTTTTCAGGTCATTAGGACTTAAAAGGGAAAAATCATCTAATTTTCAAAAACATTCAACCATGTCAACCAATATTTAACCAAATGAATTCAATTTCAAGGAAAGCTAAAGAAGGATTCCCTGTGATACATGCTGCCGAGGCTGCTGTAGCACTGCACCTAGATCATAATGGCAGACAATGATAATGGCCGATTGAAACTTAGAAGACGAATATGATCAGAGAAAGAACAGCCACAGCGCCACAGTTGGGGGTCATGATTTTGAAATCAAGTTAAAAATGTTACTGTATCTCAGCACTACTGTGAGGTTAATAAAATGGCATCAGGGGCTTTGGACTGGCATACAATTTGATAATCAAGGCCTAAAAGCACCTAAAAGTTTCAAGCTTCACCTTTCACCTACCTACCATCATAACCTAAAAAAGCATGGGAGCAGTTGGATGAAGTTGTGATGCATTAAAGGGTGAGTGTTGTACTAATTGAAGGGGGATGAATTACTGTCGAGATGCAAAGAGGAACCGAAGTTTTGTGAGAGAAATATGTTGATATTTTAGTTTGGCTCTACTTGGGACTCTTGTCATTTTTTGTAAGCAGTTCATCCTTACTAGTAAAAATAGTTCTGTCACCAATAAGTTACAACTAGAGGTTTTTCAAGAAAGGAAAAAATCAACATTGGGTGATCGTTGGAGAAATATTCAAATTCTTGTAAGAAGTGTGGAACAAGGTAACATAGCCAGGTAGCATTATTTATTTACAAAATTATTCTATCCTGCCAAAATTGGATATTTCTTTTCATAAGCAACAATAGTAGCTCAGGTTTGTGTGACATTCTAGCCATACTCCATTTGGTTTCCTTAGCTTCTGTTAATTATTGTGCGTTACCAACTTAACTTCTGAGTCACAAAATGAGCTCTGTACCATGATTCTGCAACCCCTTATGTGCCAATTTTGAGTAAATATTGTCTGCTACACAGAATGCATCAGTGGATCTGCATACCATTGCGTATCTGCCTTTTTGAGATCTGGTGTCATGTAATGGATATATGTTTTCTCAAAGCAATTATTATACAAGTCAGTCTAAAGTATCATCAACACTATAAGTGTCCAACATGCTCAATTGCAAGGTCTTGTATTTTTGATATTTTTGGGTCTCCTGAAAATTTTTAGTTGATAATACTTCTGGTTCTGTGAAATTCTGTTTGATACTTTTAGGTGAATTTGGGAGACTGCGGATGAACCCCCCCCCATATGTAAAAAGTTCAAGTGACCCCCCTGGGGCTCCTTCAGCACGGCATTTAGTACGGCTACATTTTTACTGACTTGGAAGATCCTCAAATGGGTTCTTTGCAATCTGCAAAGCTACCTACAAGAAATTTAGGGCATTATCAAAATTCGGAAGAATCAAAATTGTCCTTTGAGAGGCTCTGCTGCCAGAGCCGACATAAGCAATTTGCTTTTGAGGTTTGGTACCTAAGTCATTGTAAGAGACATTATATGTGATGTATGCTATGTAATTTCTTCCTCCTCCTCACAAGTCTGCTCGTTTTGTCATTCTCCTCCAACATTTTGCTGTTTTGTTTATTATTACAATATTGTCGCACACGGTAGTAGACATCTTTGGGGCTGGGAACTGGCAGATCTTGAGCAACAAGCTCTCTCACAACGTCATCAAAGAGGCTCTTTTTTCTTGAGGTGCCATATCTTCAAATTTAAAATCTTTAACTTTTTCCTTCATTGAATTTGCATTAAATGCAATCTAAAGTTTGTCATTATTTGAGGGATGTTGAAATGAAACGTTTGAGGATTGATTTGTGACATGAACGTTTTTTAGTCTGTTTCAAATTTGATGTCACCTTGGTAGTGCCAGATTCCCTTGCAAAACACTTCTATTGACGTTATTCATGGGTATTTCCAGATGACATCTAATTTGAGAGAAAAGATAGTGAGAATTACGAGAAACTTCACTAGGCCTATGTCTGAGATGTAGTAAGAAAGTTTTAGAAATTAACAGTGGAAATATGTTGTTGAAGCATGTTATTGAGCAACACCAAGTAACTAATTGGCACCATTCGCAGCTGGCTCCTTCACCACGCCCTGTAGAATCAGGAAAAGTTGGATTTAGAGTGCTTATACCTCGCGTTGAACGACATTGCGCCACATGGTAATCAATGGACATAATTGTATTGACAACAGATTTGTTGTTACATTTCGGTCCATAGAAAATGTTGTGGCATTCGTCAGCATCTACAATGGCAGTCACGGCGTTCACTGCAACGGAAATTTAGTAATCACCTGCAGAGGAAGGAGATTCAAGATTAACAGGCTTATCCACAAGTAGTATATACACCGGTGCCCTGGGTTAACGATAGTACTTACTATGGATAGACCAGGACCTTTGACCCCAAAAATGGTGAGCATTATCCAAAGTATAGTGTTGTACCAAGTTCATTGAAAAGACTGTTTGGTACTTATTATCCCTTCAATCAGACTTACGACAACAAATAAGAGACTCTTATTAAGTTACGACATTTTCATTCTTCAAAGAATCCATCATCTACATTATCTCTCATACACATAAAGAATTCCTCCCCACTATCTACTAAGTTTATATGGTTTCTACTTTGACTTCCAAACGTAGTCAACCAATTGTTCGTTGGTTCCACAGACATCCATCCTCTTCCAGCCACTGCTTCATCAATGTCAAAGGCTCCTCCGCTTGGTGCTGCACAATATAATGGAATATTCTTTCTTCTTTCTTCTAGTCTATACTTGACTAGGGCTTCGAATTCTTGTTTTTGTTGTACTATCCTTACTTTGTTTTGTTGTTGTCTCAATTCACGTATTCTTTTTCTTTCTTCCCTATGGTATGTTTCTTCTATTTTTCTAAGATTATTTATTTCTTGTTGTAATATTCTAGGTTCTAAGATCTTTTCTTTGTAATTGTTAGCCCAAGCTTTGATATCAAATTGAATTTTCTTTAGCATAACTTTTTCGTAATTTTTTATCCAAGCCAACAAGTTCATCCTCTCCCTTCGAGTTTCTGAGCACAACTGATTTTATCAAAGTTGGTGATCGTTTATATAGGCTTTTTTTTTATGACCTTTTGACCTTAAGGATAAAGACAAAGGAAACAAAGGTTTTTTCGCTTTTCATTCAATATATCACGTATCAATCAATCAATCAATTAACTACTAATATAGATAAAAATAAAGGTTCGTAAAAGGTTCAGTTCGAAAGTTCAGTTGAGTTCAAAAGTAGTCTTGACCTTTTTTCCTTTGACTTGTACATTGATGGTAAGCATTCTTGTTGGGCAGGGCTTTGATTGGTGTGGGTCTTATTATGACGCTTTTAATCGTTGGGAAATCTTCTTTTACCTTTGATGGAGGAGGTGGCAGAGGTAGAGGAGGTGTTTTTGGTGTAAATCTTCTTTGGATTGGCATTAGGGCTGGAGGACTGCGATGAGAAGGTGGAGGAGAACGCTTTCTTCTTCGCTTGGTCTTTGGTTGTTTTGGAGGACTTGGTCGAGGTAGAGGAGGGCTTCTTGGTGCAAATAATCGATAGGGAGGTGGAGAATCAATTGGTGGTGCTACATCCGTTGACGTGAGATCTATGAATGATACGGAAGGATCTTTGGTGAGATCGACAACTTCTATCTGTAAGTCTTCTATTGGTAGATAAGGAGACGTTGGTGGTGTTGCAACTATGCATCTCTTCATGGTATTCGTAGTTGTTGTCATTGTAGTTTTCGTGATCGCATTCGGTTCCTCTTCTTCTACTATGACTCGTTTGGCTTTCTTTGTTGTTTGTTTTTTTACTTTCAAGAAGTTGATGTGTTCTTGCAATACTCTCTTTCTAGTTTCTCTTAAAGCTTCAGCCAATCTCTTCTTGACGTAGGGGCATTGGTATACGCTGTGCGACATCCTTCCTCTCTGACGATTCGAGGTCGAATGACTTGTAAAAATTTTGGAGTTCCTTATATACTAAAAAATTTGTCGTATTTTGTCGTATTTTGTCGTATTTTCTCGTATGGAATTTTAGTATGGAAAAGTATCTTAGACTACATAGCTCTATAAATAAACCAAGGAGCTTTATGATTTGTACCTCTATCTTGCATTTTTTTATTAAAACTTTTTGCTCCTCTACCTTTGATTCCCAGGTCCCCTGGGGCGTCAGGGCCGTGCCGAGGGCCCAAAGGACAAAGACTCTGTCGAGCCCTTTGTGGCCCGAGCTCCTCTGCATGACCCCAACAACCCAATAGACCCAGCCCGAAGCCTAGCTTTATCATCACTTGGCCGTGCAGTAAAAGCAGCTTTGTATTCAAATTTCTTTAGCCAACAAGAAAGACGAGATATAATGTGATCTGTGATGAAAAGTCCGTTCATGATATGTCTTCTGGGATGTTCGGGAAACGAAAAAAAACACACACACACAAAACTGCCAGGTACCAGCAATGACAAATGCCCCCAAACAAAACAAATGAGCCAGCCCCCCTCCCACCACTGAGCGACCTGCCCTCAAAGCTTAGATCCCCCTTGCCTAGGCGCGCTCCATTTTAACAAATAAACATGAAATGTAGAGAAACACTTTGCTGGACTGATGACTTGAAAACTAGTCCCCAGAAAGGCAAAACGCCTAATGATGCAAGAGAGCCAGCTCCACCGCCCCAAAGGACCCACCCCCACCACCCCAAGCACATACATCAAGTGTAAAGTTTTTGGAAGACAGAGAAAGGAATTATGAGAGATCGGGTCCCATGAAAATATTACAGAGACATTTTTGGAACTTCATACAAGTAACTTTCGGGATAAGTGTGTTTTGTCCGGGATAAGTTTTTGGAAGACAGAAAAAGGAATTGTGAGCAATCGGGTTCTGCGAAGATATTACAGAGACATTTTTGGAACTTCGTACAAGTAAATTTCAGGATAAGTGTTTGTCCGAAGGTCTGTCATGCCAAAAACCTCACACCCAATTTAGGCTATACTCAACGAAAGGAATTATAGACCTAAACATGTGACCTAAACATACTTGAGAAGTTCCTTTAAATCAGTTTCTGTTTCAAAATAGTGAAACCCGTCGTCTAACTTTAAACATAACCTGCAGTTAACGTCGGCCATGGCAAAGAAACCGTCTGTTTCATCCAACATATCATTTGCTTGCTCCAGCAGTTTTATTCGTTTTCTGGTTAAGTCCAATTTGATTATAACTTTTCTTGCATCCTTCCGAGCTCTGAATACAAAGGTCCTGTGACGCCAAGTGGTAAACCTCACTATTATTGACTGATAGGTCTTTCCATTTTCTGCTTCTTGACTGACCTTTCCGATCCTGTGAGCCCTATCAAAAGCCAGGTCGGGGACGTCAACTTTCAGGTCATTCTTTACCAGCGACTTCACTTTTCGTAGGCAATCCTCTGCAGATTCGTCATTGGAACACGGGATACCATTAATTTTCTGCTTCTTGACTGACCTTTCCGATCCTGTGAGCCCTATCAAAAGCCAGGTCGGGGACGTCAACTTTCAGGTCATTCTTTACCAGCGACTTCACTTTTCGTAGGCAATCCTCTGCAGATTCGTCATTGGAACACGGGATACCATTAATTCGTAGGCACAATCTACGTTGATATTGTTCCATATCATCAACCCTTTTTTCCAGTTGCTTAGCCTGCGTGCAGACAATACCCAATGAAAAGGTATAGTATGCGCAACGCCACTCAGTCTCGTGTATCGTATGCGTCAGCATTCCATTTCGATAGCAGTTTGAATGGCCCTTTCTCCTTAGCGTCTGCCTATTGTCTGCCTCTGGGTACTTAAAATTCCAGAGCATTGTGTTGCTAATTAAGTTTGCTTAGAAAACAAAGTGAAACATGATATTTAATCACATGATAGCGGTTCTCAAATCTGATTGCTTCCTACAATAAGTTGTTACAACAATAAGTTTTTTTGTTATCAAATAAATGCTGAAGCATGCACTACACAAAGGTGAGCGGCTTTACGCAGACTATACCTTTTCCTTGGGTATAGTCTGCACGCAGGCGACAGTTGCTCAGTTATGGCATCATTTTTAAACTGGTCTTCTGAGAGACGTTTCACTTCGTTTGCGTTCTTTTCTATTTGCTTTATGTAGCTTTCAAGTATCACAGTTCTCGCTTCAAGTTTTTCGATAGTCTGAGCTTGCTCCAATATCGTAGCACGAAGACTGGAGATGCATTGTTTTGTTGCCAAGTCATTCTTTGAATTTGCAAGTTTGACATCAAGAATCTCTTCAATTTTAGTCACCAAATCATCTGGTCTTAGATCACCTTGCTCCTCGTGGCTGTCCTGATCAGGGCCTAGGCCAGTATCCTCGTGCACTTTGTCACGCTGCTGTTTCGATTTTGTTCTTGGCCTTCCCTTTCTCTTTGACGCCATTTGTTATTCCTAATTCAACTTGAAACTATTCTCAAAACACTTAGGAACCAAGTAACTCCACTCTTCACATACTATTCGAATTGGAATCCACAGCTATCCATTGCAGTAAGGAAATTTTCAGGAGCTGCAGAAAACACGTCCGGCCATTTTGGCACGCCCCCTAGATCAAATGCCTAACATTAAAGTCATAAAAACATTGCTAAGTCATTAGGTAAAAGCATCTGGGCAGTATTCCAAATGTGGGCAAAGGAAAGTTATGTGGTGCTTGTCATGGGTCTCTTAGGACAAATTGGCTACTTACATAGCCATAAATTATTTAAGGGTCCAGGCTTTTACTTACAAGAAAACCTGCTTGAGAAACATGACATTACGATAAACAACTAAAATGATCATTGGAAAAACGTTCCAAGTAATGGCAGCTACGAGCAAGACACGCTGCTGTGAGAAGAAGTCAAAGCACAAGAAAAGATACCAGCATAACCTAACCCTGGAGTTCTGCAGAATAGGTTTAAAACCAACATCAGGGACATGTTATATCCACAGACTTCACCCTATCTGACCTGGGTTACTTGAATTCTGAAGACAGTTTGTCTGCCCTGCCATCTGAGGAGAGACAAAGAGACTAGATGAATGCAATCGCCGAGAATCATGTGCCTTTACAATCTGCTTGAAAAAATCATTTGCTGCCTTATCCTCATTTGCCCTTCCCCAATGAACAGATGGGAGGCTGTTTAAGCTTGCAAGAAGGAGTGTCAAGAGAACATTCTTTTTCAGTCTAAGGATGGAGCAGGGGCGGCGTGGCAAAAATTAAGGGCACGGGAAAAACTCGTCGGAAAGGGGCCCATGATGGCCTGACGTCCTATTCTGTACATAGGAATCTTGTCCCTCCTTTTACAATTTTGTCAATGACTTGCCAATTTATGGTTCCACAGCAATGATAGACGCAACCAACGGAAAAAAACACGTTAACCAACAAAACTAACTGGTACACTTTAAAATGTTCGCAAACATTAGTACTGATTTATGAAAAAAAGCTATGATGATGGATTTATTTTAATTATAGTTTTTCTATTATTGATCGATGATCGAATAATTTTTTAGGCAATTTTCTATCTGAAAAGGCCCTTACAAAAGTGAATCTATCGAAGAATGGTCTTTAAGGTTTTCACAGAACATCGTATGCTCCAAATCTTTGAGAAGATTGATACTTGAATGGCTTGACAGAAACTTACACGGATTGCACCACAGTTCTTCTTAACCTTCATTCCACCACGTTAATGGCTTAGTAAGTGAGTTGTTAAATGTGAAATATGTTTTGGCACCCGTGGTCAGTGACATGGCCAACGAAAATCAACTGGCAGAACATGAAAATAGGGTGTGCTAGGGGCAAAGCACCTAGGAAAAATATTCGATGACACGCCCTTTACTTTGGCCTAGAATGCTTCTCCCGACCCCATGTTTGCTGGTCCCGAAAAAAAATTATTGACCATTTAGTGTTTTTCTGAATCAGCATACCCACGAAAATTTTTGAGCAAATACCTTTTCTTTGGCTTAGCATGCCTGCCTACCTTGGCCTTATCGAAAGCCACGACGGTTCTGCAACTGCTATCTATGAATCAGTTTTTGTTGGAATCCTTGACGAATTTGCCCAGAGAAATCTTCAAAAACGCTAGCTTTTCCTTTGGCTTAGAGCGACTCTCCAAGTCACCTCCTAGCATTATTCGGAGGTATTCTGATTCTTCTACTACTTTCTCCTCTCTTTGAAAGAATCTCGAGACCCATCTTTTAACAGAAGTGGAATGGCGGGGGCATTTTCCCATCTTCACCCAAGACCATGCCACTGCTTATGGATCTGCATGAACAAGATCACGGAAGGCAAAGGGTTTTGACTCGAGGTATACACAATATCTCACTCAACTTCAATTAAATATATAGTTTTTCATTGAAGTGGAATCCATAAGAATCCCCATTGCACCATTATGAACAATAAAGTATCCCAACCCTCCACTCTGCAGCTACCGGGGCCTTCCCTTTCACTCCAGTTCCTGAATCAGTGAAGATCGGGAAAAAACTGACGATTTAACAAATGGCTCAAAAATCTCTGATCTGAGACCAAAGACTTCGCTCAAGCGAGGGCTTCGAGAGGAGGGTTGGAAGTATGGAGGTTTGTGCAAAGCAATGATCTTTGCTTTGTGTGTCAAGTGTATTCCTGGGTCTTGCCCAATGGTCATAAAATTCAAAGTTTTCAAATGGGTCCAGCCACTGGTGGGGCTATTTCTCCTCAGCAGCGGGAATGCTTCAATAGTACAGATGTTAAACTTGCCCTGTCTCATTCTTATAAGAAATACGTGCACTTACAGGGTGTCTCAAAAAATTCGTTTGAAGTTCGATTACCTATTGTAAAATAACGATAACATGGACAGGCTCCTGGGAAGATAGCCATGTTCCTAACATAACATTATGAAATAATTTTAGAGACCAGAATCTTGCAAATAGGTTGAAAACTAACAGAGTTGCGAGCTTTCAAAGATAAAAATATGCGATAGCTGAAACCAGCGACTCCTATGATTACTTGTAATTCAAGGAGCTCGAAGACTGAGGTAAAAGAAGCTTATCCAATGTCATACCTCTCGTTGATATAAGAGCAAACCAAATAGGACTTCTGAAAGTGATTTAACCCCTGCGATCATTGTCAAAATTTGCTCAACATTTCATATGTCCAAAAACCGTGGTTCAAAACATAATCGATGAGAGACTGAATATGTTTCCTCAAAGCATCGATATCCTTGAAAGTTAGGTTATCGACAACTGTTCAAATACCATTTGGTACGCCCTAAAACAATTGAGAAATAACAGAAAGGATGGCGTAAGGGACTTTTACTAAAAATGCTGTTCGAGGCCTCTGGTTTCAGCTTTTGCACAAACTTGAACTTGCCTTGTAAAGTCAGGAATTTCTCGCGGATTTGCAATATTTTTGTGTCAAAAATTAATCCAAAATCTCAAGGAAAGGGTTATTTAACCAAGTGCCCATTCAGCATATCGTTATTTTTAGTATTTAATCAAACGTCGAACAATTTTTTTGAGACACCCTGTATAATTTTCTTCTGGCTTAGCTTTAGGGGGCCCATATCTGCATGATTTTCAGGGGCCACCGGGACAATTTCCCGGTGTCCCGGTGGGCCACGCCGCCCCTGGGATGGAGTCAATCTTTATCTTTGTGTGATGGTGATTTGATGATGTTAATCTTCCTACCCTTTGACTGAACCATGTTTTTGAGAGTGACCGTGACCTTGATTGTTTTCCTAATTCTTCAAGTTGTGCAGCAGAGAATGTCAGCTCTTCAATAATGATTGGGACGCCTGACTCATATGGCAATGCATTGATATCATTAGCCACTGTTTCTGCAATTTCAGGTAGAGAAGGGGGCATTTGTCATCTTTTTTACGTATGCATCGCAAAGTGCCAGGTGTTGGCTTGGTTTCACATTTTACACAGTCCACATTTTACTTCTGTGCATGAAGGGCTTTCCAGACCTTACTGCATACTCAATTTTATCATGGCAGTCATGCCAGTGTCCCTCGACCCCATTGGATGCAGCTTAATAAGGAAGGGGCTACTTTCATTTTTTTTACTCAATGCAAAAATTTACAATAACATTTTACCTATAACATTACCTACGAAACTACTATACGACACTACAAAGACGCTACCAGGAGGAGCAATATGTCATGACTACCCCCTGGCATTTAACATAAATCTAAAAAAGAAGAAAAAAATACATCTAAATATACCACTAAATACAAAATGCTAAATATAAGAAGAAAACTGTTTTACAAACAAATACTAAAGCCGGTTTCACATTAGAAGTCAGGCCAATATAGGTGATTGTAGTGGGAGAAATTTGGACTTGATATTTCAGATAAAATTGCATTATCAAGATGGATAAATCATTCGCACTATGTGAGCCGAAAAATTGAATGTGAAACGGGCGCACTAAGGAAAGGGGACGAGACTCTGTGACAAGAAACTTTACGAAAATGGACTTGGTGGTTAGGTGACGGTTTACTAGTTCCAAGGTGATCTTAGTCAAATCGACCAGTTGCGTGGATGTATTGCAGAGTCAACTCTAGCATATTCCTGTTGAGGTCATTTGGAAGATATCTATCACCATACAACAAAAGTTGCGCCAAAACCTGGTTTGAAAGATTGATGTATCCATATGGTCGTAGCAGTTGAAATACTCTAGCGAGGAGATTTCGACGTTCAGCCTTGAAGGAGGGGCAGAGCAACAGGAAGTGTTCCGTAGTCTCAATACCATCATTAGTAGGGCACATTGGATTTATGGAATTTCTAAAATTGTGCTTGAATTTATGAAAGCATAATTTGCTGAGACCCACTCTTAGTTGAGTCAGGTAAGATAATCCTATTGGGTCGTGAATCCCAAAGACAGATTTAGCAGTGGGACGGATCATAGAGATCAGCCTTTTCTTAAAGATAGCAACCGACGGCGCGAGTCTAATCTCTGGGTCTAGTTCATTCCATTCAGCCAGGCAATTGGGATAGAAACTAGATTTGAATTTTTCTGTTCTTGCCCTTATTTGCCCAATGACATCCTGATTGCGAAGAGAGTGATTGGATTACTTTCATTACTGATGTACGTGGGATGGTTTTTTATGCACGCCACAAAACCCAATTGAGCTCATTTGCTTGTCAAAGGGATCCTTTGAAAAGAGTTTGATGCAACATGGAAAAGTTTGAATTCCAAAACAGTGACCTAGGGCAAAGTTGGAGGTCTCACAACCGTCAACAAAGATAAGCTTCTGCTATATCACGTTTTGTGAAATCATATTGTTTTGTGGATAAGCTAGGGAGAGCAGCAACAGAAATTGACTGTGATGCACATCTTGTGAAGATAGCAAATGGCAAAGGTCTTATGCCTTATTTATGATTTAACGACATGTGGAAAAATCCCTCCCAGCCATCTTCTTTTCTTTGTTGAAGGGGTGGTTGATGTTGTTGTGCCCTGCATAGTCAAAGACAACTCTTCAAATTTCATTGTTAGAAAGGTCATAAAATGACATATCCATCTCTCTTATGTAATTTGCCAATTCTTTCTCTTGCTCTCCTGAAAAGACATTCCTATGTGGTGAAAGAAACTTTTTGTACGGTTTGTCTGTAGGTATTGACTGTAAGGCCTAAGTTAAACGTCGCTCTTCTCATGCACCGAACCTAATAGTTGAATTAGGTGCATGAGAAGAGCGACGTTTAACTTGATTGAGTTCGGCAGATTGAATTAGGTGCAGCAGAATGCATTCCGAGTGACAGATCCTGTCGCATTACGTGACGCTGGAGCGAGGTCAAGTTAGATGTAGCTCTTCTCATGCCCCGAATTCAATGCATAAATTATTCTTCATAATTTTCCGATTCAAAGCGAGGCGGAGCATGCGTATATCCTCAAAGAACGGGGAATTTGCCGGAAGTGACTGAAAGAGCAAGGGTTTATTGTGATTTTGTTGTGTCTGAGCTGGTCTGAGACAGAACGTTGATGACTGTCATTTAAAATTTTCAATCAAGCAAAAATAAAATCAAACCTTTCAGTTAATGAATTTAGCTTGATCTCCGCACAGGGTAGGCAAACTGAACTTCGAGCGCAGTCGTGTGATGTTGCAAAAAGTGGCCTGTTCCCGGTCAGCTACCAGGATTTTGTTTTTGATTGACTGCTTTTTCGTTTTTCATGTTAATGCAGGGTAAGATTATGCTCTTGATAAAGTTCAAACATTATTTTGCTTCCACGTTTCTAAAACACGGAACAAGCGGAACAAGCCAGTAACAAGCGGAACAAGCAAGGAACAGGTCAGTAACAAGCGGAACAACCAAGGAACAAGCCAGTAACAAGCGGAAAAAGCCAGGAACAGGCCAGTAACAAGCGGAACAAGCCAGTAACGCATTGAGCAAAGCGTGGAATCAGCATGAGTACATGGCTGAACCTCACGAGATACTGTTAACATTGCCGCAAGGGCCGTCAATTCCAACGGAAATTTCCAAAAATTGTTGCGGTGTGAAATGAACAAGTAACCGTATCTTTTTGCTGCAAGAAACTGGTTAAGAGAAACATATCGCCATAAAGTTAAGAAACTCTTGCACTGGGAAAAATATAACATAAAGCCTGATTTCCACTCAGAAAATTCTCGTTTTAAAGACAAATGACGGATATATAGCGGCAAGTTTAAAAATAGAGCGCCTGCCATCATTTGTTTTGATGTAATCTCTGGAGATCATCAAATACAATAATGGAATACAATAGACTATATCCAGGTTTCCCAGGGCCCTGATTATGTCTTATAACGCCCAGCTTAGAAAAAGAGCAAAAGAGGGCCGCCTGCCATCATTTGTCCATTGTTTTGACAATCCTTTGAGATCATAACATACGTAGGAATACAATTAGGCTATTTTTTACATTGCCCAGGCCCCTGATTTAAATCTTTATTATCGCTATATAAACCGCGCTGAATTATTGGCAGCCAATAATTCAGTTGTCAGCCTCGCATGTATCGTTCGGTCATGAGAATTAGCGCGGTTTCCCTTTGAAGTTCTTTGAAGATCAACAAGGTGTAACTTCCCATAGCAAGGAAAACAGGGTGAGTGGCCGAGTGGCTTATACAGTCTTTGTCAGTCTTCGGCAAATGTAAATTGGCCTAATTAACAGATGGCCTAAGATGGCTTACAACATGTCACATTTTGCCCCGCAACCCAAACTGAAAGAAAAGACATCCAAACACAATAATGAAAACCAGAGCCACCAAACCTAACACATGAAACAAGGAACTTAATAATGTAGCTTCCTATTGAATTAAAACATATATCAAGAGACTTTCATTAGTGCAAGTTAGGTTTAGAGTCTGAGAGAAGTGAAAAGCTTGAAATCAAAATCTTTGAGAGAAAAGAAGTAGACATGGCAATGAGAAGCGTTTTCAAATTTTCTTTATGCATTTTATTTGATGGTAACCCTGTTGCAATAGAAGCTTTTGAGGTGAACAATGTTTCTTAAGCCCCGTTAAAACGCTATCAACATTTCACTGAACATCACTCAACATTTGTAGCGCGATGTTTAATGATGTTGAGTGGTGTTGAGTGGGGATGTTAACACACTCTCAACAATTTGACTTTTCTTCATCAATGGTTTTTGGACTTTGAAAATTCTTTTTGGCCCCTTAGCTTCCTTCCCCCTCGACATTAGTTGCCTGATAACTTTCTTACTGCAAGACTTCAGGCACAATGATTCAATCCCAAGATCAACTAGCCTGTGGACAGACCCATCGTCCAAGGACCTTTGGACAATGGGTCTGTGCACAGGCTAAAGTTTGACCTGCTCTTTTTCAGAAGGCTGCTCTTTGTCTTGCTGCTTATTTGCTTTCACTTGCCAACTGCATCCATGGTGTTGTAGCAATTTACCATAGCGATTCATAAACTTCAACTTCTCTCTCACTTACTTAGACTAAGCTCCCAATGTGTTTTGAACTTTCTTTGTCTTCTTCTTTTTTTGCCGCAAAGAGAATGAGTCTGGTGCACTTGCGCCGACTGAACATTGTTGGATAGGGTGTTAAAACACTCTCAACATAGCTCAACAACACCTAGAACAATAGAAATGTTGAGTTGCCCCACTGAACATTTTTTACTTCTTTCAAACTCCACTCAAGATCGCTGAACACCGCTGAACATCACTGAACATCACTCAACAAGGTGTTAAAATGTTCTCAACATGTGCCCTCTACAAATGTTGAGCGATGTTCAGTGAACTGTTGAGAGCGTTTTAACGGGGCTTTATGTTGCAACACTTTCTTAGCATGTGCTATTCCGAGTGCCTGTAAGCTGCAAGGATGATTTTCTATTTGATTGAATATTGTTCTCAATCTGACAATGTTCCTTTCACTGTACATTGGTGGCAAATTTAGCAATTTCTTAATGTGGGTTTTCTTGATAGCACTTGGTCTGGCTAATCGTTTGAGCAAAACATCCACTGCCCCTTCATAATCTGCCTCTGTAAGTGGAAATCCGGCAATAACACTACAAGTAGGCTCTGCAAGGGAACTTCTTCAATATTTGAATTTGTCAACACTGGCAAGTTCCTCATGTTGGCAAGTGAATTCACAGACTGGTGTATTTAAAGCCTCATATCTTGTTCTCAATCTAGCTGTGAAAAACAAGACCTTGGACTCTGGGCTCTTGTGGTTTCTAAGATGCAGATCATCAATGAATTTTCAGACTTTTAGCCACATCATATCATATGATGCAAGGAAAGACAAAGGCGTTTTGGAAACATTCAGACTGCACAAGTTGCACATATTGTCATAGCAAATGTTGAAATCTGGCCATGTTGCTGGATCCATGTTACCAGTCAGTGGCCTAATGGAGCAGTGTGGGGCCCTTAGTTAAAATAATGGTTAGGGGCCCTTATACTTATCTACATTCAATTCAAGTTTTAGAATCTAATTACTCATTGTTTAGGGTTTTCCTGAAAGACCTAAGGAAATAATACAATATACTATAAGCCTGCTGCCAAAGATATTTTTTATAATCAGTGGCACACAAAATGAAATAATTCTCCTCCTTCCCTAATACCAAGATAACATAATGAACTAAGATAGTACAGGTGTGAACTAACAGAAGTTATGAGTTTTGCATCGACTATTTCCTGGCTTTATTCAAATCACAATGTCTTTACTTATAGCTGTTCTTGTCGCACAGCCTTTCTTCTTTCGAATGATATACCGCTTCTCTATTTTTGGAGCCGTCTTAGATGAGAGGCTTCTTGCAAAGCCAGCGATTTTTTGCTGATCGTATAAGACTTGACGCGGCAAAGTCCCGAACTGCACGCCGTTGCTGCACTGGCATTTCTATTTTTAGAAACAGAATCTATTCGTCCAAGATCCCTTTGATGAGCGTACCATGTTACCTTGTTATCGTTCATGGGGGGTTGATGGGTCTGCAAGTTAGGAAATGCACATCAACATTTGAGCGCCAATTGATTTGACTTCATTGTTTCATTTTGGAGAGTGGAAAGGGTTTATAAGTGATGGAGAAAGTTTATTGCAGAGAGGATGCGAAGAAGAAAGAGGGTTCTAGGCTAAGCGTTTTTCAGGTTTTTCAAAGCTCAAACGGAATGGATCAACAGACACCCAGGCACCAAAGTACAATTTCCGCAAGAAACTAGAAGGCAACCATTAGAGAAACTGGCCACATGCCTCAGAGGTGCAGCCAGAGAGGAAGGAAACAGACAAGGACTGTTGGCACCCAAAGAAAGCATTGAGAAAGATAGCAGAAAACAGAAGCAATGTAGAGACATGTTAGATTCACCCGATAAGTCTAAGCGATCATTACTAACTCATGTGAATGCTTCCATTAAGTCACAATGTGAGCAGCCTCTTGATGAAGACCAAGTCCTGGGTCCAGTCCAATGAACTATAACATACAGGGTGTCTCAAAAAATTGTTTGATGTTTGATTAGATGCTAAAAAATAAGGATACGCTGAATGGACCTTTGGTCAAGTCACCCTTGTCCTGAGATTACAAATTATTTTTTGACACAAGAATCTTGCAAATCCGATAAAAGTTCATGGGGTTACAACCTTTTGAAGTTTGTGTTTGTGCGAAAGCTGAAACAAGAGGCCTTGAAATGGCATTTTTGGTAAAAGTCCCATAGGCTGTCATTTCTGATATTTCTCAATTGTTTCAGGGCAACCCAAATGGGAATGAAACAGGTATTTGATAACCTAACTGTCAAGCATATGGATGCTTTGAGGAAACAGATTCAGTCTCTCGCCGATTTTGTTTTGAACCACTGTTTTTGGACCTATGCAATGGTAAGGAATTTTGAGAATGATCGCAAGAAATAATTTACTTTAGACGCCGTATTTGGTTTGCTCTGATATCAACGAGAGGTATGAAATTTGATAAGCTTCTCTTACATCCGTCTTTGAGCTTTTTGCAATACAAGTAACCTGGGAGGTTTCTGGTTTCAGCTATCGCATATTTCTTATCTTTTAGAGCCCGTAACTCAGTCAATTTTCAGCCGATTTGCACAATTTTAATCTCCAAAATTATTTCATAATCATAGGAACAGGGTTATCTTTCCATGAGCCTGTTCATGTTCTTCTTATCTTTCAATATTTAATCAAATGTCGAAAAATTTTTCGAGACACCCTGTAGGGATGATTGAGAAGACTGTAAAATGATGTAGATGGAGTAGATTTAATAGTGAAACAAGTAGCAAATGTTGTACAAATCACAAGAAAGTCTCCTGACATAAACGGTATAGCAAAAGAACACAGAAGTTTTATCAAAGAACTCATTATTGAAAGAGAAGTGGGAAATAGGGCACGTATCACTTACCATAACGGTACAGCATTGTGGAATCTTAGGCTTGATATAAAATCACTTCTGCAAGCACTGATAAAGGTTGAAAGTCCAGAAGAGATGGTGAAGATGATGTTTGATTAAATCCAGAAGAAAGTGCCACTAGCAGGTGGAAGGGCCCTGTGTATCATTAACGCTCGCATAGCAGGTCCATTTCAAGCTGCCTTTGACAAAACATGCACAGACATCCTTGACATGGTCCCCTATTGCTTGGAGATGAAGAATGCTCTTGAAGGATACGCTAATGATGCATCAGAGCTAATCACAAATCCTGCATCCATTTCTCCTGATATTGGGTTGGAATCCCTTTTTGAAGCCCCCGTTGATCCCAAGATTGATGCATTGACCATTGTTGCGGTACAGCTTAAGAAACCACCAAATCTTGCTTGAATGCCAAGCCAAAATGTATCTGGAAGGGGGAACATGACAGAGCAGACAAGGATAAGGAAATTGTTAGGAACTGCCAAATGACAAACAGAGCATTAGAATCTAACATAGCCTTTGTTGATAGGAAAATTAGGATCAAAACCAATGCTGCACCAAATGTGATTTTCTTTGAATTTGATTAGTTTCTTTTATATATTATATACAATTAGAAGCTACTCATTCATTCCAAGTAAAATAAGTCAACAACAACACCAACACCAGGATATTTAGATGCATCATTGATTGTAAGGACCAACAAGACATCACTGGAAGGAATTGACAATGAAAAGAAAGAAAAAAGTTTTACAGGAGGCAAGGAAAGGGGTTTAGGAAGAGACTGAAAGCAATAAGATTAAGAATGGCAGTTTTATGTAACTCAAACAACATGCCCTTAAAGACCCATTGCTAACCATGATCCTTTGAGGCACCTGAAGGTCACTTTCGTGTTATCTGAAAGTCCTTTTTGGCCTAAAATTCGTTTTGTCTTGGTTTTCAATCAGCACACAAAGGATCATGGTTAGCAATGCGTCTTTAATAAGTTTTCAAAAGTTACGTAACAATCGTAGTTAACAGAATGCAAACATTTATCAGAGCAAGATTTCTCAAAAAGTACTGACAGCAAGCGCTCTTTTAATTTCTGAAAAAAGCTCAACAATAAACCTTTGCATGTCTATTTTGTACAGGTAGATGAGGAATCACAAAAGGAAAGCAGAGGTGTATTCTCTGAAGCACGACCACAAAAATTGTTTTATGACACACAGAACCAAACTTCCTTCAGAAGGAGCATCCAGAAAGGGGGGGGGGGCTGCAGGAGAACATGATCCGATTCTGGGTGATTTTGTTTCAAAGATAGTGGGTGCACTTGGCTAGAAAGAGCAGGTGTACTGGATTATCAAGTGCAAAGGATTGATGGTGAAGCACCAGACTGAGGTGCCAGAAAGGTAACTAAAGGAAATCTGTCACATGAAATTCTTCTAGTTCCCATCTACGAGATATCCTTTCCTGTCAATTTCAAAACTTTTGACCCTGATTCAGGGGGTCATGATTTTAACCCTTCAAAGTGCCTATCTAGTCATTTCAAAAAAATTATTTCACACTCAAAATAATAGAAATGTATATTATTGCGTTTTTCTATTCAAAAAAGTGTTCTTCATTTGAAGTTCGCTGATGGCTATGGCAAGCGGATGTCACCATAGTTAGAAAGATCCACTTTTTCTCAGATAAACTGGGTTTTTTTCTGGAGAAAATCCCACGTTTTCTGGAAAAACTCTCTTTTTCTGGCGAAAAAGCCACCTTATCAGATAAACCCACTTTTTCTGGCAGATAAAGTTGATTTATCTGAAACACCCACTTTTCCTACTGATATAGCCACTCAAGTCTAAAGCTCTCGGCTACAAGGGGTAGTTCAACGCGCACCATGAAATTTTACCAAGCACCCCAACACCAGAAAACACAGCATAAATAACGACAGGTCCTGAAGGTAGCGAGGTATATTTCGTACGGTTTGCTACAATAAACAGTAAACAAATCAATGATTAAACTCAACAAATAGCGATAAGAAACTCTCGAACTCTCGAATCACAACAATAACAACACAAAGCATGGCTTAATGAAGTCCTAAACGAAATAAGTAAACAGCATGTAACGAGCGAGGAACAAACAGAAATAGTCAAATTTTAAACTTACAAACTATTTGTCCTTGCAAATACTCAGTTTAGTGTCCATGTCTTGATGTTCTTGTGGGCCTACACAGCCATCACAGCCTTTTCTCCGAACTCCGCCTCGACAATGATAAACTTGATCCTATTTCTTGACCTGCTACAAACTCACGCCGTATTGAAAAACAAATTATTCTAAACAGGGGCACAATAGCCATGGATGAATCAAAGTTCAAGATTCCCAGACACTAACAAGTGTTCTTTTCACGCCAATAGAAAATCAAAGTTTAAACACAATAACAGTCCCCAGGGGGCATAGTTCATGATAAAAACAGTGACAAAAGTGATAAAACAGTCTTTGCACGATACACCTACTGATAAAGTGGGTTTTACTCAGGAAAACTGGATTTATCTCAGAAAAAATGGGTTTTTCTCAGATAAAGTGGGTTCTTCTCAGATAAAATGGGTTTTTTTCAGGTAAAGTGGGTTTTTCTCAGATAAAGTGGGTTTATCCCAGATGAAGTGTGTTTTTCTCAGATAAACTGGGTTTCTAAGGGACTAGTCATTATTAATGGTGGGGGGTGAGGCAGAAGGTATCTTTGGAACAGTGTGGTTTTTTTCTTGACCCCTCCTTAAAATTATACAGCTAAAATGATGCCCCCCCCCTAAATCTAAGTATCAGTTTTTGTAGCCCCCCCTATAAAGTAGAAAAATAGCATAAGAGTTCATATGCTGTAAGCTGAAGAATCACAATGCTATGATTATAACACAGAGAGATTTGAGATGGAGATTAGGACAGAAAAGTGTCCAGACGGACTCTTATGAAGCCTAGTTTCAATCAATTTTCATACCCAAAAGATGAAGTTGAAGATCTGATCCAAGCAGCATAGAGTCTGGGGGTGAAGCTTCCAGAAAATTATTGACGACACACTTTCTACCTTTGCTTAGAATGCCTCTCGCAACCCCATGAATTGCGATTTTGGAAAATGTTGTCACAATCTTTATAAAGAACTAGCATCCCAAGGAAAGTTTAGTACAAAGTCTCTGCTTAGAGTACATATAATTTATTTTGGCTTGGAAGACCTCTTTCAATTTGTTTTCAAGAGCCAACACCGAAATTTGATAAGCATGAGTAACAAAAAATTGAGTAGCATGTACTGTTTGAGTAACATTTTTAAAAACTTTTGCATAAAGGATCCATTTTTTGCCTGTTCCTCACATGAAAACTTTGGAAATTCCTAGGTACTTTGCCTTAATTTAGCGTTCCAACGAAACTTTTTAAGAACTTTCTTTACATTGGCTTAGAACGCCTGTCTCAGTCACATTCCAACATCTCTGAGAAATATTGCTCCAACTAATGTACTTGCGTTTTCAAGACAGAAACTCTTCCTCTTCTCCATTGTGACTTGTTTCTTGCCACCTTCCACTCGTTCATTGCAGTTTCAGTCCTACCTAACAAATTTCTTACAGTTCAAAGAAAATGTCTGAGTATCCCTGAATTGTCAGGGAGGGCAGTCACCTCTCTAACTCCCCCATGGTTTCCACTTGGAGCAGAATACAATTGCAAAGATGACAGATGTGGCAGAGGCTAGAAAGCAAAGTTCAGCAAAACAGACAATCCAGAGTTGAAAGCAGCGGACAATCCAGGTTGCATTTTGGCTAGATCAGCTATCAGATTCAAGAGAACGAAAGTAAAAGCGGGGCGCTGTATTCATTTCTGAATGAAAGCGCTAACTTTTTAATTTTGACCGGAGTATTTTTCGTGACCCCCCCTCTCGCTGCCTAATTTTTTATCTGGCCCCCCCTTCTAGGCAGAAAAATTATTGGTGACCCCCCTTAATATCTTCCGCCCCACCCCCCACCATTAATGATGACTGGTCCCTAAGATAACGTGGGTTTTTCCCAGATAAAGTGGGTGTTTGATAACTCTTATGTACATGTTTCCTCAATTTTCAGAGCAGCTAGCTCTTTGATTTTGCTTATTTTTCTTAACATGGACAGTGAAGATAGCTTTAACGATTTTCTTGGGGAGGCAATTTCTGATGTTGAAAACTTGAGACACATGCAATTCCGACAGAAGCAAAACGAAAAGAGAAAGAAAGGCCCACATGGTCCTCAACCAAAAGTTTTGGCTATGAAGCTGTACCATCCTCCTGAGGCATCTCATGGGCCAATATTTGGAATTGCAAAGCATGGGTTGGTAAAAAAACAAATGGATCAAGGTTGCAGAATGCATTCCTTGAGGCAATGTTTGGATGACGCATTTTGTTTCAAGCAGCTATCTTTTTCGCCAAGAACATTCTTGCACACATTTCTACCTCATTTTAAATTGTTTCCTGTATCATCACAGCCACACCCCATACAAGAAACCGATAATTTGCCAGTTGGACTAGTACTGCAAGTTTCTTGAAATTATCAGACTTTGATTACTTTGAGTTTCTTACGAGTTTCTCAGAGGTGCCATAACGTTTTCTAAACATATAAGTCATTGGGAAACCTTATGCAACGCTCCGTTCAAAGTTAGTACAATGAACATCAATTACCATTGTTTGTTTCCACGCCATTGTGGCTGAGCTGATTGCTACTGCTTGAACTTCGACCTTGCAATGGGAAACTATATTGTGGTCAGGCTGTAGCACTTAAAAGGACAGCACATAATTAGAATGAACTAAAATGTGACTAAGCAATTTTTACATATTTAAGACTAATAACAGAGACATGATTTCAATTCAATGTAGTCTACTTTAGAAACCTCTAAAAGAAAAACGGAAGCAGCACTATCCCCTCAGGACCTATCATGCAACAGGGACGTGCCGTTTTGCACGAAACATTGGTAGCCATAATTCCGTAAATTCTGGTGGATTTTATGGCCATAAGTCCACAAATCAAATAAACATTGGGGCTATAATTCTGCAAATTATGAAAAACCCGATGAAGAGGACACCCATAATTCCGTGAAACATCTAAAAATTGTGAAAATGACACCCATTATTCCGAGACAGTTTGAAAAAGTAGCCCTAGAAAGGCACGCCTCCCATACCACGAACAGTACTAAGGTACCCCCTCCAAGACTATCCCCCAAAATAGAATTTTGTTTTTTTCTAAATGGGCAGATAAATGACAGTGACTCAAGTGGGGACTTATTACAGAGGGGCCCTGACATTTTTGAGTTTTATATTTCAATTTTTTTGGGAAATACCATGGGAGGGGGCCCTTGGCTACATTTCAGGTAGGGGCATGCCTCCCACAGTTTCAAAATGGAACCATTGGCTAGACCAATTTGGATGAAAATGATACCCTTGGCTAGACTAATTTCTACATTAAAAGTGCCATGAGTTGGCGTTTTCTAGACCAAACTTGCCACATTTTCGCATTCTCTTGACCAAAACTTAAAATTCTGGGTTTCTTTACAGGTATTACCGAAGGATGACATTTCTTTGACCAAAAATGCCAAAAGGCATACCCTTGCCCTGACTAATATCGACTGAAATTGCCAAAAAAGTATATCCTTGGGTATATCAGAAGTCGCAAAAAGTATACCTTTGCGGATGGCACATCCCCAGGTACCTTTACTATGGAAAGAACCCCCCCCCTCCACGTGGGAAATGCACATATTCAACGAACTTCTAATCCAAAACCATATTAAAACTACCGATAAAATTATTTTTGCTAAATAATTGTAAGGCAGCTTATTGCAAATGTCACCTGGGGCTTATTGCAAATTTTAGCTCAGAGGGAAAGGGCTTATTGGAGCCAATGATAAAGGGCTCAAATACATCCTTTGCTGTGGTGTCTTTAATTTAATTTCTATTAAATTGGTTTTTAGTTTAATTTTTGTTGGTCTTTTTTCACTTTGCCCACATTTTTTTATGTACCGGGTGTCCCAAAGAAAGGTAACAGTTTCGATCAGGGCTAGCGCTAAGAATTTAACTCCAATTAATCGGAAATAACCTTTAAACTAATCCTCGATAGTTTACTTGAAGATAGACACCTTGTTTGTTGATATTGGAGCATTGAGAGTAAACAATTTTATCGTGAAAGTCTGGATTTGCCTTTACCTCCAAACCAGAGCTTTTAGGCTTTTGCCTAAGCTACAAACGCGCTGTTGTGGGGAATCTCCTCAAGGATAGGCACAATGTAGAAAGTCCGAAGAAGGACCTTTGCTTTGTGTATGCACATTTGAGTACAAATGCAAAGACTGAAAACTGAAAAAGTCACTAAGGAATATCTTTTACTCAGCCAAAGTGAAAATGAATTTACGAAAAAGAAACAACTTAAGCACGAGGGAGCACCTTCAAGGATCTTACCCTCGTAGGATGTTTAATCCTTTGGGCATAAGCGACAAATTCTTGTTTCGTAATGATTTCAATGATCAAAAAATGCATTTTATTCGAGAAAGGAAGATTTTTCCACACCCAAGGGAATCATTTCCCTGCAGGGTAACTTTTATTTGGCAGCGGTAATTCACAGCTTACATAGAATGAACAGAGATGTCCTTTTGGGAAAAAATTCTTGAGTTTGATTGTCAAATTCGATTTGGATTTCTATCAAGAATTTTTCCCAAGCACGAGGCTTCTTGTGTGTACCTGGCTAGTCCTGGCTATGATTCAGGAGATTCCCCACAACAGCGCATTTGTAGTTTAGGCCACAGCCTAAAAGCACTGGTTTGGAGGTGAAGGCAAATCTGGACTTTAATGATAAAAATGTTTACTCTCAATGCTTCAATATCAACAAACAAGGTGGCTATCTTCAAGTAAACTATCGAGAATTAGTTTAAAGGTTATTTCCGATTGATTGGAGTTAAATTCTTAGCGCTAGCCCTGATCAAATCTATTACCTTTTTTTTGGGACACCCGGTATGTTTTAATTAATTTTTCATTTCAATTTAATTTTTTCAAAAAATCAGCTAAGAAATTATGAAAACCATTGTTGGCAGCGGTCAGCCACCATATACTTCATTCCAAATAGATAAAAATTACCCAGAACTTTAGCTCTATGATTGGTCTACCGCGTAAATATTGTTTTTCTTTAATCCACGTACTTTAAACATGAAATTATTCATTTGAATTCTTCTTGGTCAGTCGGCCACCTTTGTGTTCAAAACTAAAAGAGCGTGCAAGTACTATCCCGCTTTATCACAAAGTTTTTTCATGGATAAAGACACCAGATTGGACTGAGACGAAGACTTTGAGTTGGATATTCAACTTGCAAATGGAGATGATACAGAAATTTGATTTGTTTTCCCAGAATGGGAAACTGTAGAGCAGAGACAGCATACTCAGCGTATTAAAGAAGATAATTGAAAAATTCCAATCCTCAACTTCATTTGAATAAAACTGTTTGATTTCTTTTCTGATGGAGCCGATAGGCAAAGCGCTTATTTCAATCTTTCTCTCATGCACTTGCACTCTCTTGCCTTGCCACCATTTCGCTGTAATAAAATCATCTATTCCTGTTGATGTTGTATGGCCTAACACACGCCTGTCAAAAATGAGACATCTATGCATACTGTCTCAAGCTCAAGTTATCTGCAGATTTGTTGTATTTTTTCCAACTACTTTTTTTATTGTGTTTCATTCAATTTCCAGATCCAAGAAAACACTCACTTTAGTAGGACCATCATTGTTTGCTTCAAGTTCACAACAAACTCAGGCTGCTTTGGGGATTCTGGACTTAGATGCTTACATTGAAGGAAGCAACAGTGCTGAAGGGAGTGGAGTTCTTGATCAACCAGTTGGTGATGCTGAATTGATGGATGATGACCAAGGGGAAGGACTGTGTGATAAAAGTGCTCCTGCAAGATGAGGGTGTTTATAAAACCGAAGATAGAAAACAAAGATGCATACAACAATAATTCAGTACATAGTAGATTTTCAATATTCAGTCCAAATAGACCTTTCTGTGGCAAGTTGTTTTATTAACAAACGTAAATCAAGCAAATTAAGTGCTAAAGTTTTTGGTCTTCGTTTTGCAGAATGACCCAATCAATCAGCAAAACAAAGATGGACCCAAAAATGCTACGGAAGTGTTTAAACTCAACAAAGATGGTTAACAGTCGATGCGTTTCTTCAAGTAGGCACCAGGAAACAATTATTGCACTGTATGGATTGTAAATTGGTCATGTAGAATATGTCTTTGTTTTGCAGAAGGACCCAAACAAAGACGGACTCAAAGATGCTACAAACGTGTTTAAACTCAACCCAGATTGTAAAAAGTTATTGTGTTTCCTCATATAGGTACCGGGAAACAATTATTTCACTGCAAGGACCATATAATGGTCATTTGGAACATGTCTTCGTTTTGCAGAATCAATCTGCAAAACAAAGATGGACCCAAAAATGCTACAAAAGTGTTTAAACTCAACAAAGATGGTTAACAGTCGCTGTGTTTTTTCAAATGGGCACAAGGAAACAATTATTGCACTGTACGGACCGCATAATGGTCCTGTAGAATATGTTTTCGTTTTGCAGAATGACCCCTGAATCTGCAAAACGAAGACAAACTTCAAAATACCTCTAAATTACATCTACATTACAGTGACAGTTAATTTTTTGGACGTAGGGGAGTTCGCAGTGGTGGTGACGGCAAAGCCAAAGACATATCCGTAAGTTTGTTGAGCATTCCTTTACCTTATCGAAGTACTTGTTTGATGATTTTGCAACATTATTGCACATAGAATTAAATATATGCATCACTCTTCTCTACAAAAGACTCGAATCACCTAAAGATAAAAAAGGAGAGATGCAAAACTCTTATTTGATCTTTAACACCAGAAAGCAGCTCTTATGCCCATCTTATGCCTGGGAGAGCTTATAACCAAGGAATCAACGCAATTACACACTGCATTTTCTTGGTTCACAGGATGTATCTGAAGAAGAGAAGGGTACAAGTAGGCAAGAGATCTGGAGAAGAGGCAACCCTACCATCTGGGACACCACAGGCCTAGAGCCAGTTCACATCAGGGGAGAAGGAGGTAGGATAACAGATGACTTTTCTGTCATTCCTCCTGAAAACTGTAGTTGATTTGCTGAAGAAACTGGCAGAGGCAGAGCAGACATGTAGTGGTACCCCTCTCTGCGCGCGCGTTGCTGACAAAGATTTTGACAAAGCTGGCCTTGCGAAATGCTTATCTTTGCACAATGACAAGAAGATTCAAAATGAGGTGTAGAAGGAGGATACATGGGTGCAGCAAGTTTCTGAAAATATGTAAAGACCCATCGGAGCACAAGCAGTAGATCTCCAAATTGTCAACAGGTTTTTACGAATGATTCAGGATGAGCCTATGATCCATCACTGGCACAGCACAAATCTTCTTGTTTCTGACATGACATGCTTGGTTGGGTGTCGCTGGATAAGTGATAGCATTACAGAGGGAATATCTATATGTAACTATGCGGATGATACAACCATCTATGCATGCGATATTCATCTCGAAAATGTAATCTCTAGGCTAGAAAATGATTCTAAAATTATAATCTATTGGTTTAGAAACAATTATATGAAATTGAACGAAGACAAATGCCATTTTATGATATTTGGTGAAAGAACAAATCAAGAGGTGAGCACATAAATATTGGCAGATGTGCCGTCAAGAATTCAAAAGAGGAGAAGCTGCTGGGAATTTTAATTGACACAAATCTTAGCTTTGAAAAGCACATTAGCACTATTTGTCAAAAGGCTGGGAATAAACTAAGCCCTACCAATAGCATATAAAGACTTTTGTTCTAGTTTTGCAACTTTGTTGGAAAAAGATAGATCCGTAACGATACATGAGAAAAATCTGCAGTTGCTAATGACTGAAATGTTCAAAACTATAAATAATCAAAGCCCCACATTCATGAATGAAATTCTTCCTCAAAGAAATGCTGCGTATAATTTGAGAAATTCAAATACATTCACAGTTCCTATAGTACATGCTGTTAAATATGGTACTGAAACAGTCCGTTATAGAGGACAGCACATTTGGCACACTCTTCCACAGGAAATCAAAGATTCAAATTCTGTGCAACAACTTAATAATAGAATAAAATATTGGAAACATGTAGACTGTGACTGTAGACTCTGCAAACAATACGTACCTCAGCTCGGCTTTTTATAGTTTTATACCTCCCTTAGATTGTACGTATACAAATTTTATTGACTTCGTAATTTCATTGACTACTGATTTTACTTATATTGTTGTATTATTGTAAATTAATTTGTTGGCTTGAATTAGCATTTCTTTTTATATTTTACCTATGTTGCCAAACTTAAATAAAATAATGATAATAATTTGGAAGTAAAACTTGCACTTCTGGTGCAAGTTTTAATAGAGGATCTTGTTTTGAAATCAGATATTAATATCAAGTGCCAGGAGTTTCTTGCCATTGTGCCAAATAATAAAGTCACTGAACTGAACAATGTTTTGTTTACGTTTATTATCGTTCTTTGAGTTGCATTACATCATTACTGAAATATGACCACAGCTGTATAATTCCTTTTATTCATTCATACCGCTGTTTTGTTATGTTAATTTGAAATACAGTCATCTGAAAGGCAAACATGGCCTCGTCTTTTCTGCTGTGATCTAAATGTCGTATTTAGCCATGTTTTAACCATAAGGAACACAATGAGAACGATAGGAAATAATCCACACAATTCACCGTCTAACATTTGAACATTGAATCAGGATCCATTGCCCTAGGCATGCGGCAAATGGGTAATAAATGAAGTTCTAGGCCTGCTTCCTTTCTTGTCCCAGAAACAAACCAAAAATGCTAAACTAATTCTGTGAATAGTAAGAGAAAATTGAAAAAATCAACAATGCCAGAGACGCCACAGACAATATCAAATCCATCTCATAATTGCACGTAAACAAAACGACTGATGCGATACTTACCTGAGTGCACAAAGTCTCTTCTTGCCTTGAAAGGTTTGCCAGTTTCTCCAGGGCTTCTCTGGCATCAGTGTCTGGGTTGATCATGGTTGAATTCACTGATCTGCGATTGAACTGGATTGAACTCAATTGAATTGAATTCAATGTGCCAGCCACATAGCCAGCCAGATCGCCCACGGTTGACAATTTGTTGAGTTTACATTGCCATTATGCAGGCGCTTCACGCTGCTCCGCTGCAATCACTTCTGGGGTCTTAGGGTCTGGGGTCTTGGGGTCCACCAAGTTTATGACTGATCTGTAGTTGGGACAAAAGTAATTAACTACCATTGTTGCTCACCCATCAACATTGTCAATATATGAAAGCACCATGACGTTACAACGTTAGAACTCAATTCAAACACAAGGCTGAAATTAACAGCACTTCATAGGCTATTCAAAACTTTGCCCGGAGCCCCCTAAAATTTAAGGACTTTATGGGTAAATGTGGCACTGAGCAGCTCTGTGGCAGATGCTATTCAGTACCTTATGGCTGCTAATCTAGACAAGGTTGAAAGATCAGGTGCATCTGACGTGGGTATCGCCGACCATGATATATTCCATTCTAAAGTGACAAAGGAAAAAGGTATCTCCTGTGATAAGAAAGTACATACTAAAACGAGGAACGAGCCAAAACCACCCACAACCACCCACAACCACCCACAATCACCCAAAGCCATCCACAACCACCCCAGCCAAAACCATCACAACCAGTCTAAGCCACCCACAACAACCCACAACCACCCAAAGCCAGCCTAAACCACCCACAACAACCCAAAACCACCTGCAACGATCCACAAAGACCCACAACCACATCATAATGACCCAAAACCATCCAAAACACTAAATATTTCCGAAAGGGGGGTATCAGGGATTTTTCCTGAAAATAAATCACTTTGCAAATAGTGGATGGGATTGCATTCATTTTGTCTGACACTGTTCACAACTAATTTGTGGACTCGCAACAAATCTCTCTCGTGGAAAATCAAGAGAATGTAGAATGTTAAAACACGCCTTTTCCTTTTTCTCAGTTTTTTCCAGTTCTTTCTGTGAGGGGCTTGTAGCAACTCTAACGATTCCGCAGATCAGACTTAAAGGTAATGTGTCCATGGAAGTACAGCAGCGTATACACATTGTCAAGATATGCTGATGAGGTGCTGACAAAATGATGACGAAGAGCCTCGAAGAGTGCGCTGTGTTGGTAGAATTTAACTGATCACATGAAAACTCAATCCTTGCACATTTGAGCGCCAAATTTATTGTCAAAATGGCGGCGAGCCAAGCTGCAGCAAAGCGAATCTCAATGAGTTTGGGAACAGAGCGAGAGCACACTCGTGAGCTGCTGAAGAAGTTTTATAAAATGCGAGATGCACTAGCTTTTTCCGAAAATATCTTGTTGCTCGAATGGCTTTTGGAACTCGGGGATGCTAAATTATCTGACGAACAACGACAGCCTGAAATCATCACAAATAACGGGCCTGGGCCTAGGCCTAGTCGTGGAAGAAAGCGACCCAGAATGAAATCACAAACTTTATTGTCACCGAAGCAAATTTTTGTGGCAACACCAAAAGAGATTATTGTGACTAGCAGTCATCGAGACAAATCGAATGGTATATATATATTGATGAGATTCGACACAAAATGAAGAAACTAGAGCAGTTTCTGCTATTTTCTTTGTGACCACTCTCCAAATATGGGCATCTGGTGGTCACGTGGTCTAACAATAGGCATTGAAATTCTTTTTTTTTTTATATTCCATTAAAAGTTTACAAGGCAAATTACCTATTACAATACCTACTAATTACTCTACGAAACACTACAAGGACGATGATACCACGGGGAGCAATATACTATGACAACACCGTGGCAATTAACATAGAAAGAAATAAAGAGTACCGCGTGAATCAGGAAAGATGCACCGCCCGTCCGCAAAGTCGCACCCAAGGGCCACCAACCGACTCACACAATTCATTGCGAAGTTACGATGCATTAAAGAGGCTATTACAAAATTATGCCCAGGCCTCAGTTGAAGAATTTGGGATTAGAATTAGGAACGAGTCGGGTGTGTGACCCTGCATCACGACTTCCCGAGCAAGCAAAGCCCCTCCCCCAACCCACCCATTACATAAAAATACACATAATTACTACAAAAGAAATAAATCTACATCGACAAAACAGAACTTTACAGATGAGATACTTTACGATGACGTACTAGGTGGTTGTGCGAGGTTTAACAAACTTTGATGTGGTCCTAATCGAATCGACCAGTTTCATGGATGAATTCTAGAGTCAATTCAAGAATGTTTTTGTTAAGGTCATTGGGAAAGCCTTTGTCACCATACAATAAAAGATACGTTAAGGGTTCGTTTGGTATATTTACATATCCAAGTGGTCGCAGTAACGCAAAAACTCGTGTGAGAAGATTTTGGCGTTAAATCTCAAAGGAAGGGCAAAGCAACAAAAAGTGTTCCCTATTCTCAATACCGTCGTTCCTAGGGCACATTGGATTGATGGTATCCCTAAAATTGTGCTTGAACTTGTGAAAGTTCAACTTACTTAGACCAACCCTAAGTTGAGTAAGATAGGACAGCCCTATTAGGTCATGAATCCCAAAGACAGACTTAGCAGGGGGGCGGATTTTGGACAGTAGCTTTTTCTTAAAAATTGCAACGGTTGGTGCAAGTCTAATCTCTGTACATAGATCATTCCAATCAGACAGACAACTGGGATAGAAGCTAGATTGAAATCTCTCTGTCCTTGACCTAATACGCCCAACGACATCCTGTCTGCAAAGAGAACATTGCGACTGTTGAAGTTGCGGGATTGGATCTGTTGTATATACAGGGGACATGCCATTTATCATTTTATAGAACAATGTTAGGCGTCTGCTCCATCTACGGGAACATAGTGACTCCCAACCAAGCTCAGCGTAAAGCTTTTCTCGCGACGTTCCCCTCCATGCCCCTGTTATGGCTAGAGCTGCAGAATACTGAACGGACTCTAACTTTTCCATCAAATTTGATAATATGGTATTGCCGCTAAATTCACACACTTTAGCCGGAATATGGTAGATAACATCCCCGTAATCCAAGTGAGGTCGCACATAGAGCTTAAATAATTCATTAAGAGTATTTCTGGGCAAATACTTGGAGAGACATCTCAGCAGACCAATGCCTTTTCTTGTTTTTGAGATAGCTGCTTTAATATGAGCGGAAAAAGAAAGTTTCGAGTCTAGGACAACTCCTAAATGTTTGTGTTCTTCAACTTTCGTCACTGGTATGTTATTAAAATGAATTACTGAATGATGAATTTCAATTTTTTTCTTAGAAAATGCCAATTCGACAGCTTGTTTCTGTGGATCTGGGTTGAATGACATCTTCCAATCATAGGCCCATTGACTTATCAATTCTAAGTCATGGTTCATGTCATTCGCAGCTGTATTTGAGTCTTCTACTACGGTAAGCAATGAGGTATCATCAGCAAAAAGTTTAACATTACACTTTAAGTCTGCAATTGGATCATTTATATACACAAGGAAAAACAAGGGTCCTAAAGTAGAGCCCTGAGGTACTCCTGCCGAAATATCTCCCCAACTTGAACTCTGTCCATTGAGAACAGTTCGCTGTTTTCGATCCTTGAGGTAACTTTGAATAAGGGAAAGAAGTTCCCCTGAGACGCCACATCGCATTAGCTTATAAATCAAACCGTCATGCCACACCCTGTCAAATGCTTTAGAAATATCAAGGTACACGGAGCGGACATCAAGGGGAGGATTACAGTCAAATGCATTGAAGATCGTATGTGTAATGGAAATTAATTGATTGACTGTAGAGTCACCAGGACAAATACCAGACTGATTCGGGTTAAGTAATTCATTTGTAACAAAATGTGAGTATAAAGAGTTGTACATAAGCTTTTCAAGTATTTTACCAAAAATTGGTAATAGAGAAATTGGGCGGTAGTTCCCCTTAACATTTTTTTCATTTTTCTTATGAACTGGTACTACATTTGCATATTTCCAAATTTCGGGAAATAAACCACGCCTCAAGCAATTCTTGAATATTATTCTAAGTGGAATAACTAGTGCAGCATCACTTAATTTTATCATTCTGATATTTCACCCCAGCCATGTGCTTTATTAGGATTAAGTGACCTTATGATGTTCAGTATCTTTTCATCAGAGATGGGAAAATCACTTATCAGAGAGGTGAGTGGTGGAGCATCTTGTGGAAGTTCACTACCTGTGTCAATTGTCGTGCACTGAAGTATAAAATATTCATTAAATATCTGTGCCTTTTCAGAAAAGTCCGTTATAAATAACCCATCCTCGAGAAGAGGTGGTATTATAGGAATCTTAGCCTTGTTTAGGACTGTGTTCATTAAAGACCAATATGTTTTGCGAGAGGTCGCAGGATTTGCTAAAGTTTTTCCTGCCTTGAAGAGGTAATTACGTTTGGCATCGTCTATCAGTTTCCCACCTTCAGATATCATTTTCTGTATTCCCTCTAGTTTGTCATTTGGCTGGCCTCTACTCACAAAATTTCTATAGGCATGATTCTTTTTCCTCAAAAAGTTTTTGACATTCTTGGTTATCCAAGGGGCTTCGTGAGGTCTAATTGTTTTCACTTTGTTAGGTATAAAATTGGTGTAGATGTTTAACAAAACTTCATTGAGAAGTTCAACCTGTTGGTTAGGACATGACATATTTTCAAGATGCTCTTGCCAACGGAACATTTCAATGCTTTTCATGATGGCGACAAAATCGGCCTTGTCATAATACCAAATCCTGCGTTTGTAGGGAGGCAATTTTACATTAGAAACAGATAATTTTCCATAAACTAGTTGGTGATGACATTGTTCGTGTAAGGATGGATGGACCCCAGATTCGACAACGAGGTTAGGCTGATCAGTAAAAATCAAGTCAATACAGGACCTTGAGTCACCCATGAAATGCGTTGGTTCTGAAATCAACTGGTGAAGTCCTAGATCGGACGTTAACGACTCGAAATGCTTTCCTTCACTATTTTCAATATCATCTTTCCACCACTGCGCTGATCGACAGTTAAAATCACCGGTAATGATGACACAAAAAGGATTTTCATCATGCATTTTGGATAGCATCAGTTCAAAATTAATAGTGAAGCTATCAAACTCACTCTGGTCCTGACTTGGACTTCTATAGATAACGGTAAAAAAGTATTTTTTCCTATTTAATTGGATCTCATACACAATGCACTCAGGGAGAGTCACCAGGTCAGAACGTCTTTTTGATGCAAGGGAATCCCTGATGTACAGCCCAACACCACCTCTCTTTACGTTTTGTGGATGGTTATCTTTAATAAACGAGTAACCATTAAGTGCTAACCTTTCTTCTTCAACATTGCTGTCCAGGTGCGTTTCTACAATCCCAATTAGGTCATAATTATAAATCGAGTTCTATGCCTCGATAAGGGAAACTCGCAAGAAATCATGCGCAGAAATACTATTTAGGTTTCAACAGCAAAAATCAAGTGGATTAGTCTCTACGTCACCACTCAGCATGACTGTGCTGAAAACAAGCCATTGGGTATGCAGTGTCACACAGGTTATGCATGCAATGTAAAAATATGCATACAGGAAAAGAAATTTCCTAAGAGCAAAATTATTGTAATGAACTTGATTAATGACAAAGAGCGGGGTCCGCTTGAAAAGTTCAACAGACGTGTATATTACCATCTTCACAAAGAGATGCACGCGGGCAAACCGGGGCAAGAAACCTGACCGTGTTGTCACAGCAAAGTGCATTACACAAAATTGTTGCATCAATGTGAGGGGTAGAACAAGGATCGAGATCGCAATAAAACAACAACAAAACCAGTAAAGCTTAATGACTTGAAAAAGAATCGAAAATGGCTGAACGGGTTTTCTCAGGAGAGATGATTTTTGGAGAGAGATACGAAAACATCCTATTGTTGCTCGCCATCGATTTATCTCAACCGGCATCATGATGATGAAATCTTCCCGCTGGTCCTAAGGGACAATATACCTCAACGAGACCACCGTTGGCACGACTTACGAAACGAAAATACCGAAAACTGAAAGAGAAATTAAAATGAAATTAAAATGAAATTGATGCAACTGGGAGAAAAGGAAGGTTACAAATAACAACGACAGAATTAATAACGCAAAATTTCCAAACCGTTTGGGGTACTCAGTGACTCCTAAGGGCATTGGAAGAAAAGCATTTCATATGCTGCCAGTGGGAACACTGCTTCAGAGAAACTTTCAGCTATCCCCAACCACGGGCCACGGAATGATGGACCGAGATGATGGAACGACAAGCATTCCAGCACCCTTACCACCACTCCACACCCCGTGCCCAAGGACAGCCGAAAAAATATCTCAATAGTTGATTGGTTGATCAAATACTGGGTAACTAGACATCGCATGAATTTTAAAGCTGCATTATGGCATAATCCCGAGGGAGTGCGGACTACGCTGGATGTTGATGTAAAGTCGTTTTTAAAAACAACTGATTGTGTCAAAGTAGAAGGAATGTTTCAATGACACAAATAGCACAATCAAGTGGATCTCCCTCCGAGATATAAAAACAAACGGTGAAGATTTAGGTGTATTGGGAGTTCTTTGGAAAAAAAACATCTCGAAAACAACAAAATGACGTAACAAGCATACTGCTCCGTTTCATCGATTTTATTAGTAAAGAAACCGAAATAAAACCTTGAAACTGGGAAATGGGTTCTCAAGGATCACTTAATTTGGACTTCCCCCAGGTTTTCTAGGTTTGGCTAAACACGAATGCTATAACGAAAAAAAAAAAATTTTTTTGACGACTAAAGCGTTTAACTGAGATGTTTTTCAGGGTCACATTAAGCGTATTTTATTAAGTCTAAAAGTTCGTGCTCATCATTGAAATATTCATAATCTCCATCCATAAAGAGACAAGGGCGACAATTAATGTCAGCAAACGCGAAACACTCATTTTTATCCTTCAGCCATGTGTTAGCCTTTTCCAGAAGTTTCACTTTCCTGTGGGTCAAGTCCAGATGTACCTTAAATTTTTCTGATTTCTTTCTTGCTCTGTAAACCATCGATCGATGTCGCCAAGTGGTAAAACGGACAATGATGGTTTGCAATTTCTTGTTGGTTGTTGGATTTTGCTTTACCGGCCCAATCCTATGAGCCCGATCAATCACCATGTCAGGTATGTCAACTTCCAACTCATCCTTCAATGATGTCTTGATTTTTCTCAAACAGGATTCACCAGATTCATCTTTATCTTTATCCATTTCAATGCCGTTGAATCTCAAGCATAATCGTCGATGATACTGTTCATTATCGTCACAACGAAGCTCGAGGTTTTCGACACAATCTTTCAACTCATTGATCTCCTCATACCCGCGCTCAAGCTTCTCTGTCCTCTCGATGTACTTTTCCATTAACACTATCTTGGCTTCTAATTCCTGGATCTTTTCATTTTGGGCAACAACTGTTTGACGAAGACTGTCGATACATTCTTTGGTTGCCAAATGTGCAATCTTACCTTCGACAACTTGTCCAATCAATTTAAGAGTTACGGGTGGGGTTTCTTCTGTCGTTCCGTCGGTTGAATCAGAATCAGGGCCTAACTCCTCGTGCTTCGATTTCGCTCTCGATTTCGATTTCGCCTTTCCAGACATTTCGTACTCACAAAGAACAGTAAATCATACAATTTTGCATCTATCAATCAGCAGTTAAAGTCAAAGAAACATCTTCATTATTCAATTACACCTTTGGGAACCTACAACAGCAGTGCACCCACTGACAGCAACTCGCTTTCAGCAGCAGCCGAAAACACGTCCGTCCACAAAGCGAGTCATGCGGGTCCAAAGAAATTGGAATTGAAATTCTTATTTTCTAATTGCCAGTTAAACCTTAGGAAAAGTCAGGAAGTTTCAGTGCCATAGCTATCATCGTTTAGGAGCTATTAAACAAAGTTCGGGAGGGGGGGGGGCGAAAAACACCCTGAAAAATCATGTTTCCTATTCCTCAATCCTATGACAATGTTTCTTTTCAGCAAAACATCCCATGCTCAAGCATGTTCTCTATGGCAAAGATGTCTGGCACAAAACCAGTAAATTGACTGCAAAACTTACTGAGGTAAATTCAATTATTAGCTGGGTAACTGAGTCTCACCCTCTTGTTTTTGTCCATTTGTACAAGGTCTGACATGTGATTAAATTTGAATCAAATACATTCTGCTTAAGTTCAGCTATGCACCTGCCTATACTGAAACAGAATCTTAATAGGTTGTTATTTGATACATTTTGCTGCATTTTGGAGTGCCTAACAGTGATAGAAGCTCTAACACCACTTAGTTGAACCTTCAGAATAAAAGTGTAATTTTAGTGTCTCACTGAATCCAGACTCTTGCAGAATGGCTAAAGTGTCCACTGGCAGAGAGCTTAGTCGTTAGTTCCAAAGTCTTGTGATCCAGTTTGAAGTTTTTTCGAAAGCCGGATGTAAAAAGCAACAATTCTTCTTCTTTTTACTCAAAGGGCTATGTTTGAGAAATTGTTTGACCAATGGCGAAGAAAAAATCACTATAATTCAGTCTTGCACATCAGAGACCTAACGCCCTAAAAGTTTCATTGGCTGACATTCCTTGACATTGCTGTTTTCCAGATATCCAAAAAGAAGGCACATACTCAGCTGATACCATGATACCAAAAATTAGAAATCATTTCTGGTGGTGTTGCAGTCATTGTGATGGAAATGATTTAAAGTTGCGTCTTTTATGGACGCGAATGCTCCACCATATTTGCAATGATCATCAATACTGTGACCATGAAGAGATAGATGATGAACAAAGAGATGGGGATTGGCTAGACTCTGCAAGTAACACAATGACATTGCTGAGGGAAGTTGTTACAGAACCAAATCTCCTCAAGTCTCTACATTACTACTCACGGAACAGACATACTGGTATCTTAGAGGTGAGTGGTAGCGTTGAAAAAATTTTTTGAACGTTGAATATTATGGAGTCAAAAATTTTTTAAAATGTGAAGGCAGGAACACTGCAAAACGACACAAAAGAAAAGGCGACTATTCTTATGTTAAATGTTGGTTATATAATATATAATTATAAGAGTTGATATTTTGCCTTGGCATATGAGGCTTCTTCAGAGCTAAACTAACGTAATCAATGAAAAATTGTTTACTTGAGGCAGATATTACTGTATTTGCTCAGTAGAATGTAGACTATACTGTCCATCTTTTTAGTCCATCTGTCCATCTATACTGTCCACTTATCCTCCAGTGCCAAATTGAAGGGATTGTCTTCATGATTGAAGTTGTGAGAAAGTTTTAAAAATATAACCAAATGGAGGGGGGAGATCTTTTTGAGACCGGAGAGTAATGTACGGAGAAGCCCCATTGTCTGCACCCAAAATGATTGGGAGAAGCTGAGAGGGATAATTTGCTTATATTACTCTTTTATACTGTAAGTTTTCCACAATGTTATCTTGGAGTACTGTAACAAAAGGATAGGGTATAAAAATGACGCATTTGTCACACGCCATCAGTTAGCCTACTTGGATCACAATTCACACCAAAACAGGCCACAACTTATGCGGAAGAACGGTTCCCAGGCATATGCAAGAAGATGTGGAAAAAGAACAAAGATGGCATGCAATAGCGGTACCAGTCCCTAAAGCATATCCATACATGCGAGGTAAGCAAGATGTATTGAAAATGTGCGCACAGCAAATCTTGCATGCAGACTATGACAAAATGGAGATAGAAAAGCACAGTCTGAGCAACAGATCCAATCTTCTTGTTCACTGACATCAGCATTCTATTTTAACTGCACATCAAATAAATATATTCATCTCCGCAGAATGCATTGCATTGTCCTACTTCTATGCATTGCATTGTCCTACTTGCTTGAAAGATGTCATTTTGAAAACCAATGGAAATGATATATGATTCCCCCAGACTAATTAGATTTTGTTTGCTTGAACAAAGTGGATCAGTTGCAGAGACCTGTTTTCCCCATTCCCCTTTCCAAGAGTCTGCATGCAGGTTTCACAGTGCAGGCATTCAGGGTTTGCTGTAGTGGAAGTGAGGGAAGGGGCAGTATAGGCCGTTTCTTGATCTATCACTTTGTTTGATGTGTTTGAAATATAAATTTTCAGTTACTAATCATATTTATTTTGCCTCTAAACCCTCAAATGTGATATTTTGGCAAGGCTGATAAATTGGAGAGTTCTTATTTCTTCACTGGTCTTTTGGCTGCAACAATGTGGCGGCGACACATGGATTTTAGATCCACTCATGAGACTGGGATATCAAGAAATTCAACCAAGTCATTGCCAAAGAACATTGCCTCTACCCCTGCCCCTGCAACTGCTGATCTTGTCGCGTCACATGTGGAAAGACTGGAAATGCTACAGTGCCAAATTTGAACTGTTTTTCATACATGGTTACAAGGAAGTGTCAATGTTTTTTGCAGAAAAATCATTCATTCATCTAAGGCTCCATAGCTTTCAGAGGTCACAATTTTTTTCTGTCGGTTCATAATATGTATATGACTCTTCTAAGGGCTTCTATATTTTTGCCGTATGCAAAAGGTGTTCTGTAATTGCAAAATAGAAAGAATAGAAATTAGTGAATGAATATGTTTTCATGCCAAAGCAAGCCAAACACAGAAATTCATTGGCACACCATAGGTTATATTCTACATCATAGAACCCAGTATAAATACTATTCATATCAGGAAATTGGTCTCTAATTTTCCACACAACACGGGATGGAATAACTTTCCTATCGTGCTTTCCTAGTCTGCCCCATGCCCATAAAGCATACTGGCGGTAAGCTGTGAAGCGCCAGCATCCAGGATTAGTGGGGTCAAAGGGGTAATGTAAATGATCTGAGTTATTTCTCATGGCTAGCTCCAGTGATGCTTCTAGAAGAATGTGCTGTTCAAAAATAGGATGTTCATGGTTATAATGGTCATTCCTGCAGCAGACCCTCTGTCTCTCATCTGGCATTTCCTTGCACTGCCCACAGATACACCAGTGTGGCTTGCTGATCAGAGGTTTCTGCAAGTTTTTCGGTGCTATCCTCATTGCTTTCATTAAAAGTTGAAGCAGACTGATTATCAGATCCTACAAAAGAGTTTACTCTCTCCCAGAGGGTTGGTGAGAACTTTGCCATGAAGCAGAGTCTCTTAACAATGTCATCTTTGTCCATGTTTGAACACATTTCCTGTAATATAGGAGAGTTAATTGGAGTGCATTAATAATTGAAATTTGGTCAAACTATTTTTCAAATTTCAAAAAGTTAAAAAACGCGTCCAAAATCGAGGTTACTGTTTCCAAAGGCCAAATAATCGGTGTGAGAACACGAAGTCTGTGAACAGCAACTGTTTTGACATATTTTCGTGCGGGAAGCCCTTCTGGCGGAAATAGATTTCAATGTTATTCTTCAAAAAGGGTTTAACAAAGTGCTGATAAATGAGCATTGCAAATGTTAGATTAAAAAATGGGAGGCATCGCTATTAATATAAAAAATCCAAATTAGATGGTTATGATAACCTCTAGAATAATCATGCAGGTTATTACGATTATGGGGGTTAGAGTGGTTTTACATGTACATCTCACCTTAGCAGCATCATATGCATCATTCGTACGCTTGGCTTGTTCATCTCTTAATTCAATGGGACGCATCCTTCTATTCTGTGGTGTGGACTACAGAAGGGAAGAAATCTTAAAGTTGGCTGTTAATTTGGAACTCTGTTAGATTTCCATTCTTTTCACAAAGAATTTATGTATTAAGCATATTGGCGTGAAAAGGCGGGTGTAACATTCTATGACATCACTACACATTAACAAAAGGCACTACACATTAACAAAAGGCACTACACATTAACAAAAACTCACTACACATCAACAAAAGGCACTACACATTAACAAAAACTCACTACACATCAACAAAACTCACTACACATTAACAAAAGTCACTACACATTAACAAAAACTCACTACACATCAACAAAACTCACTACACATTAACAAAAGTCACTACACATTAACAAAAGTCACTACACATTAACAAAAACTCACTACACATTGAAAAAAATCGCTTTCAAAATCTTGCATAGCTGCTCATAGGGCTCATATTCAGCTTGCCTCGCGCATTGCGACGATAGCTCTTGCAGTTAGGCCCATTACTGTGTATGGACAGGTCCATGCACCGAGCAGGAAAAACACTATCACACAAAAATCAATCACCAGTCGCAATTTCTGGAAAGAATTGTTAAAGTATTATCATATCCCATGTGTCTTTATCAAAATCAATCAAAGTTACAAAGATGACGATCCATTTCAACCAGGTCCATCAGTAGATTCTCAACCTAGTTTCAATTTTAGTAACTATGGTGAGGAATATCCGAGAAATGAACAGTTTAGTGATTACTTTATATCTCTAAACTTATATCATGTGGGCATGAATCATTCAGTGCGTGATAAATATTACGGGACAACCCAATACTTCAACAAATATAACATTCCACCCCTTTCAAGAAGTCCGTGCATGATTGGACCAAAACGAGGAATAAGTTGGGCAATAAGCAAGTATATTCGTTGGCCAATTGGATCATCACTCAACACAACATGTGATTTTACCGAAGACAACATCTACAGTGGAAGCAAAGAAAAGACCATTCTTCAGTGCGAAATTCCAATTGGGATAAAAACACAATTTCCATTTGCAAAATTTCCTGTAAAGATAAAGACTCCACTTACCAACCAAATGACTCTTTACAACAATATCACATTGTCATTCAAAACATCAAGACGCAAGAGAACTCATTTGAAACTGAAACAAAATAAAAAATATTTGAGAAGTATAAATAAGAAACAAGTACATTTTAAAACTTATAAATATCCTTTAAACTTAACACTAAAAGCTTCAGCCTTATATTAATTGTAATTAATGATAGTAATTGATAATGGCAACAACATCAGCAATCGACTTGATATCTCAACCTGGAAGTTTGGCAATTGCTGAAAAATTCTTTAGAACCTTTTGGATTGATCGTTTAGGAGAACGATGGTGCGCTCCACGAAATAATCCAAATGATAGTGAACAACAACAGCTCGATCCTTATGGTGGACAATTGGTAAATTGTAATCTTTTCCCTGTACATTCACTCAACTCACGTTGGAGGGATGCAGGAACTTTTAACATTGCATTATCCAACATATCACTAAACTTTAATTATCCACTACCGACAACAAGCAAATTATTAGTGTTTACATTAAATGGCAATCCCAAATCTAGATATCGTAGTTCATCTAGTTTTAATGGCTGTTTATCTAATGATAGTTTTTCTAATAATGGTGAATATCTAACGACTCTATTTGAATTCGTATACACTCCTCCAAACTTACTTGAACAGGATTTTTTTTCAAGAGATGATGATACAAAAATAAGTGATAGCATGATCAATATAACACCAAGACGTTTGAAATTCAGTTCAGTTGATATAAGTTCAAGAATACCATTTGAATTTCAAACGCTTGAAATCAACTGTTATTCTTACAACCACAATAATAAAAAATCATTATCAACTTTCAATGATAATATTGATTCGTTTAAAGCAGAAGTTGTGGTTTGTAATGAGGCGTGGAAATTAGTCTATGAAGGAAAAACATTTTACAATCTTGATTGATTGATTTATTGATTGATTGATTGATTGATTGAGAAATCATGAGTTTCAGTCAACAAACCAATTCATTTTACATTAGAGGAGTCATCGATCCAACAAAAGAAAGCACCTTAGGCCCTAATGGTTATGATTTTGAATTTATCAATAAGAATGAAACACAAGAACAAACATTGATGAAACGTGATTATCAAATACCAACTGGAGAAAAATGGCAAATTGCATTAACAAATATCAAATACATTCACACAAGTAAATGTTTTTCATTTCCTGAAGCATCAAAAGCAAAGACTGCTGAATTTAGAAATGTGTATGATTTGTATGCAATAGAATACGTGTTTGGACCACTCAAATATTTTCCCATATTTCAAGATAAAATAACTCCATGGTATGGAGGTGGATTGGATTGGGTTAATGCTGTAAAGGCATTAGCTGGTCGCAACAGAAGTACATATAATTGGTCAAATTATATAGCGCAAAGATTTATTTTTGATATGTTGGCTACTCTATATATTCGACACTATGATAAACCAGCAATGAACCAGCGTGCAGTTGGATCATTTTATAGCCCACAAGCAGCTCCTGCCTTGAGAGCAAATCTACTGGATGTAATCCCTCGATTTGGGCACAAACCATCGTCATCTGGTTGGTATCATTTAACAGCAACAGAATTTGTTCATGTGCTAAATAATCTGTTTGATAACACAGAAATCAAAAATGCCGAGGCAAGTAAACCATATATTGGATTTCCTGATCAGGAACATGTAACTGGTTGGAACATGAATGCTGATTATACAACACCTTTCCCTAGAGGATCTCTTTGGGGAAGAACTAAAGCTTGGAAAACTGTTTCCGGTGCAATACCAAAGTTTAACATTTTATGCGATAATTTTGATAAAAATCATTGTGGTAAATACATTCGCATGCAAGCAAAAGTTCCACTATCAGTAGTGTACATTGCTATGGGTTCAATTCTTTGCAATATTTGCGGATATCAAAAAATTGGCAAAACAAAACCAATCATTGCAAATAGTGCTATTAATCAACCAGGAAGGAAACCTCTATCAATTATTTACAATTCCTACGATAATGTATCTGTTTCACCAGTCAAAATGACTTTTTTCACCGCAAAAGATCCAAGGAGAAGTGGAGCAGCTCAAAATTCTGCACATTCTTTTTATGCTACTCCTGCCTATCCGCAAAGACATGGTGGAAATGGACAAGAATGCATGTGGTTTTTTCCAAGGATTCCTACAATTGATGGTAAAGATAATGATTTTAAAGCATTTCTTTTCGATAAGAAAGGAGATGAGAAATATGATTATTTGTATATCAATGCGCAAAATCCACTAAATCATTTGAATGCCGGTGACATTTTCTATTACACATCTCAAGATAGTTTATTAAAATGGACGCATATCGGAAACTTTCAATCACCACTTGTGACGCAATCACCATCTCCAGTCTACGGTTATGGATTATCGAATTTGACAACAGATTCAACAAAAACAGCAGAAATTGATGAAGGTACAATTCACGTGGATTACACTCCTGAACAATTAGAATTTAAAACGTTGACAACAAATGAACTATTAAACTTCAACGTTGATCCTCGTAACGCTTATGGTGATAAGGTGCATATACCATACACTATAATGGAATTTCTAATTAAAAGAGTGAGATAATTATTATACAAGTTAGTTAGTTATTATACAATATGTCTATTGCTACACAGCTTCAAGATGAACTTTATGGATCGGGTGCTGGTGGAGTTAACTTATATGGTGATGGAATTTTTAGTTCCATCTTTAGTAAAGGAGCTTCCCTCCTTGCTAAGAAGGGCGCTGGTGCTGGACAAATAGCAGCTAAAACAGCAAAAAAAGCACCTTCTCGTGGTGCTATAAATGCAAAAAAACTTGCTCAAAAACAATTATTGAGAAAAGCCGGTACATTTGCAAGAGCAAAAATTAAAAAAGCAGCTCAAATTGCTAAAAAAAGAGGTTTGCAAATAGCAAAAGAATTTGCTCCTGGCATTACCAAACAGAAAGAAATTAAAACCAATAAAAAAACAAATAGTGGCAACAAAAAGACTTCTGGTCGAAAAGTTGGTGGTGGTGCTGGTGCTAGCAGTAAAACAAAAACCAAAACCAAAACCAAAACATCATCAGGAAATAAAAAATCATCATCATCGTCGTCGTCGTCGTCGTCGTCGAAGAAGAATAAGAGCAGCAACAGCAGCAGCAGCAAAACCAAAAACATAAAAAAAAACAGGGGAGTTTCAAGACATCACAAAATCACTTTAAATATTCGTAAAAAAAGAAGAAGAAAGTTAAGGGAACAACTTCTCAACCCATTCTCCTCAAGACGAGGAATCCAAGCTCGAATCAATAGAGGTCTTTTATCAAGAAACTACATTATGGCATAACAATTTTTAAGTTTCAGTTTCAAGACTTAAACAACTCCTTTTAAAATTACACATAATCAAGCATTATTCATTACACTCATTGATGCACTTTAATCACAGCATCATCATCACCATCATGGGGAAGGAACGAACAAACAAACATATCAAAAAGCGGCGGCGGGAAAAAGCAGCTGCTGCTGCTCAAGGAGAAAAAAATGTTCTTCGAAAATTCAACAAGATTTCAAAACTTCAGAAACTTCGAAACAGCAATAACAACAGCATTACTTCCATCGATCCAAACCTACAACCAATGTCTGTTGACAATAAAACTAATAATAACAATTTAGCAGACCTTCATGGTTCAGGATCCGGGCAGATGGTTATGTCAACACATCAACAACGTATTGAACAACAACGAAGAATTAGAAGCAGCAAAGTTGCAAATATACCCTATTGTGTTCTTCCTCAACCATACAATGTTTGCAGAAGAACAACAAACATGAATGCGCTCCAAATGCATAATTACATAGAAACTTTACGTGGAGAATATGCACCAGGGAAAAAAAGTTTGAAAGGAAGAGGACTTTTGAAAACAGATCCAAATGTTCACGAACTTTTGGGTTCTCAAGCACCAACAAATAATGAGGAGTATTCCAACAGTCCAACAATGGTTGGAACTAGGAATCTAGGCACAGCTCAACCAGGTTCTGAAAAATTGAATTTTGAACCAATCGTCAAAATTCAAGATGCTATTGAAAACGTTCAAGAGATGCTCGTTCCAGCCAGCAATCGAAATCCTGGAGTTTCTGACAACATGGTTTTTGGTTCCCTTGCACAACAAGCTGGTGCCTATATGGATGTTAAAACCTTTGAGCCAGAATATGACATGCAACTTTACAAAGGAGACAATGTCATTGTTCCAGCTGATGAAGGAGTCCCACTGAATTTCATCTCACTTATCAACAACATTGCTGCTTCGATTATCAAACATTTCAGCATATCCATCAACAATCAAACAATTTCTGTGGAATCGGGCAATTATGCAATTGCTGATTATTTTGAAACATTATGGATGTCAGAACAGGATGCTGAAATGAAAGGCGATTTGCGTGATCAAGGTTTCATCTATGAGAAACCTGGAACACTTGATGATTGCACTGTGACACCAGCCGCTGGTGCGAACAGAGCCACCAGCAGAAATGCAAAAGCTCTTTACTATCACAAAGCTTTGTTGCAAGGTAAAAAAGTCAGATTTCGACTAAAACCAAAACTTTGTTTCACGGGTTCACAAACGTTTGTCAGTATGGCAAATAAAATTGATTACACCATTGTGAAGAATGATCCCTCATTCTACATACAAGTTACTCCTGAAAGATTGCATCCTGGTACCAACCCTGAAAAAAAGACCAGTTTTGATAATTCTATGGCTTTGGCAAGACAATTGAAACTTAGCATCACTGATGTTAAACTTCGATTTAAAAAGTATGAATTGTCACCCAAATTGACGGAACAATACATCTCAACGTACAGCATCAATCGACCAGATACTTTTATGTTCACTCACCACGAGATTAGAACCATCCCCATCAACCCAAATGCAAATCCAATTCAACAAGAAATTGTATTTGATGCAGTCCCACAAACAATTTGGGTAACAGTTGTAGATAAAAAAGCTTTAATTGGCACATTTGATTCAACCCCTTTCCAGACATATCCAATTCCAGAACCCACAGCTGGAGCTGGTTTTGAACTTTGGATTAAAGTCAACAATCAAACATGGCGACCTACTGCCATAACAAACAACGCTGAAGCCTACAGAAGAGCAAATGAAATCATGTTTTCCAACATGCGAAATCCTCTTCTTACAAGAGATTCAATTATTGACAATGATAGCAGAGATCCTGATCTTTATGATGCACGTGCAGGATCTGGAACAACTGGTTATCCAGTATATGTATTTGTCCAAACCATGGGTGGAAAAGGATCTGATGGAATATTTTATGAAGATCGACGTAGTGGAAATATTGAATTGATATGTCAATTAAAACCAGGAACTGTATGGAATGCTAATTATGAGTGGCAAGTTCACGCCTTCTCTCGCAGAAACTACTCCATCGACAACATTGGGCAAATCAGCAAAAACTTTTTATAAACTGTTATTCTCAAAAACATTTCCTTATTTTCAAATCTTATTTTCACATCATGTATATGTGTGTCTGTATATTTATTATCAAAACATTAAACGTATAAACATAGATATAGTTGTATAGATGATAAATGATGGATGGACAAGAAATTCTAACTATCATAAACAACGTTTCTTCTCTTTCAAATGCTTTTGGATGTATACTTGCTTCGGATGATGTGGAACGAATGTTAAAAGATGTAAGCACAAACGGAAACAGTTTTGTGCAATGGGCAAAAGAAATTTTTTTAAATCACGATAATGGATCGCGAACATTTCCTATTGGTTTCATATTAAATACTGGAACTCATCAAAATGGAGGAAAACATTGGCAATCAATATATTTTGATAATGAAGGAACCTCTTATTTCTTTGACTCATATGGACGCGTTGCACCAAAAATTTTCAAACGATTTGAAATAATGATCAGAGGATTGTATCATTATTTTGATCATTATAGTCATAATGTGCAACGTGCCTTTGCTGAATTTAACATGGATAATTTCAAACATTATGGATTCAATAAAGCAATAAATGCAATACATCGTAGTTGTTCAACGTCAAAACAACGTCAAGAACAGAAAAACACGACAGCTCCTGTAAGATACTGGAATTTTCAAATTCAAGATGACTTTACAAATGTCTGTGGTCAATACAGCACGTTTTTCCTCTACAACATTTCATCAAATGTTCGAGATCCTTCAAAGTACGCTTACAAATTTTTCTGTGATAATTTTTATTATTTCAAGACTCCAGAAGAAGAGTAAAGCAGGAATTGGATTTTCAGAAATGATCTACAAGAATAACGATAAAAAGATTGCATTAATTTTTCACAAATTATTTGGTTATAAAGATCCCAATATTTTCTTATGAGTTGAGTTGAATCTGACCTTTGCGTAACCTGTCCTTTACGCTTCTCTTGAGACTTATTACTCTTGAGAATTATTACTCTTGAGGGTTTGTGACCTTTGCATGACCTGACCTTTGCGTGACCTGACCTTTACGCTTCTCTTGAGACTTATTACTCTTGAGAATTATTACTCTTGAGGGTTTGTGACCTTTGCATGACCTGACCTTTGCGTGACCTGACCTTTACGCTTCTCTTGAGACTTATTACTCTTGAGAATTATTACTCTTGAGGGTTTGTGGTCTTTACATGAGCTCGGGAGCTTGAAAATATCTTGTGAAAATTATAGTATAAATACGAGTATTTTATGCGATAATATTTCATTCTGAGAATCGATCGAAACTAAAACGAACTTCAAGAAAAACGAACTACTACTTCAAGAAAAACTAACGAACGAAAAACGAAATAACAATAATGGCAGCATTCAGCTTCAGCAAACTTGGTGCTTCTGCGAGTGATTTCGTGCCATATGCTCCATTCTTCAAACAACAAACAACAAACAGCATTCAAACAACATGGCGACCATATTCAGACCAAGATTCTCGATGGCAGCCACTATCAAAAAATCAACGGAGAAAACAAAATAAAAGAAACCCTCCTCAACAATCGACCTTCCTCCCGCCAACCGCCGCCGACCTCGTCATTCCTGCACCACCACAGCCTGCTACCTTTCCTGCTTATGACTCTTCTGGCTATTTATTATTATGGATGAACACTTATAACCCGTTAATTAATAATAGAATTGATTTAAGTGCGCGAAGAAACAGCGAATTTAATTATGATGGGGATTTCAAGGGGTGGTGTTTCGATAGGGGTTTGGGTTTTTCTGCTGCTTGTGCATAAATAATTAAATTCGCTGTTTCTTTAAATTCACCATCGTCATCATTGAGAGCATTTCATTTCAATTTATCTTGCGCAAAATACATTTTCCTTACGTAAAAAAAATTAATCGTTTTTACTTATGACACTTTCAGACCTGTCTCGTATTTTTTGTGAAAATGCGTGAATTTGTATTTTCATGAGAAAATCAAGAGCCAATTCTGAACTTGATGATAATTAAAAAATTAAATTAAAGACGGCTGCAACACAGAATTAAATTAATAAAAATTACAGCAAGAAACTTTGAAATGAAATGTTGCCAATTATTTATTATAGTTTCTTAAATTTGAATCAAAGTACGCGCGCGTCATTTCTTAATTCAATTTATCAAAACTATACCTGCTAGATTTTTTCTAGAACTTTCCATTAATCTAGACATGTCTAGGCATGTCTAGTCACTCTCTTTTGTTTTAAAGTGTTAAAAAAGCGGTCGCATTGTTTCAGGTCATCATATTGTTTCATTCGCCATAGAAAATAATTCGCGATGGGAATACAGTCAAATCGATTAATTTAAGAGTCCCAATGGGACATGAATTTGTTTTCGGTCTTTTAATCTTTCGATCATATGATGTTTTTATGATGTTTCGCTATAAAATGAACAAGTTTTCTAAAACAACTCATATCGCAAATCTTCGAAGAAACATCACAGAGAAAAACATCGAACGATTTACTTCAACCTTACCTTGCTCAAAATGTCATTCAAACTTGACAAGAACGATCGAAAATACATTAATGTACAGAGCTTACATGGAAATTCATACACGTATGTTGGATTAAATATTGATGGACCTACCAAAGAAATAAACGCGAAAATAAAAGAAATGCAAGCAAAAGAATTTGCTGAAGTCGCCGGAATGCGCCTATTCCACCAAAAACGTCATTTCAGACATAAATTACTAATGGAACGTCAAAAACAAACAGGAGAGGAATATGGAAAAGCAATACGTATCGAGCATGTTCACCCCGACATCAGCATCGAGGAAGAGTTTAAAGATTTCACGAACGCGAACTTTATGCCGTTGAACTATACCGAAAATGAACTTGTTGATATAATTATTAGTAATAAATTGGATGAAATTGAAGAGGACATTAACAAACAAGAACGATGTTGTGCGTGGATTTTAAAGCATGGTATATATTAATGTAAGTAATATTTTAGCGTATAAATTTTAGCGTTTTTTAAATTGTTGTTTGATTTGCGTGTGTGTATTGGTTTGATGATTTGCGTGCCACTTAATTCAGTTTACTTTTTTATGTCTTCTCTCTTTCTTGAGGTTGGTCGGTCGGTCGGTCGGTCGGTCATTTTCTTCTAGTATTTATCCGTTGTCTTTTGCGTTGCGATTTCGATTTTCCTTTTCCGCGAATTCTTTTTTTCTTTCTACCAACCGCGAAAAATGTTCTTAATATTCCACGTCCAAAAACATCAGTAGGTTTTGTTCTGTCTTTAAATTTCATTATAAGTTATGCGACGTCTTTGCTAACAGTATCAAAAATGGACTTAACAACCACCATCGGTAGGTTTAACAAATTGTCTTCCATCATTTACTAACACAAAACTATTTATGTTTATTAAACTTTTAATTTTATGTTGCGTTACAAAAATATTTACTACAACAAGTATCTTGGAGTGGTCATTGCCATAGGTTTTCGTCTTTTTCCTTTACCAATGATTTGCGCTGATGTGCTGCTGGTTCGTTTCCCTAATCCAATCATTTTCAGCAAATTTGATAAAATTCCACGTCCTTTTAAACGACTTTTTGCATGTTTTTTCTTTCTGCCTTTCCCGGAAAGAAGTTTCATAACTAGAGGAATTCCTATACTTGCGGCAAGCATACCAAAACCCTTTCCTTTCAAAGCACCTTTACCTCTTCCTCCAAATTTCCTACCGGGAGCGATAAATCGTCTTGTCCTACCTCTTCCAGTAAAAGGCATTGGAGAAAAACGATGATTAAAAAAAACTGGCGTATTTCCATTAAGTGCTGGCTCATACATTTCTAATTTCTAATTTCTTCTCTTCTTACAACCACCACCAAGAAGCTTTTTAATTCCAACTTCTGCTCCTCCAGAAACCAAACCGGGAATTATGTATCTTGCTGCTTTCTTTATAAATGGAAAAGCTAATTTTGCTAAACTAGCAAATCCTCGCCCTCTAATTTTTTTGCGTTGTTTACCAGAACCAAGTTTTCGACGTTTCGTCTTTCTTGATCTATTCAGTGCGTTCATATTTCAAAAATGAATTATAGTTTTATAAATTTATATTAAAATTGATATAATTTGCAAAAGTTATAACTGCTATAAAAGTTTCTTATTTAGTTAAGCAATTGAAAGAGTTTCTTATTTGGCGCAAAAAATTTTTGCGAAAAATTGAGAAAAAGACCATTCGCGAAAAAACGAAAAGAGATTCAACCTTGCAACTTGTACAATTCTTCAAATGAGCAAAGGGGCGAGTTTGCCCAAAAAACCCGAATCAAATCGCGCAAGTGGTTTCTTAGCAATAAACACAGTGCCCCTGAGCGAAATCGCGAAAATAAACATTTGACGCGTAAATGCCGTATATGACGTATATGGCGTATATCGCGTATATGGACTATTGTTATTTTGAACTTAAAGTCAATTCCCAAGGGATATATTGTTCTTTTTCCTTTGGGTATTAAACAATACCGGCCAAAATGTTAATCCCTAGTTAATCCGGATTAACTTTAACCTCAATTCACTTAAGGACTTCATTCCTTTCAATTTCATTTTTCATCAAAGGCACCGATAAATTTAAACAATAGCGGCCAAACTGCGACCCCAAGATTTGCCTATGTGAATCCAACCTATATACTACTTCAGTCATTTGATGACACACTCCAAGAAGACACACAATAGACACTACCACACAAAGAAGTCTGAGCGTCTAACTCAAAATGGGGCAGGAGCACTTTCAGAAGACACCTCCCGTAACCTAGGCTTCAAAAGTCAAAGCATGACTGCCAGTGATCATGTTTTTTCCATTGACCAGATTGTTTCCTTAGTCAGTGGTGCATGAACATCAAAGAAGCCAGAAATTTGGTTGGCCTAAGTCATGGAAGTTGACCTGGAGACAAAACGAGCAGTACTTGTCGAGCTGGTTGAAGAGCAAGCCAAATGCTATTAATTCAAAATTGGCTCTAAGCATACTGAACCATTTTCTTGATTAATTTCTCCATTTTAATTCAAGGGGGCCAGCAGGCACATTGATAAATTTCATCAACAAGCTTGCCCTTACCACTACTTCTTTCTACCTTACAAAGGTATCGCGCTGGAAGGGCAGAAGAAGAAAAGGACCAGCAAGACAAAGCCCGGATACAAAGGTACATGTTGCTTGTTTTGCAGACCTTTCCAACTATTTGAAATAATAATGAATAATCCATGCAATGCTTTCACAAGCAAGCAATGAATTGCAAAGATGTGGGTAATTCAGCTCGTTCTTGTGAAGCATTACTGTATGTTTACATTATATCCCGGTACTGTATGTTTACATTATATCCCGGCAGCTTTCATCCTTGACCAATGCGGCAACGATGATGCGGAAGCTGGTGAGAACGATCGTGATGCTGACGATGAAGCTAATCAAAGTGACCTTTCCAACATGCATGCAGATTCCTGCGAGTACAGCCCAAACGAGGATAAAAGGTATGTACATAAACATACATGCCTTTGATGATCATTCACTATTAACCCTTTCAGACTCACCATGATTTTTTGTAAAAAAATGGTGATTACAAAAAAGTTCATAGCTTTGCTTATGGTTTGAGTATTTTGTGCAGCAAGCAGCAAGCGATTCCCTGATTGATGGGGATTCCAATGAGCCATTGTAAGCCATGCTCTTTGGACAAATGACGTTCTGGGGCTCTGAAATTGTAAAGCTTACTGTAATCTGATCCAAGCAAACAGAAATGTTCTGGGTATGTCAAAATGTCCTTAAACTTATTCCAATGCAGCTAAATAGAGATTCAACTTATCAAACAAATGTCCGAGTAATTGTGTTCATGCCAACCATTTCAGTATTGTCAGCGTTCTTTATCCGGTTTCTTTAAATTTCTCTTCACAGAACTCCTTTTCTAGATTAGAGAACATTGTACCATTTCTCTTGATACAATACTGGTTAACTTGTTAAAAACTGAATATTTATACTGCAATTAGCATCTTTACAATTTGTTGCATGGATTGAAAATGTTCATCCTGTTTTGATGACACTAAATTCCCTTGACAAACCTGAAGACAAGAAACATCTTAATTTCAGCCCTAAAATTTTTCATTATAAAATGAGCCTCTTACAAAGAAAACAAGGTCTGTTTCTCATACAAGGGACTTCTTATACACTTGAGCCTACTGTATAAACTTTCTGCTTTCAAAGAGCAAGAAACTTTCAAAGAGCCACAAACATAATCAGACACAGCAGCATACGCAGTAGACCTTTTATTTCACTCGGAATAGCTATCAACCCCAGAAATATTCTGACAATGGTTGGGACTCTAGGCAAATTTAAAACTATATCTCAGTGAGCCCACCCCTCGTCACTGTCCTCATGCACTGATTAATGGATAACTAAGGACCACTGTTGCGGTATTCAACATTTCGTCCCTTACCTTTTCAGGGGTTCCGTTTCATGAGGAGGACCCGGAAGAAATCTCCAAGGGAACGCAGCACCTACAACAGAAATTCCGAGAAATTAACAAATACAGGAATGTGAAAGAGAAAAGCACGCCTACTGCTGCTGCTGCTGCCGCCCCTGCCCCGCCCCGGAGAAAGGTTATAAACAGCGTGGCAATTGTGGCGTCATCACCAGACACTACAGACGAAGAAGGAGATACCGGCCCGCTTGAAACCACAACAGATGCAAAGGCATTCCGTTGAAGAAACGATATGAAGGAAATAGCAATCAAAACCATATGGAAGCCAGCGGAGCAAGGGATTGCGCATGACACATACAAATGGGTGGCGCAGGCAGAAACATTCTCTGAAGCCAGCAAATACTTCAAAGAGAACGCACCAAATAAAGTTGGCCACACTCACTCTAGGGAAAGTCAACTGATGGAAGAGGATATGAAGTCCTCGAAGACGAAGCGAGCGAAGATGATTTTGTTGATGAACGCCTCGTTCGCAGAACGTCTATGAACATGAGAGAAGAAAAGCTGGCCCAACCAAAGATACTAGGAAGTGCTTCCAATGGGGACAGGTGCTAGCTATGCTGAGATCCATGAAAGAAAAGCTTGAAACACGCAAAGGAGGCAAAAAGGCAATGCCAAGACTCTATCATGAGTTTGTTATCCTTATGCTTTTTACCACAATATCTCCAAGCAGAAATTTAGATATGATGAGATTGCAGATCATTTATGCAGAGGAAATGCCATCTCCAAGGCCAAACAAACAAGAAAGCAACTGGATAATTTTCAATGTTGATGGTACAACTGACATGGTCATTAACAATTTCAAGACAAGCAGGACGTACTGCTGCAATCAAATTAGGGTAAGCAACTATGGTTATGTTGATCGACATTTGCGTGCTTATGTACAAAAACATTGCCGCAAGCCGATTGGAGAAAAGGAGCATGACTTCCTATTCATTAGATCTTCAGGGGACTCGTTTACATCGTTGGAAGCCTTCCCTGTGTATCTGGAGAAGGCCTTCACACAACACAATGGTGGGCGGAAGTCCACCACTACAACCTTGGGAAAAGCTTTGGTCACTTGGGTCATCGAAACAGAGAAAGACGAGGAAGTCTGACAAGCCGTAGCTCGCTTGATGTCACACACCACTCAAGTACAACAACTTCGTTACGACATTTTATCGTCTGCTCGCGAAATGAAGAAAGCAGCTGACCACTTGACAGGTACAATCGGGGCAAGAGATCAGTTGTTTGATGACACACTCTGAGAAAACACACAATAGATACTACCACACCAAGAGGTCTGAGCGTCTAACTCAAATTTGGGCAGCTGCACTTTCAGAAGACACCTGAAAGTTGAAAGTCAAAAGTTGAAGCATGACTGCCAGTGATAATGTTTCTTTTATTGACCAGATTGTTTCCTTAGTCAGTGGTGCATCAACATCAAAGAAGCCAGAAATTTGGTTGGCCTAAGTCATGGAAGTTGACCTGGAGACAAAACGAGCAGTACTTGCCAAGCTGGTTGAAGAGGAAGCCAAATCCTACTAATTCAAAATTGGCTCTTAGTATACTGAACCATTTTCTAGTATGTTTTTTCCTGTTTATGTGTGTTATGAAGAGTGCAGGGAGTTGGTGAAAACGAAAATGCTGGAAATAATCGATGATTACTGACCAGAATTAAAGAGTTACGTTCTTCCCAGACTATCATCGATTGGTCAATAGGCAATAAGAGGCTTTTGATTATTCTTCTGGCGGAACACACATGTTGCAACAGTCTTCTTCACTCCAATCGGTATCATGGATGAGATCAAAGAAATTATAGAAAAATGTTCAAGAAGCGTTGTAAATATAATCAATGAAAATGTATATATTGCAGTTAATGATGTAGATAGTAATGTAAATGATAATGTTAATAATGTAAATACCTTTGTAAATAATGATGTATATAGGCCCAAAGATCTTGATATGTTGCAGACACTTTTGGACAATTGGGCTAAGGAGGCTTTGAAAGATCTTCAGCGACTCTTCAAAGCCAATGGTGAGTAGATGGAAGTTTTTAATGGCATTCAGCAATCTGTATACAGCTACTTAGCTAAAAAGCTGTGTTGCTAGAAAAGTACTCTTGCAGCAGAAACCTTTCCTAATGTCCATTGATGCCAGAGGGACTATGTTCTGCGAGCTGCGAGTTGTCAGTTGTGCAACAGGTACAGTTTTTGCAACAGGTACTTTGATCTGTTTGTTAGTACTTTGACTCCATACATTATACCACTAGCACAGTTTCTTACCACTGCTACATTAGAACAAGACACTGCAAAAGGCTTTATCACTAAAATCCTTGCAATGTTACATGGTCAAGGGAATGGCACTACATGCTTGTGACAACTTGAATCATTCTTTGGCACACTGCATCACTATCACCACAAACTAACCAAAGTCATTATGTTATTGTAGAGATATGGACCAGAAATTGCAACATGCTATTCAGCTTGCAGAAATAAGGTTCTAGGAGGCAGCAACAGCACTGGACTGCTCCAAAAGAGATAAGCAGATTGCAGAGGAGAAGATGGCATCCTGCAAACAAACATTTGGGAACATTATCAAATACGTAAAGGAAGACAAGGCAATATTGCAGCAGCTGAACAATTTCGCAAATGATGCAGTATTTGCCTCAATGATGGAAGAAGAGGTGCCTGGCAAGACTTCAAATGCAGCAAATGTTTCTGGCTTTATAGAGCAAGAGATATAATCAGGGAATGTTAGCATTAAATTATTGAATATTTATGAGATACTAATAAAGTGACAATCATTTCATCTACACAACTATTACTCCATAACTATTTTGACGATGAAGAGATGTCATATTTATTCAACTCTTATGTAAGCTCAGATTTCCATATCATTGTATTTTCTCTTTCAGGGGAAGTACAAGCTACAGTGTAGGGTATTCAGCGATGAAACAAGTAAATTTCAATGGCAGGACGTCCTAGAAGTTCTCCGCAGAATGAAGACAAAGCTGCAGACATTTGTCGGATCTACGATGGAACGTGCACAACTGTTAAGGCCCTGTTACACTGCAAGATACCTTATTAGATATTACGTGGACCGAGTCGAAAATAGCACACATATTAGGTATCTGGAGCACAGTTACACTGTTAGATATTTTGTGAGATATTTCTGTTAGATATCATTTCGTATGATTTTTCTGCGCTTAATTCATCATCTGTTCAGTATATGTAAACATGGAAAACAAGGAAAAATTTATTGAGGAGGCTGTACCTTGTACTTTGGTTGTGCGAGCATCTTGTAATGTGATTCTTTGAATCAGGTTATACTAGAAGGAGGAAGCAATGGTGCAACTAACACTTTTTTCAAGAAAATGAACTATGACTTTTCCATTATTTACTTTTTTAGGCCTCTGTTTGCATTGGCATGCAAAGTGCAACTTCCCCTGACCCTTTCTACTGTGCTTTGCAGAAACAGAACCTGGAAAGTTGAGACAAAATGCTGATGCAATGTTGCTGATGCAAATTCTTTTGTTTTCGTTCAATAGTTTATATGGTTGATAGCCTTTCAACGTCGATAAATTGCGGTGCATTTCATATTGCATTTCCCCACGTTAGATAAATTCAAATCGATTTGAATTTATTCTGCGCCTGATAAGATCTGTTTTTCCTCCAAAATACCTTGGGGAATACCTTAGAGCGCATGATACAATGCTAGATATCTAACGGACGCGCTATTTTCGGCTCGGCCACGTAATGTCTCATAAGATATCTCGTAGTGTGACAGGACCTTTACACAATTATATTAATATTCATTTATGCAACAGTTGCACCGTTAAGTTTGATGCACAAAATATTTCCCTTCTTTGTACGCGTTTTTCTATCATCACTTCAAAGTTATCTTGCCTCTTCATCGTGTATCACTTTCAGGATTTCTGACCACTTTTGATTGGAATCAAATGGATCCCTGCCTAAAGTAAAATGTACTTTCTATGAGAGGCTGCTTATCAAATCACCAAATAGAGAACTCCACTACTCAGAACATGTAACTTAAGAGACATTTCATTTTGATATGGAAAGTTCTTGTCATCTTTTTACACTACTTTCACCTGTTTGATGTATTATATTATTCTCAGAATACTTGAGAATGCCAAAACCTCTAAACATTAGACATGCTTTGAGAATCTTTGCTCTGAAATGTTCATATGGGAACTGCTAAACAGTGAAGTGTTATGGAACTTTTGAGGAACTCATAAGAAACTCGTTTGAGTGCTGTACTGGTGGTTTAAGAAAATTCAGTCCTGGCTGAAATCCTTAAATTTTTGTACAATGCAATTAAGGAGATTTGTAAAGTGATCCCAAACAACGGAGAAAGGATCTGTGCTGCCCATTCATTTTGTGTATTTACGTAAGTGCCAATAGCTACTCAAAACAATCTTAAAATGAACGAAAACAACCCACAGTTAGATCATTACCACACACTGCAAATCCTAAGATTTAAAATCTTGTGCGCCTTTGCTCGACTTCGCACTATGAACACAATGCTTTGTGATACAGCAAAACAACAGAAGCCCTTAATGATAACAAAAATATCCCAAGACGATTTGTGGGTGTGATTCTGTTGTTCATTTGTCTTCGTTCTTTCAACAGGTGTGAAATCTTGATTACATGTGGCTGTGTCTCATCCATGGTCATGCCCCTGAAGCAATAGGCAATTTCATGGAATGTCATGATAATGATAGCATTGTTATCAGGCTTCGAGAATATAAAACTGCCAAAGTCTATGATGAAACAAAGTTAGATCTCTCCTGTTTCCCGGGACTGACTCACAGAATAGAACGATACAGGAAAGTTTGTGACAGGCTTCTCTGTGGACATCAGCACAATTTCTTCTTTAAGCGCTGAAGTGGTGAACCTTTTCAAAACAGTTTGCAATTTTCCCATTATCTCAAGCACAACTACAAGTCATATTATAAAGGCGCTGAACTCACAACGACAAGTCTGCAAAAAGCACTGAAAAATTACAGCTGTGCATCTAACGAGCCACCTGAGGTATTGCAAGAAATCAGTCGTTTCATGACACACTCTGAGAGAACACTCAATAGATACTACCACAGACACAGGTCTGAGCGTCTAACTCAAATTGGGGCAGCTGCACTTTCAGAAGACACCTCCCGTAACCTAGGCTTCAAAAGTCAAAGCATGACTGCCAGTGATAATGTCTCTTCTATTGACCAGATTGTTTCCTTAGTCAGTAGTGCATCAACATCAAAGAAGCCAGAAACTTGGGTGGCCAAAGTCATGAAAGTTGACCTGGAGACAAAACGAGCAGTACTTGCCTGATCATATTATTATATCGCCTTATTATTATTATAATATCACCACAAGTCTGAATTATGCCAGAAAGGGGACAACACAGAAGTTCAACCTTCTCCCACCACTCTTCAGGAAGCAAATGACTTGCATGTGCACAGGAGATGCTTAAATTTGCTTGAGGCTCAGGAAAACAAAAGAAGGTAAGGGGTTCAAAATATGGTGGAGTTTTCATCAAATGTGAACAACTATACCCGGAAATGGAGAAACATTTTTCCATGCCAGCTTTCAAAAATGCAAATAAGTAAGGAGGATTTTTTGCATCCTCGAGATAGGAGTAATTTACAGAATCCGAAACTGCGGAATTTGGGTCATGGAACATGGAACTATGGCATGACGGAAGTCAGAACTGTGGAGTTATGAACCTGTGTCATAGTTATAGATTGCGGAATAGCCATAAATCTCCTTCAGTGATCTTGAAGTGGCCAAGCCCTAAAGTTTTTGAATGCTTCAAACGCTGGCTGTTTAAGGCAAAGGGGCTCTACAAAACAAATATCTTTACTCCTTGCATGTGACCCTTGCACATGAGTGTTCAGAAGACTCAACAAATGCTAAAAAGGCAACATCAATGCTGATGTTATGAGTCGGCCAAAGAAGACAAGAGTTCATGCTGATGATAAAGAACTTAGTTCTATCGTTGAAAAGCTTGTCAAGCTCAGTAGAGTAATTTCCAGGAAAACTGAGGGGAAATCGATTGCTATCAATGTAAGATGAAAGTTTCAACAAGAGCAGTAGGTTCCTTGTTCAGTTCAGTTCAGTTCAGTTCAGTTATCATTTTAAAATTTCACTACATACAATATATTCAAGATTAATTACAACTACAAATAAAATACAAAAATAAAGAAGATAAAGAACAACAAACGAGAACAAACAATTGTATGTAAAGGAATTTCTTAAAGGAGGAGTTCTCTCAATAGCTAGACTAATCGAGGAGAGAACACCCCCTATTTTGAAAGCCTGCCGTATCATCTTATATATAGCATATTGACTGTTTTTATCATGCACTGGAAAATATTGAGATTGAATGATGGTACAAAACAATGTTTCAATTTACTTGGTATTTAGTACAGAAAAGATGTGATTTGAGCCTAAAGCGAAAAATCATGATCGAAGGAGATTGTTTGATTATATATGGAATTTTGTTCCAGGATTTGGCACCTGAATATCTAATAGATCTTAAACCATATTGCAACGTGTTTTCTTGAGTCATAAAAATATCACCTTTGGAGGCCTGCCGTGTATTATACTAATGAACAGATGTCAAACTTTCAAAAAAATTATGAAAACAGACAGGGGAAGTCATGTTTATAGATTCATAGACAAAGGAAAGCAGCTTTAAATCAAATAAGTCATATAATTTAAGAATTTTCAAGTCAGAGAAAATTGGTGTGGATGGAGAGGTAAAACTCTTGAAGGCAATAGCTCTAACATTTTTCTTTTGAAGAAGATATATTGGTTTGGTGTGAACTTCATAAGTAAGACCCCAAACAATAATCCCATATTGGAGAAATGAAGAAAATAAGGAATTATATAAAGAAACTAAAGCACTAGAAGGTAGAAAATGTCTTATTTTGAAGAATATGCCACAAGTTCTTGTAAAATCACCATGGAAAAATCTGTACCTCAAGTTATGGATCACAGACTTCCAGCGTCAGTAACAATTCAGAGTGGTTTTCAGTTAATAAATGTGGGGCCTTCACAAAAAGCAGCTGAGGTAGACAGCCCAGAAGGATATAAATCACATGATGATGATCATATGGAAAGCATTGCCAAATAAAATGCCTTTACTAGGCGTATTGCTGATATGTTGATTCCAGTATAGATCTTTGGATACTGTTACTCCTAGGTATAAGAGTTTCAGCTGCTTGCATCAATGAAAATACAATATACTGTAGAATCTCCTAACTTGGACGTAGGTCCTAGGTCCTGGGTTTCTGTTATGCTAAAAAAACTTGTTTTGAAATTGTCCTCAATGTTGCTCTACACTGGAAACACAGAGCAGAAACTGTGCATGCATGCATGAAGACTCCTAACTTTGAGTCCCCCAAGCTCCCTGCAACAGATCCCATAATTTAGCAACACTTGATATTTTGTTCCTTAGGCCTTCGTAAACTCTTGATTTATCATTTCAAAAAGCTTATCTGCACAAACACTTCCTTATCTCAGATTTGTCGACGACATCATTTTGTACAGTTTCTGCTCTGTCTACTGGTATGGATTTCAATGCCAGCATTAATGCAGCTATCAATAATTTGCCTAAATAATTCTTTTGAAACATTTTCTGTTTGGTTCTGAAGTTTGTCAGTCCTCTGAATTCTTACAAACTTGTTTGGTTGTGTAACGCTGTTGTAATAATGACATGATCGTATCATACCATGCAAAGTCAAATAATTAGTCAGATTGTTGTTTGAAATACGTTGATGCAAATGGAAAAGGCCAAAACGGTATACAACCAACTCTTCTCCATCATTTATGTTTTTTTCCCATTAATTCAAGGGTTTCAAAACGAACTTCTCAACTATTAATCACGGCAAAGACAAACTGGCTACAGAATTCAAGGTTTATATGTTGAACTTAGGTCTGGGAGCTCTGCAAGAAATAATTGCCACTACCAATATCAAGCTGGCACAGTAACATGGCTAGCTAGCAGCAAATGTAATGGCTAAGTTTCCATGGATCAGTCCATGATTGTGATTGTCGGAGAAAACAAGCAACGCAACCAAAAACCACACACCAAGATGGATGTGCTTGTGCAAATCACTTCAGCACTTGCTATACCTTCTGTCAGTATTGCTCTTTTGTGAGTCAATCCGCAAATTTCAATTTCCACATTGTACCACTGGGAGATGTTACCAATCAACGATGATTTTTATTGCGTCTTTTCATTCATTGATCTGCATTCATTCCAATGGATGATTCATTGGTCTAATGTTCTGAAAGAGGCCATATTGGATCGCACTAACGTGTTTTAATACAGCCCTCGGATTCTGAATTGAAAATTCTATCAAGTTACATTGGTTCCCTGTACAAATGTTATAAACATCGTACGAAAACCCACGCTTGCTAGAACAATGGAAACCATTGTCCCCAACCTCCTTGCTTCTTCGGCATTATTATCATTAGATTCCAATCCTTGGTCAAAACACAAGGGCACAGAAAGCTGGCTTTGTGGCCAACCAACGTGCAGGATGCATATTGCTGTGTCTTTTTTTTCTCTTTTTTCCTTTTCATTGTTCGCTTATTTTGTTGTACAACTTCTTTAGCTTTCTCCCCATTTCTTTCATTTTGTTCTTGTTTCCTTCCAGCGTTCGCAATATTCTAAAGGTTTCTTCGCTTTCCTTTTTATCTTTGAAGATGTTGTCCGTTCCTGGACAATGTAATATATAGTGTCTTGTGGACTGTTCTTTCTCCATGCGAAATTTACATCTCCATACCCTATCCCAGTACGGCTTTCTCGGGGTGGGATCTAAAACCCCTGCTCTTCCTCTGAATATTGCACTGGCAACTTTTCTACTTAATTCTATATATTTTTTTGGCTCTCCTGGTGTTACCTCGTCAATTGCGATGTCACCATATCTTTCGCTCTCCTTAATTTCCTTTTCAAACTGTATTTTTATCTTTTTTTTTCCATTTTTCCCTTTATAATTTCTTTCCATTTCTCTTTGCTGGTATGCCTTACCTCTTGGATATCAATTTTCATTTTGTTAGCAATTTGAATTATCTATAAGAACCACGGTAGTTCCTCTCTTATTTGTGCATTGACGACTTCCTTTATTGTTCTATTGCTTTTCGTTTGGTTTATTCGGTGCCAAGTCATCAGCTTTCGTTTTGTGATCTCGTCTTTTATCGGCTACGTTCCAAACTCATTTAAGAGGGCACTTTTCGGAGTTCCTTGGGGGCAGATTTCCAAAGTTTCTTAAGATCTTCCTTGCTGTGAGTTCCATCATTTCTTCTCCTTTCTTTGTGATGGCAAAGGCCCCCATCCCATAAAGTAACTTTGGGATCATGCATTTCTTATATAGGATTATCATTGTCTTCATGTAGGCGCTGCTCATTATTCCATTTTTGATTGTCAGCCCTAGCGACGCTACCATATTAATTACTTCTCCTTCTTTTCTCTGAATGTGTATGGTGTTGCTTTACTTTTGCTAAAATGATGTCCTAATATTTTTTCATGTTCAACTTCTTGTAATTGTTGCCCCCCTAAGAATGTGTTATTAAATTTGCTCTTTCCTTGTTTTCCTATGATTAGCACTTTACGCTTTTCTTCTGAAAATGTTATCTGATTTTCATTGTCTTAATCATTATGTCCTCATCTTCTCTTTCTGGAATTATTAGAGTGATGTCGTCTTGCCATCCTATGGCTGGTATGATTTTACTCCCAACCACTGTTCCTTTACCCGTCTTTTCTACATCTTCAATCACTTTTGCTGCGTGTTGTGCATATAATATCGCGGATAGTCCACTTCCCTGTCTAATGGATTCCTCCACTGTGAAATTTTGACTGTAACTCTCCTTGTCTCCTTTTATCCTGGCTATCAAGTTCTGGTTAATCTCAATCATTAGTCTTAGAATGTTACCCCGTATGTTTCTATCTGCTAGGTTACTGAAAACCCCTGCCCTCCATGCCTGATCAAAAGCCTTTTTTACATCAGTGATCACAAGTTTTATGTTCTTGCCTCTCTTAACGTTGATGTCAATTGTAATTTGGAGCATTAAGAGATACTCTTCGGCTGCTTCGCCCGTTTTTCCACCTCCTTGTAAGTCTGTTACACTTTCCTTTATCACGGGGGCAATTCTATATGCTATTATCTTTTCTAAACATTTCAAAACACAAGAGGTTAGGGTCAGTCCTCGTTGATTCTTCATTTCTTTCCTCGCTCCTTTGCCTTTATGTATTGACACAATGTCACCTAGAGCCCACTGTGGCGGCAGCTTGTCTTTGTTTTCAAGCATGTAATTGAAAACTGATGTTAACATTGGTGAAATTATGTCTATTCCTTTCTTTCTTCTCGCTTCAATTTCCCTCCTGGTCCCCTGTGATAAAGCAAAACACTGTGAAGCAGCATGTGCAAATGCGCTGTCAGAAGATTTGACTTACAAACAAACACACATTCAGTGAGTGTACATTGTATGTTTCTTATTGTGCATGATTTCACAGGCATTTCAAGAGTCTACTTCTAATACAGAAATCCTGTCTGTGTGTTGAAGAAGGCTCTGGCAGGGCTCTGCACAAAAGATTGCCCAAACTCGCTGGACAAACTGGCTGGAGAGAATTTTAATGTATAATCTTGGTGGAAATGTCAAAGAACCACAGCAAGAACAAGCTTTGCTTTTGTATCAAGCTGGACCCAAAGTTTACAATATTTTCAAAACTCTATCTGATACAGGATACGAAAAGGGACTATTGGAAAGCTGTTAATGCCCTAACCAAGCACCTTGAGCCAGATAAGAATCAAATCTTCAAAATCTACAATTTTCATCAGGCAACCCAAAAGACAGAGCAGACAATCAATGAATTTCACATGAGAATTCACACACTTGCAAAACACTGTAGATTTTATGAAGAGGACTTTGAAATCAAGATGCAAATCGTCTGTGACGGTAAATCAGCTTGACTTGGGAGAAAAGCACTCCAAGAACCATATTAAAAGCTTGGACAAATGCTGATCAATGGCAAGAAACCCAAGATGAGTTCTGCTCAAGCAACTGGTATGGAAGAAAGTTTCCAAGAGCTGCACTTCAAAGAAATACCTCTTATAAATGTGGATGCATGGCTGTGACCTTTTACTTAACTTAATTTGGTACCCCTTTGCATATACGTGAAACTTATTGTTAGCTGCAATAAGTGGGCCCAGCTATTTCAACACAAAACCTGGAGCTTCAAATGGAGATGAGCTACTGGCATTTTTCAGTGATGCTGTTGGAGCAAAAACTGCTAATGGATTACAAGCAATAGTACCTAGGGATGCTATTGTTGTGCGGTGGTCATGATGACTGTGGCTTTCATCATGCCTTCCTAATTGAAATGATGGTAAGAGATACACTCAAGGATGCTGCTGCGAGACTTTTATTCCAGCCCCATATTAACCACATCTTAACACATGTGAATACTGTGTCAAAGAAATTAAAGATTTTATGTGAAGAAATGAAGTGCAAGCACTTGAAGAAACAGAGATCACAGCACTTGAGGCTATCAACAATATTTCAGTTGAGCATTCAGTGAACTACTTTCAACATTGTGGTTACACTATAGTAGAATAACAATATTGTTTCATTTGATTTTGATGAGCAAGTTTCTTATGATGAAAGAAAACTCCTTATATCCCTCGTCCTATTATGCAGCCCTGCACAGGAAAGTCAAATTTGTTATTTCCAAATCAGTGTAAAATGTGTCTGTATGGTTTACAGCCCTTCCAATAGGTTGTTGGCAAATATCTTGGCAGAACTGGCACGGCATTGGCAGCCTCTTTTACCAACATGCACGGCAAACTGCCAACAGCAATTTTCTTGGTATTTGTTGGCATTTGTTGGCACTTGCGTACAAGCTTTGGCATTCCTTGGCATGTTTGTAAAAACATGAATACAATGGTTCTGGACTCGGAGCAAACCTAGAGAAAAGTGCCACTCAAAGTCCTTCAAAAGATGACAGGGTCAATTAACCCCCAAACTAAAGTAAAACATGAAAGCAAGATCACAAGCTATTTTGCCAAAAAGAGATTATCAAACCAGAGCTTTAACGTTCTGAGGTGGAGGCAAATTTGTCCTTTGAAGCTTAATGTCTTCACTCTCAACGCACTGATATCAACAAAGAAGGTATCTATGTTCAAGTTAGTTATCAAGGTATGTTTTGACAATCATTTCGGATTGATTTACACCATATTCTTATCAATAGGGTCGATGAAATCCATAAACTTTGACTATGCTTGCTGCCATTCATGCTCTCAGAAGAATGTTGGTAACAAGTTTTTGATTGCAGATAATCACATGTAACTTTGCTGTAAGCTTCACCTCTTCTCTAAACCCCTCATATGGATTTCATTTCATGTATATTTCTCAGCTAAAAGCTATGTATAAGACTACTATAATATGCTGCTAAAATCGTGCAAATAGTAATAATCGCGTGAGATCTAATTGTAAAGCATCTAAAATGGATAAGGCTGAAGAGGACATATGAAAAGAACTCTGATGGAGCTTTCGAGCCATATGCCCTCAGTTTCGTGGTTATGGATGGTAGCATCAATGAGAATACAAGAAAATTGATTATACTATTTAAAATACTTTTTGGTTACAATTCAAAATTTATAACTACGCATAAAAAATAGGCAAAAGGAGGATGGAGAGCGGAAGGAGAGATAATAAAGAAAGAGCAAAAGAAAGTTTTTAAACCAATGGGTATTCAATTTTTAGTAAGTCTGGAGTAAAAGATTCTTGTACTGATTTCCGAAAATCTTTTTCGTAGGAGAAGTCCTAATATTTTTTGGAATATCATTCCATATGCTTACACCAAAATTTGTTATGAGCTTACTTTTGTAATTTGTTCTAGCTGGTGGTAGGGAAAATTTTCCAGAAGTTGCTTGTCTGGTCTTAATCTTGTGTTTTTTGCTAGTTAATTGGAAAAGGTCGCTGAAAAACGTTTCACAGTTTCCTTTGGAGATATCATACATGAATTTGGCACATTCTAGCTTATAAGTGTCATGCAAGTTTAACGACTTTAGTGTCTTGAACAGTGGTTTGCTGTGTTCATCTTGTTTTTTAAATAAAATTATTCTAGCTGCTTTTTTTAGGTTCTTGGTGAGAGGATCTAGTGAGTTTTGATACGCTCCTCCCCAGTTAATAATACCATAATTAATGTGTGGGGAAATGAAGGGATTATAAATGTTTCATAATATGTCATTTGGTACAAAGTGTCTCATTTTAGCTAAGATTCCATTACTTTTTGCAACTTTAGTGTTAACATGTTGGATATGTTGTTTCCAAGTCAGATTATTGTCAATTAGAACTCCAAGATATTTTGCATAGTTTGATTCATTTAGGTGTTCACCATTTATATTTAATTGGATCTTTTTAGGTAATTTCTTCTGTCTTGGCTTAATTATCACGAAATTTGATTTGTTCGTATTTAAACTTAACTTGTTTGCAACTAACCAATCGGATATACAGCCAAGTTCAGCATTTACAACTTCTTCTAGGACGTTGATATTTTTATGGGAATAGAAGAGGCTGGTATCATCTGCAAAAAGGTGGAAATTCATAATTTTTGATGCCTTTGGGATATCGTTTATATACAACAAGAAAAGAAGAGGGCCTAAAACGCTCCCTTGCGGTACACCATATTTAATAGTCCTGTCTACGGACAGCTCACCACCAACGAAGACGCGCTGACTCCGTTCATTCAGGTAGGATCGAAACCAGTCCAGGGGAATACCTCTAATTCCGTAGTATTCTAATTTGCTAATTAATATGTTATGATTTACTGTATCGAAAGCCTTTGCAAAATCGAGGAAAATGCAACAGGAGAACTCTCCATTTTCAATGGCTTCCATCAACTTTATGCAAACATCAAGTATAGCAAGCGAAGTTGACTTACTTTTCTGGAAACCAAACTGATGTGGGAATAACACTTTATTTTTGTTTAGAAAATCAATTAAACGAGAATACATTAGTTTTTCAAAGATCTCATTGAACAGGGGGAGCAAGCATATAGGTCTATAATTGGAAACTTCACATTTAGAGTTTGCTTTGAAGATTGGTATGACTTTAGCATATTTTAGTAATTTTGGATAGTAGCCTGTGCTAAAGGAGAGGTTTATCAGCGTCGTTAAGGGTAAAGTTATACGGTTTTTTATCAGTTTGATTAGTTTGACTGGAATATCATACGAGTTGTTAGACTTGGTTTCATCTAGGGCTCCTAATTGACTGCATACTTCAGTATCTTGTACAGGAGATAGCATGAAACGATTTGTGACAGGATCTTTTAAGTAATCACTATATACTTTATTCGTTTTTCCAAGTTTATCTACAAGCTTTTGAGCTACGTTTGTGAAATATTCATTAAATTTATTTGCCACTTGTTTTTGGTCGCTTATCAAGATTCCATTGTTATCAATGCTGATTTTATTGCATGCAGTTTTGTTTGATTTGCTTATGAGCTCATTTATGCCTTTCCAAATCTTTTTAGAATTGGTCTTGAATATTTCAAAATAAGATTTATAATGATTTTTCTTGCTTCTTCTAATTAAATGATTTAACGTGTCCCTGTAATATTTATATTGCTGATACCAATAAGGATCTTTTGATTTTAAAAATTTTTTGATTTCAGGATACCGTTAGTGATCCATGGCTTTTTCCGTTGTTTCTGTTGCTTCTTTGACAGAGGTTTGAGTGGAGCATGTCTTTGAATAACATGCAAGATACTGTTTTGAAAGTGTTCATATCTTGAGTCCAGACCGTTTTCTGAAGGGCCACCAGGATCAAAGTCAATCGAGCTTACGTCATATATGAAATTCGATTCGTCAAAGTTTTTCTAATCCCTTTTAAGAACTCTTGAGTTATGGCTCTTATTTATTTCTTTATTCAACAGGATGAAGTTAGGCATATGATCAGAAACTTTAGCGATTAGGTTGCTGCTTGCGCCTTCAATATTCAGCGAATTCACGAAGATATTATCGATTAATGCAGGCTTTTGGTGATCGGAATATCTAGTTGGCCGTAAAATGACAGGTTGGTAAAAATGTGAGAACATGAGATTTATGAAACTTTCTGCCACTTTGATCTTATCGGTTCGCAATAGGTCAAGGTTAAAATCACCGGATATTGTTACTTGTATGTTTTCTTTTGAAAGCTTTTTCAATACTGGGTCTAAGTACTCAAGGAAATTTGTAGAGTTTCTTCGGGGATGGTTGTAAATGACACCTAATACTGTATTTTCAATTTCAATCGAAAAGGCATCAAATTCACAAGATTCGTCCATGAATGCTTTGTTCAGATCCTCGCGTATGTCAAATTTGATATTTTCATTTACGAAGAAACCACATCCACCACATTTGCTACTGCCTGTTATTCCTTTATAATCATGGTATCCTAATAAATGTGTATGATCATGATACCTGGATCATACACATTTTAATGCAAACCAACACATTTTAATAGGAGGTTAAGTTTTAAACCTGAAATCTACTCATTTATTTCCAACTTCAGTTATCTCAATCTTCATTCTTGAGTCCTTGATACTCTGCGATGAATCTTGCAATGGTGTATATGGGGATAACACAATATGCATATGGAGCAGGGGCAGATAGACACGCATTGTCGATTTCCATCCTTTTGGCCTACAGCATGCAACATGAATCAGAGAACATTATTTGGCACATTTGCAAAATAAAAACCCTATTTTGCCTATAAAGATCCAACAGGAGACTATGAGTGCTTCATTGAACACTAATGTTTGCGCAAAGAAAAGAAGAAATTTCGGCAGAAGCGTTACCTGCTTAAAGAAGCTCAAAATGCTTGGGGCAAAGTAAAAAAGATGGAAAACAAATCAAAAAATTTCTTGAAATGCTGCCTGGAGAAGAACCATTTGTAAGGTATGTGCTATTTGAAAGTTGTAAGTGCCGTTCTTAGTGTAGGCTAGATGACCTTGTGTCTTCTTACACCAAGAGCAGTAATATATTTTAGTTTAATTTTAATAGAAAAAGCTGAGTTTCCAGCAGACAAATTTCAACACTTAACCCTATCTCACCTGGAACTTTTGAAGCTGTGAATACCTGAGGGGCGGATTCCACTCCCCTGTTTTTCTCAGCTGTTCTTAGAGATATTAGGCCAAAATTGGTACAAATGTTGATTATCATCCAAACAATGAAACATCAAAATCTAATTATCAATGTTGCTGTTGTTGCTAAAGCTTCATAAGCAACAACTAATTATATGATGTCATATTTATGAAAACATATTAAAAGTAAATGTAATGAAATGTTAATCGCAAATATTATAAGTAGATATCAAAATATACATTCACTGCAAATTTGGGCTCAATCAGAGCCATGAGGAAAGCACAGGATAAAAAACAAAGTTGCATCTCACAGAGTACATACCAAAATATTGGTTACCATGGAAACAGTTCAAAAATTAGAATGCATTTTTGTTGAAATTCTGAATGAAGAGCTTAGTGCAGGTTCCTAATTATTTTTATGAGATTGGATTGCAGGAAAGTATGCCAGAAGTTGTAAAGCCCTTAAAGCTTACAGTGTCAAGTTCCTCAGTTGAGAGGTCATTTTCTTCCTTGAGGAGGGTCAAAACATGCCTATGTCATAAAATGGGCCAGCAATGTGGATCTCTGTGCAGAAGAAGTATTCATAAAGATTTTTTAAGGATTCATCCTCCCTCATTGTTTGCTCTTTGATGGACGATATAGAGAATTTAATGGGCTTTCAGCTTTTGTATGCATAGCCATGCTTGTCAGCTCCAATTCTTCAGAAAATGTACGTTTTAGCCAGGCAGGCAAACATTTTTTAGCAAAAGTTGCCATTTGAGACTTCAGAGCCATTTGCTAACAGGCAGCAAAGTGAAGAGCTGCTTGACTTGTCAAGTGATACCAGAAGTAATAATTTGATTTTATTGTTTTATTTTCTCTTGATTCTCTTCATTAAAAAATTCAAGAAACATAAGAAAAGACACATTACTTAAGTTCACTCTCATTCATTGAATCATTCTCATTGATTCATTCTCATTTTTGACTTTTAGAGAGAAGCAATGAACCTAAAGAGAAGAAACCCCATCACTCTGGTCCATATGAAATCAAAGATATGCACAATCAACGTGAGAGGGAGATTACCTTTGCCCAGCGAAAGAAGACCTTGCTTCATAAGGTGATTGTATAACAAATGCCTCGTGTACACTAACATCTAAGAATTCTCCAGTTCTTTTTACGGATGCTCAAAATACAGCTGAGGATTAACGGGGCAGAGGAAGGTCTGCCCAATTCTCTTGAATCTTAAAGATTTTGCTGAGAATTTTGTTCCAAGAAAAAGTATGGTAATTTTCCTAGGCCTGGATTGTCTTTTAGGCCCCGTTTACACGAGTACGGTTCCACAAAAGTTCGGTTCCAAAAAGATTCACTTTGGCCTTCCGTTTACACGGGACCTGCCTAACCGTACTCAAAAAGTTCACCTAGCCGTACTTTTTTGAGTTCACCTGGGAAAGCGTACTTTCTTGGAACCGTACTCATTTGGCCCCGTGTAAACACTCGAAAGTGAATTTTTCTGAGTACGGTACCAAAACGAGGCTACTTTTCACGAGAAGAGGCAGAAAGGAAATTGAAAGTTGAAACCACATAATTTTGCTTATGTTGTGAAGCTGTGGTGGTCTTTGAAAATGGAGAACTCATTCGCTATTACACTGATCTCAATACTGAGCTCGCTGGTCGCAATTTACTGAGACTTGTTGCAATTTACTTGTTGGTTTTCTCCATTGCCTGGTTGACTGTTGACATTAAATTGCTGACCACTGAAAGACTGCTGGCCCATGAATCTTGTAGGACTTTGAAAGTATGGTTGGGGTTGGTGCATTTGCTGCTGCATCAATCCTTGTAGCATGGCAAAGCCATTCCCAATTGCAGATGTGAGGGCACCCATTGTCTCATTGAATGTTTTCATTTGCTGTTCATGCCTTTTCTCTGAGTCTTCAATGCTTTCAACAATTCTTTTCTTGATTGCAATCTCTTGCTTTGCAGCATCTAACAGCTGAGCTTCTGTTGAGATTCTCTTTGTTAGTTTTGCATCTTTCTTTTCTTTCAGATGATTCAGAAGGTTTCTTCTGCAAGCTCCCATATCCTTTATCTTTGGTACCCCACCAACACTTTCCTCGTCTTCCTCCTTCTCCTTTTCCGAATCACTGTTCACCATTGAGTTAGAGTCAGGAGGCAGTGATGATCCATCTCCCCAATTGCTTTGCGACTCTGAAGAAACATCAGTGTTTTCCAGTGAGTTGGTTTCGATGCCAGTTTTGATGCTGTCAACTGCTGGAGAACCAGCCCAAATCTCATAGCATTCATCGTACAGATCAGACAGATGAAGGACAACACGGCCTCCACCACTTCGACGACCGCTGTCAACATCTTTCCGAAAGCTTGTTTTTATTCTCTTAATTTTAGTACAGACCCTTTCCTTTGTTATTATTGAAGTATCGTCGCTTTTTGGGAACTCCTCAATACTGGCTCCACTTTCTTTTGTTGGGTAACTAGAACGAAATCTGGTCGTTATTTCTTCGTACCTGTTTTTAATGGTCTCCCAGTTAAGGCCTAAATTTGCCTTCAAAGCCTTGTAATCAATCACTATTTTGACCAGCAATGCTGTCTCCTCATCAGTCCAAACATATGACTTCTCTTTTTCTGTTTTTTCTTTTCTTTGGGCTGTTGAAGTCGACATGTTCGAGACGTTAGCCGTTAGTTGATTTGCACTCCAAAATGGCGGTAAAGAACTGAAAACACATGAAATAATTTTGGCGCGCTATCCTTTGTCTTCGCTGGCTAGCGCCTACGCATTACATCGCAGCTACGGGTGAACCTCAACATTCTCCATGAAACTGGGCCTCGTGTAAACGGAACACCAAAGTGAACTAACTTGGAACCGGTCTCGTGTGAACGCGAAAGGTGTACTGAAACTGAGCTTTTGTGGAACCGTACTTTTGTGGAACCGTACTCGTGTAAACGGGGCCTTAGTAATGAGGTTTCTTGTAATATATCAAGCACATCTTCTCAAACTTTTGATAGAAGAGAGCTCATGTGTGGATAGGGCAGCTCTTATTTCTTCAGAGATAAGAGATCGTCCACTTAACGTTCTGACCTTTGTTGAGCCACTGGAGTCTAGTTTCCTTTGGTGAAGTTGTCTTAAGATTAAATCTCCAATGATGTAATTTGAGATATTTTTATTGATCACGTGATTATTAAAGAAACTGCGTGGCTGTGAGCCTCTTTCAGAACAATAACTCATTCTGAAAGGAGTTTGATGCAGTTCTGCTTTTGGTCTAGTGGAGTCAGTGTCTGGTGAAAAAGATTGAGGTACGATATCATTTTCGTGTTGATCTTGGGTTTTTGTGGTTTACGTGACAGGGTAATTTTTACTTTCCTCCGTGTTTCTGTTGTCTTTCATGCTGTGTTTTAACCCGTAAACAAATCGCTTTAGATTTTCTGCACTGTTTTCTAATTTGATCTTGTAAATTGATGATTTCAAAACTGATTTCGTCTAATTTTTGTGCTGAAAACTTTTCAAATTTTCTGTCTGTTGTCCTCTTGTCAAACTTTTCCTGCTTAATTGAAGCAATAACGTCTTTCCTTTCTTTAATGTCGCGTTTGAGCGCCTTAGCAAGGTTGTAGTTGATTGGCTTACTGTTCTCAGTTTCAAGGATCGCAATTCGCACCTCAAATCTGTCTTGAATCTTGATGGAGATCTTTTAAGTCTTGCAGTGTTGTCTTCCAGGGCAATTATCTCTGCCTAGTTCTCTGCCAATTCTGCTTTTAAGCTTTCATTTCCACATAACAGTCTCTCAAGGTCACTTACCATAAGTTCCGTTTGCATAATTTCATTGATTCCAACCTCTTCTTCTATTAAAGAATGAGAACTTGGGACTCTCCAATACTTCCATTAGACAAAGTATCATAGTTGTCTTCTTCTTCGCTGTAGGAGTCTACAAGTGGTAACTCGTCCTTACTTGCATCAAGATTATCTTGAATTGTTTTCAAGTCGGTATCCACCATGAGACGGTTACGCCTCTCGGCCTGCACCATTGGCGTAGCTTTATTCGGTCACAAATGTTTCCTTTACGCTCCAAAATCAAATTTGAAAGTTGTATCGGGTCTAGGGCTACTTCACACACAATTCTTAACTTGCAGGAAGTACATCCTACGTCATTAGTTGAAATGATACGGCAAAATGATTTCAATTATATTCCTTCGATCCTCTCCCAACGGAAGCGTTGAAAGTTGCAGAAATCAAAAAGTCAATCCGGAATAAAAGACCTTATACCCTTTGGGCATAAATCAACTAGGCAAGTAAGGCAAGTGCTGATTGTCAGCCAAAGAAAATGCTACTTAACAACTTGCTCCTTAACAACTGATTGCATGGAAAGTTGTACACAAAAATTTTTACTGTAGATATTTTTAGTGTGAAAGCTACATGGGGAATTACCAACGGCCAGGTTGAAAACTCGGACATCTCGGACTTCTCGGACCAAATTGTCCCAGTTTTCCAGGTCCGAGTTTTCATTTTAGCCCTATGTTCATTCTTGAAAACTCGGACCTCTCAGACGAAATTATCCGACTTTTCCTTTGTCCGAACTATCAAATTTCTCCTATGCACTAGAAGAAAACTCGGACATGTTGGAACTCGAAAACGTGGACCCCTCGGACGAAGAAGTCCAAGCTTCCTTCGTGTCCAAATTACCGAATTTCTTAGCTTTTTCCGAAAAGTGAAATTATGTTTCATTATTTTACTTTTCGATAGACTTATTACTTATTTACAGTTGATGATATGAATAAAATTCTCAAAATAAGTGAAGTCAATTCCTGACTGACTGCTTGAAGAAAGAGATGTGAAAAGTCTACCGTGCTCTGGGAGAAAATTCAGAAATGTCGGACATAATAATTTCACGGATGTACAGGCAGTGAACTTGAAGATTGTTATTGAACCTTTAAGGTGGTTGCACACCATTTGAAGCATTTCAAAGGCATTGAATGATACATAGAATTGCTGCCAGTCATCATAATCAATTAGCTTCGTGAAAGCTTTTCAGAGAGTTTTTTTGCATAAATTTGCATAATTGATGATGTCATCAACATAATTATACAAAAATTTAACAAATCTTGGATGCAACTTTTCTCTAGAACTATAAGGCCAATTGAGCTGAAACTTGCTATGTGTTCTCTCAAAAAATATTCAAAGGACTAGAACTAAAAACTTTTTATTTGCCCCATCAGAAATTTTTATGTCATAGAGAAGACTTTTTTCTGACAATGCTGTGCGTGGTTTATAAAATAAGACCTGGCATAAATTTTTCATTTTTTGTCCTTTTCTAAAAGTTGTAGATCAGGTCCTGCAACAGTCCCTGTACAGTACATCTGCCAAGTTCCAAGTGATTTGGCTGAAAACTCATTGAGAAATGTGGCATGAAAGTTTGAAATACATGCGAAAAATACGTTTTGAGAAAACGCAGCTTAAAGTGTAGGAAAGAGAATTCTTATGAAAATCCACCAGGAACATAAGACTCTCCTCCCTCCTGTTCCTTCTCCACATCTGTGAAGCCTTTTCTAATGCCCCTGAGATGTTTCCTTCTCTTTTTGACAACATCAGACTGTCTTTTCTCAGAGTTTCTAATTCTCTTTGCCAGTTTTTTTGATGAAGAATTCTGGGTAATTATGCCGGGTTCCATATGGAAGTGATTCAAAACTTTGTAGATCCCTTTTGGACCAACATTGAATTCAAGAATTGCTGAATTCACTCCCATTTCAAGTGTCTCCCTCTCCACAAATACATTTTTTGGGCATTTTGTCCAGATCATGTTGTTTAGTGCCTTGTTACAGTTCTGGGTCTGTCCATGAAGGCACTTTGTTAGCAGCTCATCTTTACTAAGGTTCTGGAAAATTGGCTTCAATAAATCATGTATCCACAAGGGAATACCTTGCTTCTCCTTAAATTTATAGCCAACTATAGATTTACTTTTTTGCCATTTGCACCATGAATCCTTTCCCTGTGGACAGAATCGATGTCTGTAATCACTACTTTCAAATTCAGTGGAATGCCATAAAATGGCTCCTATGGCCTTTTTCATTGCATAAAGCTGACCTTGGTTCTGACGTATGGCTAAACCATAGTAATTTTGCAATGAATTTATCATTTTGTCTGTGAGTTTCCCTCTTCCAGAAAGTGGTGTACTTGTATTTTTATAGCCTTTTTGTAACTGTCTAAGGCGATTGCCAAGCCGCTTTTGAACATGTCCAATACATTCTAGTTTATTTGGAGTAACACCAAATTCTTTGTATGGCTTGGCCTCGACAACTTCTTTAAAAGAGGATGTATCCCCATCTCCAATGTAGTCCTTATAAATGAGTTTGTGCTTTGCAACTGAAGTGCAGAAGATTTCAGAGGCTCCTGCAGCCTCCATAGCACCGGATGATCGTTGATGATTTATCTTACAATAGTGGTCTAGTTTCCATTGTTCATACGCTTCAGTTCCCTTCCTGGACTCCCATCTTTGGCAGGCTTGGCATTTCGTGGAATAAACTTTTACATCAACGCATTTACCATTTGATATTGCTGTAACCAATCCATTCAGAGATGAATGGCCTCTTTTTTGCCATGAACCATCAAATGAGCATTGGCAAAGTGTATTGCCCTGAATTTTTTCTCCTCCAGATGCTCTAACCTCAGAAGCAGCTAATTGCATTGATGCTTCAGCAGCAGCTTCATAAGCCTCTGCAAGCTTTACATTCAGTTTCCTGTATGCAGTTTGAGATATCCCATTCATGTTCATACATCTGCAGAAATTCTCAATTCCTGCATGGCCCTTGCCAATTTCCCTAAAAGCAGTCATAACTCTCAAATTCACTTCAAATGGACTCCTTGTGGTTCTTCCTTCTTGTGAGCATCCTTTTGACATGAAACTCTGGTGTTGCCAATTGCATGATAAACAGACAACTTCCAATTTGTTTGCAAATCCCATCCTTGACTCTGTAACATTGTGAATATCAATAACATCACCACAGGAAGGGCACTTGCAGAATGAGGTTACCATTTGCTTGAGAACCTTAAAATTGACGAACATGTAGTAATCCTCTTCATCTACGCCCTGGAAGACATCATCTTCACATGCCAGCTTTGGCCTTTTGGGAGTTGAAAAGTTTGCGCCATCATCGACATCAACGTTAGGCCCAACTTCATTTGGCCGCTTTTCTGTTGTGGAAGAATGAATCTCTTTTCCTGTCCCAGCTGTGAAGCGATTTCCATTGAACTTCCTTTTCTTGAATACAGTCCTACAACTTTTACTCTTGCTCCTATTTGAATCCATTGCATGCCAGTGAAACTTTTCTGAGAATATTAAAAATAAGGCCCAAAAGGGATCTTTTTGAAAGTGCAGGATCAAATGGATCAAATGAAGGGAAAGGCGCTCAAAAGAGGCTTGCTTCGATATCGAGGCAGCCGGAAAAGAGACAGGACACATAGAGCAAGAGAAAGGAGGACCCTAGCCAATAATTATTCGAATCTTTTTGGCAACGTTTTAGCAGTATTTAGATGAAATTTCGGTTGCTAAGGGGTTGCTAAGGACCTTGAAGACAACATGGTCGCAAATAATTGAGTTTTCTTCCCGAACTAAAGTTTATACAGGCAAAATCAATGCTCCAGATGAAAGAGCATACGCAAATTACATAAAAGAGCTCAAATACGAAAATTTGATAAAATCTTCAAAATTTTGCAGTGTAATGGTGTGTAACTACCTTAAGAGCCTCGTAAGAGACTCTAAGTACTCGAAATCTGATAATTTTATGAAACTCGAAGCAGTGGCGGATTTAGGGGGGTGCAGTCGGGGGCAATTGTCCCCCCCCCCTTCATGATGAAAACTCGGCTTGGCGCCCCATTTTCGGCAAGAAGGGCGCCCCTTATCCTGACCAAAATGCATTCTTTTTTCGTGTTTCGTTCTGAATGTGGGAAACATATAAATTAAGGCGTTATTCAATTGAAAAACCAGATAATTTTTCCTGAATAAAGGCCCAAAAATTTCTGCGCGCCTTCGGCGTTGTTTGGCGCCCGCTCTGCACATTGTCCCCCCTTCAACTTCTGGCTGGATCCGCCCCTGACTCGAAGTACTGGCCCAAATTCCTAGGCTTTTTTAACCCTATCAAGCCTAGGGGGGCCGAATCAGCCCCCCCCTAGCGGTTTTTCGTCTGTAGATTTTTACCAAGTGCACTTACAACACTGAAACTTTCTGACTTTTAGTTTTTATCCTTGTTACGATGTAAAATTTTTTGAAAAAATCAAATTCATTCCAGGGGGTAAACGCAACCAGTTTTCAAGAGATGTATGTGTAAAATTTTGAATAATTCCTAATAAAATCTACAGCTAATGTGATAAAATGATAAAAAGGTAGGGACAGATACTAATTTTGATGCTCTATCCAATGAATTAGCTAATTTTTAATTTGAACGTATGGTTTTGCGGATTTTGGCACTACGCATGCGCGCATTCTTTGCATTCCTGTGTGATGATGTCATCACTTTTTGTTAATTTTTCTTCACATAGCAAATACTATTTAGACATGGAATACAATGAAATTGGACTGATGTCCTTAATGCTTCTTGTTTTCTCACAATCAACGATTGAAAATTTTTAGTACTGAACCCTATTGACTTTGAAAATTGAATAATGTGACGTCATGGAAAGGTCACGTGACATATCTAAAAATAGATTTCATTTCTGGGTTCATCATAAGTTGTTCTATACACATGCAAAGTTTCAAGGCTCTAGGTTGTCCAGAACAGAAGTAAATTAGGGGGGGGCGAATCAGCCCCCCCAGGCTTCCTAGAGCATCAAATACCCTAGGCCTGATAGGGTTAACATGGATACAGTAAAGTCCCGCCTTTAAGAACGTGCATTATAAAAAACTGAGGTCTGATTTTGCTGAATAAAATACCTCTTTGCAAAAAACCATCCAGGTTGATTCATGCTCAGTTTCTTATACAATGGTACATAACAATATTACAAGGCCTATATTCGAATATGCCTCCAAAAGGTCTCAATTCTCTAGAAGCAAGAATGAACGTTTCAAGCCCAAATTATTACAATTTCAAGAAACCTTTAATACTGGCTCAGACCATTAGATCCTCGTACAACAGTGCACATTTCAAAAACGTTTTTCTTAAAATTTTGACAGCTGTTTGGAGTATAAAAGTGTTTCTGAAGCCATAGAATATATACCCTGTTTTCAAGAAGTTTACCTTGACATAAGAAACCAATCAGGCCGTCTGTTTCTTAAAGATGGGACTCTACTTTTTTGTTTAATAATGCTAGAAGCTTCAACAATCAGTATGAATCTGAATTTTATCATTCATGAACCTGAAAAATAGTTTAGCTGAATTGCAGTGTTAAGCAGCTTTTCCTTATCTTCTTTGTATTGTAAAAAGTCATAAGACAATGTATTTTGCTTTCAATTTAGTTACATACACAGCACGGTCAATCATTTACATTTTTTTATGAAAGTTAAAACAGTTAAGAGACTCTCTTCAATAAGAACTTGCTCCATAGAAAGTTGCAAAGTCTAGAGCCAAGCTCTTTCATCAAAAATGAGCGTATTGAGATTGAGATGCCAAAAAGGGTTCAGCGGAGGTTGTGAAAGTTGTTGTGTCCGGTCATTTGTGATCGCCCCTTTGATTCTTCCACGTTTAATTGCATTTAGATGTCTATTTATTTCCCAGAATGGTCATATTTACTTATGCCCAATACTATGTCTAGCATAAAACTTTGAAACCATAAGTTCGACATAAGTTCTGGGTGTGAGTTGTTTTCATCACTGACGAGTACTCCTACCCTAGTTTAGCTTAGATAGCCCTACACAGGAAATGAGTGATAAGCGCTGTGGTCAACTGACGCTGTATCCTTATTCAAATTGATAATTTAAAAATGGCATAGAATTCTGTAATGGAAGTGAACTTCAAACATACGGGTAATCAGAAAAGCATACCGAAATGCAGGATATCCCACTCGGACAATACAATGTGAATTTCATGACAATTGTTAAGAAATTTTCAGCACGCAAACTCGGATGATTCAAGAAACTTGAAACTTTTAATGCAAGCTAACAAGTTTCTTAACTCAAGGTTTCAAAGTTTCAAACTTTATTGACTTTATAACGGGCTCAGCTCAAACCGTCATGATTCAGAAACTCTGATCAGGGTATGATTAATCTTATTGTTGAATGTTTATTTTAAAGATACTTAAAGAATGTATTCCATGACGCATTTATGAACAACGCGTCACTTCCGGGAATGGTAGTAAAGAAAGTGATGTGGTAAAGTTTTATTGTGTGAGTTACGGAGTTGCGAGTTGAACGAAAGTTGCGAATTGAACGAAAGTTGCGAGTTGGAAACACAAAAGTGCGAGTTGAAACCAAAGTTGCGAGTTGCCTGTTTTCTTTTGCAAAAGAGGCCTTTTTCGTCAAATAAAATGTATTCTAAAGTTGCAATTCAATTTGCAACTTTTTTGTGGATTTTCTTCTATATAAAGGGTATTTCTAGGCCGTAGTAACTTCCTTTATGAGAAGCCACTTATAAAATACTACGACCTATTCTTCAAGCGTTAAGAAACTTTTACAATTTATTGCAGCCTTTTCTCCCCCAGTCGTTCAAAAATATTGCTGTAATACTGTAAAATGGGAACTTGCTTAAAAGTTGTCTTGGAAGAGAATCAAAGGAGAATTTGTTGTCGTTTAAGACGACTTGTGCAAGTCCATGTTAATTGTTGAGCTCAAAAATTGCAGTGAATTATGTATGACCCTTCTGCTTTCCAAATTTTGAGGTATTGTTGCCATCCTGTTCGAAGTAGTTTCAGCGTGATTTGTTGCATTTACTTCAGTCAAAGAATTGCGCTCATAAGAAACTATATACTGGTAGCCTGAAAAATAACAAATGCCAAGAAGAGATTACAGGCCAATTCGAAGTTAAGGAACTTTTGTCAACAGCCTTGGTTATATAATTTGCTTATATGATTTCATCATGATTTCGTTCTTCTCAAAAGCAAAACCTATGTTAGCGGCCCTTGGAATCTGGGGAATAATGCTAGGTTCTGAAGTTCGATATGATGAACATTGAGAAACTCTTTTGCAAATCACTGATTTTATAAAGGCTGTCCAAAAAATCGCAGTTTCTTAGATACAAAAGATAGAAAATTGAAGTTTATTTAAGGAACTCGCATTTTAAATGTACATCTTAAATGTCGCAAAACAGGAGCAACTTGCAACTCGTAATTCGCGATTCACGATTCACACTTTACCAATCCACTATAAGAAACGGTAGGCTCAATTTTCGAAACTTAAGAACTACCCTCTGAGTTTAGACAGCCAAGAAACTTTTTGTAATTTGCAAAGTGTCCCAAAATTTATGAAAAAATCGATACTTAAGAGAAATTCATTGAGAAAATCGATAATTTGGAGGAATTCATGAAGAAATACGACAATTTGGACACAAGGAAAAGTCTGACCTTTTCGTCCGAGAAGTCCGCGTTGTCGAGTTCCAACATGTCCGAGTTTTGTTCTAGAGCATAGGAGAAATTCGATTGTTCGGACAAAGAAAAAGTCGGACAATTTCGTCCGAGAGGTCCGAGTTTTCAAGTTTGAACATAGGGCTAACAGGAAAACTCGGACCTGGAAAACTCGGACAATTTGGTCCAAGAAGTCCGAGATGTCGGAGACGTCCGAGTTTTCGACCTGGCCCCAATGGAACACCAATGCACACCAATGGAACACCAATGAACACCAATGGAACACCAATGAACACAAATGAACACAAATGAAATTTTGAAACCAATGAAACCAATCATGAAACCAATCGATTCATGAAACCAATGAAATTTTCGCTTTATACTGTTGGAAGTTTCTTAATTTTTTCCTTAAATTTTGAGTGAGCGAATTACAATGTCGTCTCAAATGCTGAAACAGAGATGCTTCCTTTATGGATAAGGCATAATCTGAGAAGGTTCAGTGGTGTCCTGTACTTTCTGAGCTTAAAGCTAAAAGTTGTTGAGTTTTACTCCTAAATAAGAATTTGAACCATTTCTTGGCTCTATTCGAATCAACTCAGAGAGTTTCCTAAGTTTCGGAACGACATCATCTCAAAAGAAAGTGTTTTAATCCATTTTGGAAAGAAATGAAAAGGTTAGAATAGGAGAGTTGTATTCCGTTTGTTCCACAGAGATTATTTCCCATTCAAAGTTAACTAGGAATTCGCAACTCCAAAAAAATTTTCTCTTATTCCATAAGATTTCCTTGGTGTTTTCATTCTTGACTTATGTACTTGTAAAATATTCAACATGCAGAAACTACGTAATATTTTTGATTGGTGAACGTCAAAAAAAGCAGTTTTTAGAGTCCTGTTTATGTTTTTAGAGGCATATCCTAGCTAAAGAAGTACCGTACAAGTGTAAAACAGAAATATGAACCACGCAAATTTTCGAAAAGAAGTTCTTCTGGAGGAAAAACAAGCAAAACGACGATTCCATGCAAATTTTCGTAATACCAAGCAAGCTACCCCTGCACCAAAATAACCTTTTAACTCTTATACAGTTCTGATTTGATCAGCACAGAAATGAGGGCCCCAAGATACTGTCACATATCAGTCCTAAATAGGCCGAAAAAACAAACTTTTTTAGATAGGTTGTAAATCATGGTTGGAAGTTTCCTGCTTCAGCTGAATTAAAAATAGTCAGCCCTGACTCGATTTGTATTTTGTGACACAAGCATAGGGGTTGGTGTCCCAATGGCCACTGAAAATTTGCTTCTGTATTTGATGCATTTCCCCTGCAAGACCTTTTTAACCCTCCAGAATTCTTCAAGATTGAACATGTATTATGTAGAGTTTTAGATTAATCGCATTTGTTTTATAAACTTACTTCGAGATCTAGTTAGCCACCTGGAAACTAGCTTTGACAAAAGATTTAGGATATATAGATGAGAAAATATAAGGAAATTATTAGATTGTCCACTAAATTTCAGAAACTTGCTAGCATACTTGGACCCAAGTAGCTACATGTACTGCCGTTTGCTTTGCCAACAAAACAACAAACCGTGGACCCAGTATGTTCGCCACAGAGTAACCAAAACTCTTAAATTGTCTGATCGAAACCAATGGTTCTTTTGTCCTGGGCAGGTAAACCCAGCCGACTTGCCTTCACGAGGCATTTATGGTAAGAATTTAGCAACAAATTCTTTCTGGTGTCCAGAATTCCTTCAATCAGATCAAGGTGAGTGGCCTAAGGCTCCGACAAAATCAGATTTAGAAGAAAACGATACAGCCTTGAAAGAGAGGCTGAAAAATGAGCCACTTATTACGCACGCAATGCTCACAAAGGAAAAGGAGAACCCTGTACAAATTGACAAGAGCATAGATTTAAGCCGTTTCAAAAACAAAGGTAAGTTGTTACGTAGCATTGCATGGGTGATACGATTTGTAGAAAATCTGAAACGTAAGGTAAGCGACAAAGAAACAATCACAGAAAACCAGGTGAGTACAGACGAAGTAGAAAAGGCAGAGAACATTTTGATAAGATCGATACAACTCGAAGCATTTAGTAAAGAAATTTCGTATCTGCAAGCAAATTCAGCAGGTAAGAACAACGCGAAACCGCCAATTTATGTAAACCAATTCAATTTGTTCATCGACGAAGAAAATGTACTCAGATGTACTAGAAATCTATACTCGGAACTTTTGATCAAAGATAGCCATGAAAAGGCATTCCATAATGGAGTGAGAGAAACTTTAAATTCGTTGAGGCAACGGTATTGGGTACTTCGTGGGAGAGAGAGTGTCAGGCGCATCACAAAAGGATGTACTTTGTGTAAGAAACTCGAAGGATTGCCGTATAATTCTGTGTTCAGCAAAGACCTACCTAGCTTCCGAGTCGACGACAGCCCGCCATTTTGTCATGTAGGTATTGACTTTGCAGGACCACTGATAGTTTCAGGTAAAACAGGTAATGAGAAAAGTTACATTTGCCTTTTCACATGCACTTCAACCAGAGCAGTGCACCTCGAACTAGTTGAATCTCTCGAAGTCGAAACGTTCATTTGTTGTTTCCGTCGTTTTAGCGCACGTAGAGGACTTCCAGCAACAGTCTTATCAGACAATGCGAAAACCTTTAAGGCAGCATCGAAAGAGGTAAGAAAGCTCTTGCGTTCCCCCAGTTTAACAGAACATTTTTTGTCACAAAGTGTGAAATGGAAATCGATCATTTAACTTTCTCCCTTGAAAGGAGGAATATGGGAATGCTTGAACCGAAGTACAAACCGTTGTTTGATAAAGGTAGTTGGTAGGTCGTTACTCAGTTTTTCCGATATGATAAACGTGGAAAAGGATTTCCAGTTAAAAATGCAAAGGACTTCCATGCAAAGGACTGCTTAGAGTTGCAAAATGAATAGGGATTTCAGGTTCACCTCGTATTTGGTTGGTTTTATTGAACACTTTGCTAAGTAGTTCACTTTACCCCTTGTTGGGGTAAAGTGAACCAGGCAAAGTGGCTTCCGGTGGAAGCTCTTTCGTAAGACAGTGGAAGAAGGCTTGAATAATATTTTTGCTGGATAAACTTACCCGGAGACATAATGTCAAACAATGTTAAGAAGTTTGCCCTCAGCTGCAGTCTCCTTTGCATATGCTTGAAAAACCTTCAAAATGGTTCACGTTACCCTGTCTGACCCTAACTAACAATGGAATTTCGAAGGTTGATTTGATTGACGCCATTGATTTATGGTCAGTTTGATAAATGCATAACAGGGTCATCCTTTTTTTTGCAGCTTCGTCACAAGTTCCTAACGAGCAAGGCTTACTACAGGGATATGATGGATTAAGTGTCAATGTGTTCCATAGAATCAGTCTATGCGTGATTTGGTCCCGTTTGATAGCTGCTTTGCGCCAGAAAGATGCCCATCAACAGCTCACAAGCTGGAGTGATTCCACATTGCAATTGTTGGCTCTAATGAGAAGTAAACGCTTTCAATCGAAGTTTGTTCACCTCTACTTTTCTGAACTTATTAAACTCTTTAGATAATACTGTTGAACTTTTTACAGCTTTTTACTTTTGTTTGCCATGCCTTGTTTCACAGTTTAACGGCAATGTGAAGTGAGATGTTCACTCCAATCTTGCCTTGTTGGTCGGAACCGAATAGTCAGGGTAGTTTACATACACACTGCCCTGCGTTCCTCTGCCTTCATTCAAACAAAGGCTTTAATGGGCCCTCTATATGCAAGTGGTTTCAAGCAATAAACGGCTACCTTCTCTATATCGTCTCACTTCACATTCCATTATTGTTCGCTTTTGCTGTATTGCCATGTGCAAGTTATTACTAGTTTTCAGGTCGCCTGTACAAGAATGGGTGGTGTATTCTTCACCTGCGGGACAAACCTCCCTGGGTAGCACCTTCCTGCCTGGTATCAGAGTAGGGTAGCATTCTGGGTAGCACCAGCTATGGTTTTTTGATTCATCCTGTCTTTCAACATCTTTTTCGCAACCCCTAACTACACTCTAACACTGGTATTGGGAGGCTGGAATTTTCTTAGCAACATCCCTTTAGGCCCTCGCCTCTCGTCCTATGCAACATATCATCATAGCATACAGGCTGTCAATAAACCCCCTTTTTTGCCTCTGCCTAAAACATCTGCACTGTTCCCTTGATTGTCTTGGCCTTCATGCTACCTGATCGCTTATTTTAACTGTTGGATCTCTGTATTTACAGTATATATTTGTGTTTGTAGGTATTATTGTTGGTAAATATATCAGTTTGCTCCAGCCCAAAGCTTGCTCGTGGTAGCCTGGCCCAAAACGCATGCCTAAACAATGGGGCACTCTATGCTGGCACTTTCCCATTCAGGTGATCTGTCTCTGCATTTTCATCAGTTTACAGCTTCAAGCACACCGTCCTGTGCTGCATAGCTTTGGTATGGGGCAAACACTCAGTCCTCCAGGTTGGAAAACATGTCTTCTCTTCAAGTCCAGTGTATTCAAGCTACGATTGTATGCACTTGCAGGTTTCCAAATATATGCAGGTACATCCGTGTGCGTTGTTAAGATGGGATAAACTGGATGTTTTACCCTGTCAAATATAGCAAAATCGCCTGCTTGTCAGAGCTCGCTGCCTCCTGCTCGCCGATGGTATAGATGCAAGGGAGATAGCCCTTTTGGTACGTTAGCGACAAGCTATTTTTCTACTCTACTGCGCAGAGCTCTTGGAATATTTCACTGCCTGTACGCTTTAGGCCAAACCATGCATGTTTTCCAACCTGGTCTGTCTTTGTTCAGCAAAGGTTCGTGGTCACCCTACAAAACCATTTCACTGTCGGTTCGTGGTCACCCGTACAAAACCATTTCGCTGTAGGTTCGTGGTCATCCTCGCAAAACCAATTTGCTCTAGGTTTGGGGTCACCGTCGCAAACCATTTTTGCTCTAGGTTTATGGTCAACCTCGTAAACCATTCACACAGGCCTATGGTCCTTCATCCCATGTCGTGTTCGGGTTCATGGTCTCCCCTTGTCCCATGGTGCATACAGGTTTCTGGTATTCCTCACAAAACCAGCGCACATGCCAAAATGGAAAACCGACATCACTAGCGTCTTCACTGCTGTCCCCACTGCTGCTGCCTGCAACTGTCTTGTGGCACAGGGATAATGTCCCTATTTTGGCCTCCGGCATCTCTTTCCTACCTAGCCTCTAGATTTTGCAATACACTTCAATTCCATTTATGGGTACTCAGTGATGCCTGTTTTCTGTCTTGGTTTAACAACCCAACACACATCAGCCCAGGTCCAAAGTCACCCTGGTTGCAGCAATACCTCCAGTAGGCCCTGGGGTTCCCCCCTCGGGCAATTTGTGTCCTGCTTCATAGTAATCCTAAAACGGGGAAAAGTGCTATCACTTTTGCATTTTGTAATATTCAGAATAACTCTTCACTTCAGGGCCACCCTTCCTATAGCAATCGTTTTCAGTGCCTCATACCACTGCTAAAACTCCCTAGCCTACATTCAGTAATAACATTGGCACTGGTTTTGTAGGACCTTGTGTGGGGATATACAACGCAGATCGTTCACAATGCTTCACAGTGAGATATCTAGAGTTTTAGCAGCTGTCTCACAAAATTCAATATTTCTGGGATATCAGCAGGAAGTGGCTCCTGCGCCAAGGCATCAATACATTTTGTGCATGGTACCCTGTTGTGTAGGCTCTATTCAACATCTGATTCACGGACAATGCTAACTACAGTAACAGTATAAGTCCTTCACAGGCTAGCACCTATCCTTTGTTTTGAATTTCAAGGTACAGGCAGCCTCCTACACCCAACAACAAGATTTAACATCAAACACACATCCACAACAACCATTCCACATTATCCTTTGGATTTGGGAGAATTTTTCATATTCATTCAAATTCAATATGCACTAATTTAGGTATCTTAATTGTTGTTTTAGAGTAAGTATTTGTAACTGTTGTATTTGTACTGTTGTTGTTAGTATTTGTTTATGGGAGTATTCTGTAAGTTGTCTTTAGAAATAAATTCAACTTTGGCCCAACTCTGTCTTTATCTCATGGTCTTCTAATTTAATGTGTACATTGAGACAGTTTGTCTTAATGTAAGTTTAAATTAGGAAACTGTGAGTTGGGCCTAAGTACTACAAGGGAAGGTATCGTTTCATATCCTATCCCCATAGCAGTCACAAGGATACTCCCCTACAGCTTCATGCATCATACATAATTGGCATCCTTTGAATTCTACGCATTGGTTTTCCTGGTTTCATATTTCATAATCTATGCACGTAAGCATTCTTCAGCCAATCACATTAGAGAACGTATTTCCTCCTTCCATATTTGGCTCAATCAGAGCATGCTATTTAAGCCTGCGTCCAGGTTTTCTGATCAGTTCAAGAAATTTGTGAAGACTATCGTGTAAACAAAGTACCCACCCTCCCCTTCCCTCCAGTTCATTGCATATTCCTAAGAAAGGGCAGAATATTTCACATGGATATGAGAATTTTTCATATTCATTCAAATTCAATATGCACTAACTTAGGTATCTTAATTGTTGTTTTAGAGTAAGTATTTGTAACTGTTGTATTTGTACTGTTGTTGTTAGTATTTGTTTATGGGAGTATTCTGTAAGTTGTCTTTAGAAATAAATTCAACTTTGGCCCAACTCTGTCTTTATCGCATGGTCTTCTAATTTAAATTTGGCACATCACTTGGTTTACCAATTTAACATTTATTTAAAAACGTACCTTTGTGGCATTCGAAACATCTCCTCCCAGCATCAGCATGGCTTTCATCATCAATTTTGAACATTCTTCATCTTCGACAACTAAGTTGAAGAAATAAAGATTGAAGACAACCTCGTCCTCAGGGCCTTTTGTCATATTGGGACGGAGATGAAAAGGCCCCGGCATCGACTGGTCACCTAAGCAATCTGATTGGCTGTTGCTTTTCACATAAATTATAAACAATTCAAATCAATTACTTACCGGTTTGTTGTTGTGAATGTCAAAATCACTTCCGTTTGTGATCAAAGTTTCGAAATTCATTTCTTTCAAAATTAAGAATAATCCAACCTCATCCCCAGGGCCTTTTGTCATATTGGGACGGAGATGTCCCAATGTGACAAGAGGTCCTTGGGACGAGGTTGAGAACCAAAACCTGGCAATTCCTTGGACTGGCAAAATTCATTGTCAAACCTCCTACAGCATTTTAGTACATTTGTTTTGATAAGGAAACTTCCCTGAGACTGAATGAACTAATGCAACTAATGTCATGTTCTCTTACCTATTAAGTGTCATCTTATCTGGTGAAGATTTAAAACATACATACCAACAACTGAGGCTCTCTGTCATCTGAGCTCAAATCTTTAAAAATGTGGTTGTGAAATTTTGTGACATTACTCTAAGAATTGCATGACTTGAAATGAACTTTTTGCAACTTGCTGTAAATCTGCTATGGCTATATTTTGATATCTGGATTATTTTCAAAATTGTGGCATTTTCATTATGTTGTAAAAATCTGACAAAAATTTTGAAACCTTCTAAAAAGCCTTCTAGAAAACCATATTGACTACCCTCACATGAGAAAACTCTTAGACGGTCTACGATATGGTGGCAAGGAGAAATCTGTAGCTCGCCATGTTAAGGATTTAGAAACTTGATACAGCCTCAAAATGAAAGCCATATTTCTTCCTTTTTTCATAGGATTAACATATATGAACCAGTTTTGATCTGATTAGGAGTAATCAAATAGGGTAACCTTTTTTACTTCAACCTATTTACAAGGATGATGCAGCTTAAAGGACTTGATTTCTGTAGCAAAATCATCAATTTTATTTGCTACTGTGTCCTATGAAGTAGTGGAAACGTTTATTTTTGGTGCATCATTGACATTGTCTTCATACCAATCTGCCGCTTTATGCTCTTCTTCATTATGCTGGAATATTGCATTTTGGGCTGTCTGAGCCAAATTGCCAATGGTCTTCTGTATCTGTCTGCAACACATTGGGCAGAAAGTAGCTCCTTTGAGGCACCAAAGATGAAATGAATTGAAACAGTTGTCTACTTTGCTCCATGGCTCATCTGAATCCAGGAGGGTGGAGCCAGGCATATCAGAGTATAAATATGGGTTGGGTGGATGATCTGTGTGGTAGCCTAATGGGAGACGATTCTTGTTTTGATGAATGCTGTCAAGCGTCGTGTTAACAGGTGAATCATCAAGATGACTGTCTGGCGTCAGTGTGGCAAGATGGCTGAAGATGCTCACCAACTGCTCAGCGTACGTCACTTTGAGATGTTCCATCTGATCTTGGCTGAAGGTGTAGTTTTTGGGTGGTGTGAAATGTGAATGGAAATTGTGTTGGGATTGCTTTGACTTGAAGACAGCGTTGGTTTTTTCTGAAGTATGGCTGTTGTATCACCATCTGAAGTTTTAGCACTTGACTGTAATCCCCCTTTCAACGTTCGCTCAGTGTATCTTGATATTCGACAGGGTATGGCACGATGGTCTTGTTTATAAGCTTAAATGATGTGGCATTTCAGGACAGCTTCTTTCTACCATACAAAGTTTTCTTAAGGATCGAAAACAGCAAACTGTTTTGAAAGGGGCAGTGTTCTAATTGGGGAGGAATTGTGCCCCAGGGCTCTATGCTAGTCCATTCTTTTTTCTTGTATATATCAACGATCTCGCTGTGGACTTGAAATGTAATGTCAAGCTTTTAGCTGAAGATACATCCCTGTTTACAGTTGTTCAATGCAGCTGCTGAGGACATGAACCATGATCTTGAGTTGATTAGCCTGTGAGCCAATGATTGGAGGATGTCATTCAATCCAGATCCGCAAAGACAAGCTGTCAAATTGCTGCTTTCTAAGAAAAGAATAAAAGAGATCACTCCGTTATACTCTTTAACAACATACCCGTGAAGAAAGCAGATGACCATAAACACCTAGGTATTATCTTGGACTCGAAGCTTTCTTTTTCAGCTCACATTAAATCTGGTATCCTTAAAGGTCAAATCCGGCCCATCGCGATTTTTTCATATCTATAACTTTCAAGCATGAGGATTTCAATGCTTATAGTCATTTTTGCCATTGCGAAACGGAAAGTACGATTTTTGGTGTTTGAAATGACCAACCCGTACCAAAAAACCGCGTGGCCAATGGGACCTGGAACTAGCTAAGTCGTGACGTAGTTTGAGTTATAAGAAACTGAGGGTCTTCCTCTTGCGTCAGAGCACACAGTCAGAGAAACAACAAACAGCGAGTTCGTGCCGCACTCTTCTCGAATGTTTAAAGCCATTTCCTTCGCGTAAAATTAAAAAAATGTCAGATATTAGTAGTTTGTCTGAAACATACGACGATCAAGAGTTGAGTGACGCATCTTCGCAATTTGCCCTTGATGTCGAAGATCCGAATGAAGTTGAGGAAGGTAGACTACGCCAAGCAACTGGCAGAAATGATGACCGCGAGTTTGTGGGTCCTTACATGGGCGAGCCACTGGCAGACGAAGAATGGTTGCAAAACTATAACCGAGAGCGAAGAGAGGAAGGAGAAAGGCTGGAAAGACTTGGCAGACGGCTTGACGGAACCGAACCGTTAGATGAATGGTAAGTCGACCGAGGTTTGCCATTTACTTATTGTTATTTAGGCCCAATGCGTGGGCCCGCCTGCCATTTTATTAGCCGATTGGCAATGTGTACATTCTGGCATAGCACAAAGAGCAGATAAAAGCATCAATGTTGATCAGTTCTGAATTTGATTAACACAAACTGAACATTCACTATTTAGCAGCTCGAGGAAATGTCCCAGGAAATTCATTTCATTCAGCTGTACAGGTAGTGATTTCTGTATGTGCAGGGAACAATAGCCTAACCCTTTCAGGGGAAACATTGTTGGAACACCACCACTTGCTTTATCACTTATGATTTTTGACAGCAAGCTATTATTTCTTAATCGAGACTTAGGTATCCATACAGAGTGCTAAATTTCAATTTTTAATTTATTTTTCCACTGTTCATCAAATCAACATTATCTAGTATTGCTCATACATTGGTAGGTTCAACAAATTGGGTCTGTGGAGCAAAATGCATCATTCACAAATTCATGTTTCAGTTGGTACCTCCAGCTGAAGACAATTTTATTTGTCTAATATGCTGAAAGTTTACAACGAAAGATATTTTGGATTTGCCTTCAAAGCAACTATTGGGTGCTCATTTTGCCCCACTAAGCCAGAGCTGATGAGTCCTGCTTTGCTCAAAGTAATCTGCAAATCTACCATTCCTCACTTTGAGATTTGCTTCCAGGTGCAGATGTGGTAATTGCAACATTGCCCTCCTTGAAAATGCCAAAGAATGCAAGTGCTGTCAGGAGATTGAAGGCTGCATTGATGCTATCAATGAATTTAGGGTCCTTGAAGAACTTGAAGTCCTTGAAGCCCCCAGCTTGTGTAATAGACCATCCAGGATTTAAGCCAATCTGCCTGAACCAAAGGACACTAGAATTGTTGGCAGATCAATATAAGACACTGCAAAATGTACGTTACCGCAATCTTGGATCAGAAAAAAGGCAAGTGAATTCTTGTTGAATGTCTACTATTCATTTAACAATGCTACTTTTCATTCATCAAATACTGTAGCTTGGTTCAGTTTCAAATTCTTTGTACATACAGAAAAGTGACTAACAGTGACTTTGCAAGATAAAACTTTTTATCAATAGTTATGCGTATTACAGCACATACAGTACAGTATTTACTTCAAAGCGTTGATAAGCAATTAACACTTCATCACACTGACAAAATTATAGGGAAATTCCATCCAAGGAAAACTTGGCTACTAAACATCCTGCACATACACTCATTTTTTATAAAAGAAACAAGGTCAGGGGTTGGAAGGTAGTTTCTTGCAAGTTAGGACACAATGCTGGGAGGGTACAGTTAATCCAGTTTTGTTGAAAGGATTCCCAAATCACCTATTAGTAAGATCTCAGAGCAAGTAACAACTGTTAACTTGACTCCAAACAATGTCAAAACAGTTACTATTGAAAGACTTCTCGGTGCTAATACAAGGGTTTCTTAGCTTTATAAATTCAGTTAATTGTTCTTTTCAGGTTTATGCGAGCTGTTGCCTATAGAGCATTCACCAGGCTGATTCATGGAAAGCTGGGTAATAAGTAATAAGTAATAAGCGAGTGCCACTGCCTGCTTGTGCTTACAATGCCATCAGGCAGAAATTAATTTGCGATATGAACAAGCAACAGGATACGCAGAGCGAGATGAAGATGAGTGACATTGTTTCTTTTTTAACATAATGATGTATGTGTATACTGTATAAACTGTCCATAACTGTAATATTGCTTTGGCAAGAAATACCAAAACGTTAAAAAACAAAACATTGGCAAAAATTTGTCTATGATGTAGATTTCTCTTGATTTTTTTGGGCAGTCCAATATAAACTTATGTCCTTTCATTGGATTTTTGCAAACCGTGCAATGGCGTGCTTTCTTTTGTATGGGCTCTTCCACATCTGTTGCACCTAAGATATCAAATGAGAGTTCATTACATTGTTGGATAACCAAAACAGTACCATTCTGATTCAAAGTGGGGGCATCTACAGTACAATTCAATCAGCAAGGCCCTTAATAAGGTGTCACAATGGAGAGCAACACACCACCTATGCAAACTCATGGTAAATCATAAAATGACAGAAACTCTATAGCAACTATATGAAGGGTTAAAATTGAACGGAAGTTTGGCCATACAGTATGCATGAGTGTCAAGCTGATCTCATGTGAGAAACAAAGTCTACCTTACATGAAGAAACAGTTATGACAAGAAAACTGAAAGAGCAAACTGTACACAAGGGCAACTAAACACAAGAACCAAACATTACAATATTTAAAAACTGCAACTTTTTCAAATCGTTTATTGATCTCCTAAATGTTTGAACATATCAGATCCCTTATGCATCATGTATACTCCGCAGTCATATAGTAAATCTTTATTGTCTAATTGCTTTAAAAATTCTTTATTTTAGGATGTTTGACTTGTTACTGTTCCTTTTCCAAAGTTCTCATTCAGTGTCATGATTATTACTAGATTTTGCATTGGTATCTGTACCTGAAGATGTTGCAGGCACTTCTTCTGTGACCATATGTCTTCGCTCCTCACGTTTTCTTATGGCATCTTCCCTATTTTCTTTATCAAAATCTGAACATAGTGGTGGAGGTGTGGCCTCTTTCAGTTCGGTCACAGCTGCATCCAACAAACCTTCATTGATGCTCTCCATTGTTGTTGCAAACAGCTCTTCCACATATTCTGAAACAAAGTACCAGGGGATATCTAGTGATTAAACCATGCCAATATGCCATGCTTGACAAGTATACTGCCCTGAACATTTAATCATCTATATACCAATAAGGGTTAACATTGTTGAAATCTGTAGTGTCAATACATATATATACTTGATGAATTAGTTTGAATCACAGACTGGATAACAGCATATTTTTTATGATAGTCCATTTAGTGAGCACTCAATACAAAGCTTGTGCACATAGGCATGAGTTTCCTGCTAGATAATTCCAAAGAATTCTTGATAAAAAATATCATCTTTATGATTCAAAAATCCTTATCAGATCCTAAAGAATTCTTGAAAATTCTTAAGAATTTTTTAGAATTCTTGTTGTACTGATGTGTGCAAGTGCTGTGCTATAGTAGCAGTGTACAGTAAATTTGAAATGCAAAAAGCCAAGAACCTAACATCTATTTGTAAATAAATGTTTCAGGACACCAGAAGCTTTTCATTCCAACTAATCTGCTTTTTTGAAGGGAAGATGCAAAATGGATGGTCTGTAAATAGAACAAAGAAAACACCCAAAGGTGGCATGTTGGTAATTGATTGCTTGTGAAGCTTGAGCAGCTTTGATTTGAATAACTATGTAGCTTTTTGTAAATGCAAGCTTGTTATGTGTAACCCTTAGAATGAATTGAAGGAAGTACAAAAAAGATACCCCAAAAAATATTTCATCCAATAAGAGGACAATAAATATTGATAAATTTACCAAAATTCTGCTGGACTCTAATGTCTTTGATGGTAGCCTCTCCATTTTTGAATTTTGGGTAATGGACTGCCAACTGTACTGAGCCATCATCACTTCTTTTTACGTCACAATTTAAATTGAAATTGAAATGTAGGCAGCCAATGCATGCCTAAAAGGAGTATAGAATTTAGTTTTGTCAACAAATGATAAGGTGGGCATAATGACATTATGGTTCTCTTGAATCAACCCTCCATGAATGCATCCACTTTTTGATATCATAATGATACCATTTGATGGTTTATGAAAATTTGCATGTTTTCCAACTGTACAACGTCATCTGTTCTTGGTTCCTGCAAAATGTCTGGAAAAGGATACTCTGCTTACCTGCAAAACATTCCAACATATGAGAATCCAATCATTTTTGGGCAAAAGTGATTCACTACCGAATGGAAACCCTCCAGGCAACTAGTTTGGGCCAACGGTGATGCTTGTTGAATACCTTTCTCCAGGGATTTGTTGCTGAGGGCAGAATCCAACTTTTCAAATTCGTCTGAGTCTGTGAAAATTCAAGAAACTCTAAATTCAAGCGTCCTTTTACAGTAGAAATGGAAACAAAACTGCTCATTTAAAGTCATATACTGTAACCATCATTTTCAGTATTATTCTACAGTACTTTTGTCATTCATGGTGAGATTTCCATGGCACACAAATTATGCTTGAAGAAATCAGACAATGTTTCATCAAAGATTGATCATTGACTTGAAGTGGGTGCAACCTTAGCCAATCAGGTCTATGGTTAAGATTTTTAGGCACTTGCTGCAAAATAATTACTACTGTATATACTGAAGCAATTGGTGTTGGCAGAGGTCTAACAAGGAAATAAAGATCAAGAATTGGGATCGTGATTTCTATTATTTATTCCATTCAAAGACAAATCCAAGTTGAATGCTTGCGGAGAACGTACTGAAGAATATTATTTAATAACGAGTTTGCAGCATAATGTTATAAAATGCTGCCCCAAGGAAATTGTTGAGACAATATTCAGTATGGTTGGTATTTTTTTTACTATGTGTATCATGATTTTGGGATATCTGATATGGTGGACGAAAATTTCAACCGCTCAAAAGGAGCTCATTAATATTCATGAACTAAGCCTCGTCGTTTTTCGTGAAACGAGCTGAACGAAGAAGCCATGGATTTTCGCTTCGTGCACAGCAAGCCATTGGCGGCCATGTTTGCCACCACAGCTGAAGAGATTTGGTTCAGTCCATCGAAGCTATTGAACAGACGTTCTGCCGAGGTTTGTATTTTGCTTATTTCCAGAAAACAGTACATGTTCTGTGTTTTGAGCATATATCGACAAGGAAACTTCTACTGCCATTTGACCTTTTCCCCTATATGGTTGGCGGCGGCATGGCCTAAACCAAAATGGCTTGAGTGAGTGTTAGGCCTGGTATTGAACTGTCGAGTAAAGCGAAGTAGCATATGATAGAAACTGAGAGGACAATTTTAAATGCTACAGACTTGCCTTTCAATAGATTCAAACAAACAAGTTTTACTCCAAGAGTTCAGACTGACTGTATTCAGTCATAAGAAGTCATCCAAAACTTCCCCACCCCCTCCCTCCCCCCAGTGAGTGTGGAAAGTTTTTGTTACGCCAACGGTTTATGCCACGCTAGACAAGACGTATTGTTCTTCCATTGTTCTTGATGTCGCTCCATGCCAAAGACATTTGGCGTAACATGTTTTCCAGCATGGCCAGTATGGAAAGTACGGCACTTTTCGACGAGATCTCGGGTGTGCACGAAGAAAATTTGAAGTGTGCAGTGTGCAACGGCTAGCAAGTGGGCACTTCAAGTGTGCACATCTTGAAACTTTTCAAATCAGATGAAGTTTGTTGATTTTGTAAGTGAAAAAGGCTGTAACAGCTAAGGTAGTAGGAATGAAGATTCTAACTCTCATATATTCGAGGAAGCTACCAGTATCTATCAAAAATGCAATATCTTTCGATGTCATAGAATTCTAAAATTCTTTCGATGTCTAAAATTCAAAATTTGAAAAGTCTCCCATTAGTCATGATCCTTTTCCCTCAATGGCACATTTTCCAAAAATGGGTTGTTTTCCAGCAGTCTAAAGGGCGGGATCATGGAAAATTTTCCCAGGGGCAAGCCCCCGGACCCCCGTTTTTTGTTCACTTCGTTTGTGTTCCTTTTCAGCCCCCCCAATATGAAATTTGTTCCAACAGTCATAGAAAGTTCTTTCAAGCCACTGCCAAATCAAATGTCTTGAGTACTTTTTGTTCCTTATCAGTATTCCTAATGGCACTCTTATTCTTCTTTTTTTCCTCAAATCTTTGGTCGATCTATGCATCTATGCTGTTCTATGTATCCCGTGATCATCATCATTTCAGCTATGGAAAGGGGAGCTCAAAGTTGCAAATTTTCACCCTTCCACACACAGATCCTGCTCGGTTGTTTTGTCGTAAATCACTTAGGTGTGCAACTAACAAGTCAACCAAAAATCTCGGGTGTGCATCTGCCATACTTTCCATACTGGCAGCATGGCCATCCCCTTCCTCAGTGGGCTTATGATTTTCTATTCTGGCATTCCGATGATGCAAGTTTAGTCATCCCTCCATATTATTGGCCCAAATTTACCGCTCACTAGCTAGATGGCAAGATACCCAATGGCAGCAAAACCTTGCAAAAATCATTGTATGTACCGGTTGAAATTGAGAATAAACATAAATTTTCTAGATCAGGATTCCTTAAGTTCTACCAATGATCATTAAATATGGATTTTGATGGGACCCCCTCCCCCTTAGCAGCCCAAAACTGTTAAGTGATCACAAGTGGATTTTTTGAATGAATCCCTTAACTACAGTATGGTTTGAAACTATGCAGAGCAACTTTTTGGACATTATTTGAGTTCAAATTAAGTTATTATTTATTTTGAGATCTTGTTAGTGGTTTGGGAGTGGTTTGCTAGTTGCTATGTGCATCGTTGCTAGTGGTTTGCTATTTGGTTTGCGAGTGGTTTTGACTACCTAAAAATGAATTATTTCACAGGTGGCATTAAATATTAAAGCAATTGTTAAACATGGTAAAAAATTGCTTACTCACATTGTATCCTTTTCCTGGCCATGCTTGTGGAGACTGGGACCAATGGGCCTGTTCTTTCAAAAACAATATTTGTAAGCAGCTTGGTCAGGAAAAAGAATACAGCTCCAATACAACAAGAAATATAAAGCAAGTAAGAAATTTTTCGCAATTCCTTAAATATTTGATGGCACCTGTGATTAATCCCTACGCTTTCATCCTTTATAAGAAACAGTAGACCTAGGAACTTTTGGTAGCAAAAGGGAGCAAGAAGGTCCCAACATTTAAGAAACCACCAAAGCCCTGGACCTAGATTCTAGATTCTGTAAACAATGAGGACTTCAGTAGGGTTGATTGCATGTATCAACTATTGTGCTTCCATAAGGCCTCTGCTGTGTTACATTATTCTAATCATAAATTGAGTTTATTGTAAAACCTTTCTTCTCTACTAGCACCCAACATTCATTGCAGTACCAAACCTTTGCTTCTCCTTGCAACAACCAATGTTTTTCTGATTCAAGCTGACATTTGTGATGAAATCTTTCATTGCAAACATTGCACCTGGGCATCTCTTCTTCCTCATCCTTGTGCAATGGCATGCGGCAAACACAGTAGACTCTGAACACATACAATGTATCCAAATGTGTCGAGTGGCAGATTTCAGTGACTGGAAAGAGGTCAATCTCTCTTTTCTCAATACATGTCAACAGGTGCTTTCTCATTGCTGATACTTCAAAGCTAACTCTCCTTGGATCTTGTCCAAAGCATGCAAGGGTAGCAAAAGCAATTGCAAACAAGCCACAGTTGGAGGCATCAGGCTGTTGTTGTACTCTGCCAATCTTCACAGTTATCACTGAGCAACGGCTTATAAGGAGAGAAGCAATTATGTCTTGGACTTCTTGATTCAAGGTTGAAGAGTTTAAGCTGTCATACATTCGGATGGTGCCGTGTTGCTGTAATCCAAGATTTGATAGTGTTACCCAGTGACTGTTTGACTTATTTATGATTTGAATGAATTCCCCAGACATTACTTCAAAGGCATGTTTCTTCTGGAGGAGAGTATCCTGAAATCCTTCAATTAAAGGAAACTTTGTTTTCAAGAGAACTTGTGCTGCATTTATAATTTTGTCATTGAGCCACATATCGTTTGACTCCAGAATTTTCTTGTCATCATAGGTAAGATGTATCATACCAATTTTAATCCACTTATCTGATGGTACTGTTTCATCTTCACTTCCACTTTCAATTAATTCATAATTTTTCTGTGAACCATCATCTGAAGTGTTGTCAGAATTGTCATAACATGAAGCAGCTTGCAACTCTGGCATGACAATTTCAGTTTCAATTGACTCCTGTTAAGAAGAGAACACCCCTGATGAGCTTTGTGAAGATTATGCTCAATGTTCCAATATCCTTTCTGTTAAAACTATAGCATTCAATAAGGAGTGAGGAAATCTTTGCTTTTTGTTATACCTCTGATGCTAATCAAGTTTGGGGCTGACGTGTTTTTACGCAAACTTTGAACAGTCTTTTAAATAGCAAATAATTTTCTTATCCTAGAGCGGTGATAGTGTCGTCTGATGCAAGAAAGTAAAAGCATATCACTGCAAGTGAAATTAGACAAATTCAAGAAACATGAGTTCACAGTTATTTCACAATTCAAGAAATCAACGTGGGGGTTCTAGACTAAGTACCATATACTGCTTAGGCAGATTTTAAGGAGTATGAGAATATTCTTTTGCCAAAAGAAGCACCAAAAGTGCGCTCCTCTATATCCAGATATCAATCAAAATCAACTCAGAAGTTACTAAATTTTGTCAACCAATTGACAGTGGAGATTGGAAAACGATAACTTGGATTAAAATGGCAAGAAACCAGAGACAAATGCTGTTTTTATGATTTTTAAAAGGACAGTTTCTGAGACATGACAATAGACAGTAGAAATGTCTCAAACTATTAATCACCTCCTTCAGCAATCCTTTCCTAGAATATGATGTTGTGATGCCAGTTTTCTTTGACTTCTTTGCTATGGAGCAAGAATCTTTGAGTAAGTATACAAGGATATTTTTTTGAGAAAGCTCACTTTTCATTCCTTACATGTAGCTTGTTGTATTTATGAAGAAAAGGTGTACATTTTGGCAATTTCATTACTTGATATCCAAATATGACCTACAATATATTTCAGATAATGCAACAATGATAGTCCCTTTGTGTTAAATGCGCCAACATTGCATAAAATCATGGGGGGGGGGCTCTCAGCTAAATTTTAGGTTCGGGTGTGCCACCCACAGTTTCAAAATGGTACTGTCGGCTAGACCAATTTTTCTGAAAATGATACCCATGGCTTGGCTAAATTCTACATAAGAAGTGCCATGGGCTGGCATTTCCTATGCAAACATTGCCAAATTTTCGCATTCTCTAGACCAAAATAAATTGGTTTCTTCATAGAAACTACCAAAGTTTGACTTTTCTTTGACCAAAAGTGCTTGAAGCATACCCTTGCCCAGACTAAAATGGCCAAAAAATATACCATTGTCAAGGCTAGAAGTCTGAAAAAGCATACCCTTGCAGGCGGCACATACCCAGGCAATTTTACTAAGAAGCCTTCTTCCCAAGCATAAGATGTAAGAAATGTCCATCACATCTACAATACTGGAATTGCACAAGTGCAAGATAGTAGACAAATCATAGTATTTCTACTGTGCATAAGGACATCTACTCCCCTTTAGCTCAACTTTATGAGCATGGTTGATATGATCATTGCCTTTTATATAGTAGATATCAAAGAAGAGATGCATAACAAAGTATCATCTGATATCTGGGTTCACTTCTATCATTCAGCTACTGTAGGTGAAAGAAAAAGCTGTATATATGAAGTCTCTGGATTCTAAAAATAGCACTTGGATATTACGGTGTTATATTCCAATGAAGTTGTGAAAGCCATCTTATTTCTTATTTATGGCAAACCAACACAGAATGCATGCTCATCAGTTTGCATCTCTTCATTGTGCACTACTGTAGAATTGATAAGGACTCCTGTTAAAAACAGAACACTTACCAGATACTTCACCTTCATCTATCATCTTGAAGTTCTTTGATGCAAGCATGGTTTCATATCTTTTCCCATACCTTCGCTTGTTTGATTTGAGATTTTTGTCAAGTGGAAGTGTGACGGACTTGTTAACAGCTGTGACTGTTTGCTTTGACTTCTGCCTTATTGATGTCTTCTTTTTAACTTCGGTTTCTTCAAGGAGGAAACCATTTTCTCTATCTGCCACACATTTCAAATCCTCTAGCAGCTTTTCTAACGTTGTTTCTGCACTTTGTAAAATATTGGAGTCAGCCACAAGGTATGTGAGTCCTCTTATTTGATGAAGGAGATCTCTGCAGTTCGCTGCTGTAGAAAGATGAAGCCCCTTCTTGGGCAAAGGTAAATCCGGTAACACACCTTCATCCAGATCTGTCATTGCTGTGTCAACTTCTGGAGTCTCTAAGATTTGTTGCGGGGATTCAAGACTGTTTACAGCTTTATTTTCGCCATTTGAATTGGTCGTAAACTTGGTAAGAAGAGCATCATCAAGTGTGAAGTAAGGTGAATCACGGTATTCCTTGCAGATCACTTCAAATGGGTAGTTTGGCAGATGAATGATGACAGAAAACATGTGTTTACAGGGAAGATAGAACCTCTGCCAATCTTCACATTCACAATCTGGAAACGAATTCTCATCAAGACTAACAGTGTATTCTTTTTTGCGTGGAATATGACTACTCTTCACTTTAAGAATTCCTTTTGATACTTCACGTATGTTTTCTGGAGGAATTTTGGATGCTGCATCTAGCTTTTCTAAGCAGTGCTTAACGAAACGGCGCGGTCGATTGTGCAGGAAACTCGGAACAGCATCTGAGTAGGTTCGGAATGATGAAGAGAATTCCAAATTCATGTCAGCATACCTTTGAAATACAGGAGGAACGCATGTTTTAGCTTTTTCCGTGCACCTATTAAGAATTGTACTTCCTCCTTGTATATATACCTGGTAATGTTTTCAATTGCTATTGATGTCTAAGTAAAAGTTGAATATCACGTACAAAATTTCTGAGCCACCCCCAAATTCTCAATTTCTTTGCCTCCATTCCCCCTCCCCCTGATCAATGTTGCAGTACCACAAAAAGTTGCCAAGTCGCACGTGTCATCTCGATTAGGTACTGTTTTCAAAACAACATTGACATGGAGGGGGGGAGGGGGGATGAAAATGTCACTTTTTCAAGGCGGCTGAAAAATTTTGTAAGTGATTGTAAGTTGCTATGTACATATAATGCTGCATTTAAATCAGTACAGTGCTCTTTAGCTTTAACTGAAGGAATACATAATGAGATATTACTCAGCAAGGCATTCCTAGAATTAAAAAGAATCAACATGGTTAAAGGTGATCTGAAGCGAAATTTTTTATTGATGCAAATGAACGGCACTATCGAAAGATACGGAAGTCACTTTAAATGTCTTTGATATCTCATTTTGTTTTCAAGTTATCCACTGATATTAAGTTTCAGTTGATGACGTCATTTTGTTTGCAAATTACTTGAATGATCTATTGAAATATAGCTGAATCTGGTCTTTGAAAGGTTACAGTTGTAGGAGAAATTTAAGTTGAGCTGAATAAATGTAATAGAAATTGTTTCTTGGACTGATATGATGTTTAGAAAGGCATGTCAATTGAAGAAAAGTTCTTTGAGCCAATTTCCTTTTGGAAACAAGTCAGCCTCGTACATATTCTTTACTTCTTTCAAACAAAATGACGTCATCAGCCAATCACACAAAATAGTGGATAACTCGAAAATGAAACAAGGTATCACAAAATTATAAACGACACTCTTCATCATTTAAAAGTGGTATTCATTTTCATCAATAGAAATTTCCGCTTCACACCACCTTTAAGAGTTGGCCCAGTCAACTTAAAAATATATTCTGTTGTATTTGATGGCTTTCACGCTTGTGGCTTCATTGTGGAGCCAAAGAAACAATGGATGCGTAAGCGTTTTCTTTAGCCTATCTATAGTGGCTACGAGATATAGTTAATTTCTATTCCCTTTAAGTTTGTTTATACGGCAAAATGGTGGATGGTTAATAGAAATCTCGCAATTGGCATATTTGGACGCCCTGTAAACATAATTTGATATTTTCTTATTCTTGGCACACGTTCCAACAGCGTCATTTAAGTATGATCTGAAAATATCATTAATGTGCATATAAGTGCAACATTCAATGGTCCTATCAAACCAAATATAGTCGCAAAACACATATTGGAGTCAACTCGTTATGCTTTTGGAGGGAGTGATAGACGCCTTGGCTTCAAAATACTCATCTAAGTGCCTGTTGTTGTTTTAGACTTTCGTCTCCTTGGCTTCAAGAAGTAACAAAAGAATTGTAGTTAGTATGCTGTTAAGCGTTTTACTTACTTTTTGTAGCAGTCAGGGAAAAAGTCTTCGATCAGGATGGAACACAATTGAGAGATGGTCGATTTTCGCTTTCTTTGAAGGTAATTATACTTCAGTAGCTTGTTTTGACGTTCGATGCCATTGTTTGTTGTCACAAGTACTTGGAACTGATTTGCCCTGAAAGCCCATACCCATCGCTAAAAAGCAAAGAGAAAGTCTATGTTCCTTAGACAGTTCTGATTTGTAGCTGTTGAGGCTTGCTTTTTTTGCTGAAGTGAATGGTTGGGTCTCATACATATTTTATCATCAACTTGGTACTGCAGTTTATTCTAAATAATAATGCACTATAAGAAAGCCGGACGGAAGGAAACAGACAGGTTTCTCAGCACACTGAAGCCTCTCAAACTTACGTTACCATCAGAGTGTGAGTAATTTGTCATGATATGTAGAGATGTGAAACTATTGACGACTTTAAGAACAGTTACATTTTGGTAGAGAAATCAGAGTCCTAACTAAAATCAACGTCTTGATTGTGGCACTAAATGAGGTTAGTTTGTTTCATAAACTTACGTTCATCTATGTTTCTTGTTTATTGTATCTTTTTCATCTTTTATATTGCTTTTTCGACTTCAAAGGATCATTTCCTTTGAGTGTTCGTCTTGTTTTTTCTGCTGGACTCTTGTTTTGAGTTGGTTTCAAATTTGAATTTGAATACATTTGTAACCAGATGACTCCTGAATGAAGCGGAAAAGGTGACTAGTTCTAAATTCAAATATATAATACATTTGATGGAAATACTTTCTAAGGATCAAAGGAATACACCTCAAGATCTTTTCCAAATATTTATCGCGAGATGTTTTGCTTTCTGTCCTTACCTTATGCTCAGGAAGCCAGACTGTATCCAGCCATATCTGTAGCTTGGTGTGATTTTGCCACACACTGGATTGCTTCAATTCGTTGACAGCTTCTTTGAATCTTCTCTCATTGCTGGCCATTGCAATTCTTCTCAGTCGACACAGCACTTCTTCCTTGACACTAGAGACACCATTTTCTGTTTTGCTCACCCAGCGTGTCCACGCTTGTTCGCGGTGAAAGTCGCAGAGGTAGACAAAAGCATTGCTTGATTTGAATGCAGATTCAATTGCATGGATCTCTTTTTCATCAAAGTCGCTCATGAAGTATTGTGGTACCCAGTCACTATTCCATTCATGGATAATGGACAAGGCTTTCTCTATCTCAGCTGTTGTTTCGTTTTGACAAATGAACGCTGCAACAACCTCGTAGTTAACGTTTGTTTTCACACATAAGAAAAACAGAGGCATTGCATAACGCATTGTTTTATACGTTGCATCTATCAAGCAGATTTTGCCATATCTTGCGAGCAGTCGTCTTTGTGATTCAGTTTGACATGCGAACATAAATTTTTGTGTTTCTTCATTCTTTTCATTTGTCTCGTGTAGCTGACAAAAGAATCTGTCATTTGGATATTGCTTTTCCCATTGCTCAACCTGAAAAATAAACCACAGAGGTTATGATTTGGACAAGATAGGCTGACTTAAAAAGGAGATCCATCTTTCCAGAGGACATAGAAATGCAGTTATTTCATTCAAATTTTATACAAAAGCAGAAAACTATAGTTTATACTTCGGGTAGTAATGAAGTAGGTATTTTCCCCATGAAATTTTCTAATACAGAAAGCAACTGGGCTGCAGCTACACTAAACTTGACATTTATCAGAAACGTTAAATTATCACTCTTCCGGTCACTCGAGAAACCCCTCACTCACAGTCGTCGTAAAATATATTATTTGTTATGAACCTTCTTTTTCAGGTTTTCTTGGTCATTGGACGAGAGCATGTTCCGTCTTTGTGCTATATTCATGTGGCTTCTGATCTTGTTCACTGTTGGATACAAGCGTTTGTTGTCTTTGTTCGCTGACTGCTGTGGGAACTTCTCCAGCACAAATCTTCGAAGATGCCTCTGGGCTTCGTGAGCACTATGCACTCCTTGATTGACAAGATTGCCAACTTCCTCCGAAAGAAGTTTATCCATTGGCTGAAATGCTCCAGCTGCCTAGAGACACAGTATCAGATTGTCACAAAACATTACACCATGTTTCTACATGTGCAAAAAGAAACATATAATTTTCACACATGTGTCTTTTTCGTGCAATGTATCCTTTCGACCACCTTCTGACTGCCTGTGCATGTTTATCACAGGGGAACAATAAATAGTGCACTGCAAAGCATTATTCACTTGCAGTTAAGGGGGTAGCAGGTAATCAAACAACACATTCCACCAAAAGACATAGTAATTGAATTAGCTGTTTCTTTTGTTCATGGTTTCCGTTGCCTTAGTTTAGAGCCACTCAAAGATTAAAGACAGACTAACTTTCAGGGTTGACTACAAACATAATTGAATATTTGGTCAATAGCAAGCAATTGACAAAGTAGTTGTACACATATACAATGTAAAAGGGCATTTCACATCTTCTAATGGCAGTTTTCAGGCAAGGGCAGCTCTTTGAGATTATTTATGATGCTTATTTTTGATAGCACTGAGGTTTGTGTCCTACCTTTCCAACTATATGATTATGTTCCGTTGGCTTGCCCAAGGTGATCTTGAATTCCCTTGTAAATTCAGCACATCCATCTTGAAGCTTTTCCCTGATGGTTGATGAAGCAGCTTTGCGAAACCATTCTGTGTTGTTCATTACCTTGGAAAGTTTATATAATGTGTAGAGTACTTTTTAGTACAAAGAACATTCAGCTAAGAAAATGCCATGCAGCTATTCTGACGCATCCTTCTTCAAGTTTTGCAATAATTTTAATTCAAAATCAAACCAGTTTCTAGTTTTAGGGTTTCAGGATGATAAAATCAAAAGACCTAAATATTTGTCATTGTACAATGACCATGGAAAATCTCATGGGATTCCATAGTGACGTAGCTGATTATAGAGAAGAATCATTGTTGACCTCTATTGACCATTAAAAACTAGCAATATTGTTGATATGCAATCCTTCAAATATTGTAGTATGCTGAAAATGTATGTACAGTATTTGGTGGTCTGGCCTGGATCTTCCCACAATGAAAATCTGCAAGGGTGCCATGTGTTTCTTTCACCATTGTATCAGTAGAATGTTGTTTATGTCAGTATTTATATTATAGATGTCTATTAATAAAAGTTGTTGCCAACTAAGAGGCTCCAGTCTTTCCAGCTTGTAAAAGTTGGTCAACTGACTAAAGTATGACTATTCTTTGAAGATATAATGTGAGTCTCCATTCAACATCCACTTTTTATGTGGAGGTCTAAGCATACTTGTAGTAATGCTATACCTCAAACTTATGAAACATTGCAACTTCTCGTAACTTTATTTGCACATCACACCCAAACTTCTTTGTTGTCTGTACCTTCTTGTATTTTCGTTTGCATGTATGCTCTGAATTCTGGAAAATAAAAGAGGTAATGGCTATGTTGTTCAACTTGCACTAGGAATTTAGCACAGAAGAGAGCAAACATCCATTATTTTGTCCCATTCTTGGCTAACCCCTAGCAATAGATACTCGTTCTCTCCATTAGTTCATTGATCAGAGAGCTCCTCCTTAGACAAATATCTTTGAATATGTGATGCGTTAAGTAACATTTCCAATTAAGTTAGTTTATTTGGTGTATGTGCAAGTATCTTGCTGTTGTGTAGCTGCATTATTGCCTTATTTGTTGGATTTGTATTGAAATGTTTTTGGGTATACTTTGTCGATGAAAACTGAAACTGATTTATACCTGACTTGACTCATGTAAAAGTTACAATATTTGATCTGAAGTACTGTGTTGTTGTCTCTTGGGGGAAACTGTGATGCACATTCTACTAGGTATTTCAGGTGATAAATCATTTATGATATCCGTATGTCAAGTAGTCTATTACAGGGTAGAAGGGAGGGGCTGCAATCAACCAATTTATATTCTTTACAGGAGTGTGTCACTGATCTGGGGTATTCTTCTTCTGCATTTTACTTCAAAACCATATTCAAGGTTTTTCCTATGGTATAATCTCTTGTTTTTCTCCAAACCCTTTATACTTCTCACAAAAAACAGGGTACACATACATGTTTTACACCAAGCAAAGCAAGGTTTGCACTAGGGGGAACTGTTACAGCATACTTTACACTGCACATACATATGTTGTTTCTTTTTTGTGTTTATGCTGGATATTTCCATGTTGACATGCATAGGTTTTTGTGTTCAACCAGATGTAAGGTACATTTTCATCCCATAGAATCTTGTACTTGCCATCCTTGTTGATTTCTGTGGATAAAAGCCCATGAACAGTGAAACTGCACACATGAAGATTATATCGACTTTAAAACAAGATTATCATCACTATAAAGTATTTGAATGAAAAGAATCATTTCCAAGAATTTACTCTTAACGACACATATTGATATTTAGCCTGAGATTGTGAAGCAGGATTTCCAAATTATCAAAGTCTTTAGATGGCCTAGTATCAAAGTTGATGTCAGAATGAAGAATAAAAATAGAATACGATTATTTTTATACCTGTTGAGCCAAAGTTCTTCTTCTCGGTTTTCCAGACGGCGAAAGCTGTTGTGGTCTGTAGGGTAAACTCGCGTATGAGCTCTTCAGCGTTTCTCAACGATCCAACATTTCCACTGTACACACACGACTTGTCAAGAAAAAACTTTGACCAGCTAGCCTCCGACTGCTCTCCCAGAGAAGGATTTTCCTCCCCAGAAGTCATGATTGTGAACAGGCCAACATTACGAAGAGTCAATTCCCGCCATTTAACTGGTTCCCGCCAAAATCTGAATTGGAAACGAGGATTCCGAATAATGTTGTTGTGGTTGTTGTTGCATTTTCACCGAGGAAAACAGCGAAAATCATTGACGAAAAAACAAGACTCGTTTCTCTGCCGAGAGGTCATGAATATTAATGAACTCCTTTTGAGCGGTTGAAATTTTCGTCTACCATCTGATATACAGAAGAATGCAAACCTTTCTTAAGCCACTTGCGCTGTGAAATATCATCTCCATGTGCACATTTATCAAACAAGGGGTTTTCAAGGTCTTTATGTTTATTGACAATATGGCCAAGAAAGGACTTAAATTTTGCGAGGATTATGTTGCCATATCCACTTGGTGTTGTTGTTGCGCTCCAATGCAAATGGTTCACACATGGCTGAATCCATTCTGACAACACTTCAAATCCCTTTAGCTTTGATATCTTTGTCAACACTTTACGGAGCTCTGAAGGAGTGATTAAGATCTTGTTAAGGCAATCACAACAGCAAAGCTTGCAAAGTGGGAAACCTGGAGATGCTTACTTGGAAAACTTATTCTTTGAGTTCCACATAGTTTGACGTTTGACAATGGAATGGATGACACAGACAACGCTCCACTTCTTTGCCATTACTGCTCTTGTTGAGGAAAAACTTTTAAGTTTTGCTGGTCTCTCCTTTGGGCATTCAGAGCTGTGCTCAAACCTTATTTACTTCAAATCAGACAATCCACAGCAACACCATTTATTATAACAGAAAATGCAGTGTAACAACTTAGAGAACATACTTTTTTTTAGATGCCAGAGATCAAAGTAATGTTTCACTGAAGATAGCTTTTCTTTCATGTGTTTGATAACTGACGAGTGTTGGTCTGATACAAATGTGGATATTCCGCAAGGTAGTATTGCCAAAAAATCCATGCTTCGCTTGAAACCCTCATACTCCATGGCTGAGCTGCTATCAACTTCGTTACGCTATAAAAGAATTGAATTTTACACAGTGGAGGCAATTGGCGAAGTATTGGGGGTAAGGGCTGATTTCCACTCAGTAGCATTTTCCGATTGGACAGGAAATACTTGAAAACGTTGCCGTGATTTTGAATAGAATGTCACATGTGACTAACATTTTATTGCCTAAAATTCAATCAGCTCGGAAAATTCTACTGAGTGGAAATCAGTCTTAAGAAGCTATTTTTTCAGTAAAAAGCACTGTTTATTATTGTTTTCAAACGAAAGATTTTGTCCTAACCAATATCCCCCTGTCCCCCAAGTGTTAGCAACTATGCAAAAAGCTTTGAAGGGAATGTTCAAAGAGTTCTAAATCAGCACATCAAAAGTCATAGCCAAATTTGAATCTTGTTCATAATTTTAGAACATTGCAACTTTTTTTGACTTGCCCCTGGTCAACCACATAAAACAAGACTAATAAAATCAATACCAATATGAATTGAAATCATAGGATGTAGATGGATTAATTTTGCTTTGGTAGATATTGATGTAGCACTTGTATATACTACTTTATTCTGCAAAAGAACCTGTGACGGTCAAAGGTAGCAAAGTTGTAAAAAAACATATACTTTGCAATTCACGCTTACACAGAAAACCTACTTAATACTGTATATATGACATACATGAAACTGCTAAACTATAAAGGGAACACAAAAAGGTAAAACTGAATTTGTTGACACTATTCAGGGGGTTCATACTGTAGGTCCTTACCTGAACTAGTTCAAAGTGTGCAATTGATGGTGTGTTGCAACAAAACACACTATACACGCCATATTTAGCACTATGACCCATGCTGTCATGCCGTGCATCACCAGTGACAACAAGCTGTTCTTCAAGGCTGTTGAGATCAGTTAAGAGCTTCTGTTGATATTTCTTCCAGTGAAGATAGATTGAGGGGAACAGCTTCTCCTAAAAGAGGATACAATCAAAATATTTGTGCTACTGATACGCAAGCTTTTCCCACAAATATTGAAAACAGAAATTTTTGCTAGGTATTCTTAAATGAAGTAAGCCTTTTGTAAAAAAGTATGTCTCAACATACTAGGTAAGCAACAAGAACATTGCCCTGTATACAGTATTTTGAAATTTTTGCAAAAAGCTAAAAGTTAAATATCTGCACAACAGTGATAGAAGAGTGTACATTGGCAAGCAGTATATATCCTAAATGGGGCGTTTGCTGTAAAAAGAGGAGGGGGTATTTTAAAAAGAGATATGGAATTAATATGTATGTAAGCTGCAGTATATATACAGGGAAGGCTTTAAACATGATGAAAATTCTTATGAATTTACAAAACATTCTTCACATTTTGATAATCATCCTAGAGCCAGATGGATAAAGCCTTATTTCCACAAAGCTGTATTTTGCAAGCAAAAACAATTTTGCACAACAAGATGTCACTCAGCTGTAACATTCTTTTCCATTCAAACAATATGCTCCCAAAACCTTTTCTGCTCAGCGGAAAATGCATCTCCATGGAAATATGGCTTAAAACTGTAAAACCTTTTGAACAAGAAGTCTGGAACTGTGATTTTCTAAGGAAGAATAATTCATAATGATCCATTAATGCAAGAAGGAAAATTTCAACCTGTGAGTGAGCAAGAGAATAAAAAATCACATACCTTCTGATGAGTATAGTATGTTGTGAGCGATATGCAAGCAAGTCCCATGTGTCCAAACACAGTCCGAATTTTAGTTGCAGAGGCACCAGCTACAAGTATTGCAAAGGAGAGAAGAAAATTCCCTGCAGGGATTCTGGTTCCAGGCATATCAGGCTGACTTTTCCATACCATCTCTTTTTTTGGACACTTTGGATTTGCACAGAATGATGTTATTTCTATCATAGTGCCAACTACTCGTTGTTCCGTCAGGAGACCATCTGCTTTACATGAGGGGCACACACGAAATAACATAAGCAGTTGGGATAGGAAAACGATGAACTTTGGCTCCGTTCGTGTATTATTGGATCCAATGTCCTTTGGACTGCAAAAGGTGGAAACTTATCTCAGATACTGATTGTACTGTCACATCCACTAAGAATCACCTCACCATTTGATACAAAATCAAAGACTTGAACTTTTCAATAGCAAGCCTCAACATAAAAGAGAGTGATCAAAAACAAATAGGATGCTTAGACAAAGTAAACTTGCACAGTAGTTTTGCTTCAAAATGCAGGAATTGTTCCTGGTTGATGCAATTCAGTCGTAGAAGGTACACCACGTTTGCCCATACCAGTATTTCATGGAATACCTTTTTCCTAGAGTTTCTAGTTGGCAAAAAGACCCCTTATCAAGAAATACTTTTGAAGGTAGCCCCCTTTTCAAAGGAGTATCACTGAACTCTGAAGAGATTTGTATTGTACCAGTAAAAATACTTGTACTGAGAGAATGGTTTGGGATTGTTGCACTTTATTGCCATATCTCACTGATACTGTATCTCTTTACAGGAAAACAGAAGAATCCCACATATGTTAGGGCATCAAATGGTTGTTAAGACTGGGTAAGATTCATCATATTCTAGGATGTTGAGTTCATCAGCATTCAAACATCCCTTGGGACATTTCATGAAGAAAGGTATCCCTTCTTTGGGGGACTGTCTAGATACCATACTGCTCGATAAGGTAATTAGATATTCAACATCCTCATTTTCATTCTGGAAAATGAGTGCGACCCACTGCGCAGCAGCGCAGCACACAAAATAAAGAATGCCAAAGGCAAGCATGCGCAGAATCAAAAAGTTGGACTTGAAAGAATTTTTTCTAAGTTTCTTAGGCAAAGCTGAGACACAGTTGGAGGCATTTACCAGTTGAGATTTTCAAAGAAAAACCATTGATATTCAAATTTTTTAAGCTTGAAATATGAAATGATAAGATTTCTAAAATGTTTATTGTTTTGAAATATGAAATCATTAAATGATGAAATGGAATCAAAATGAAAGATCTGACTGATTATTTTGTGAAATCTAAACTAATGTTAGCAGGCGGGGGCTCATGTGAATGAGATCAAATGGAATTTAGAACCTTCTCCATTTTTGGTTGTCTGGAAAAGTGGGAGTTGGGTAATGGGAGTGGGGAGTGGGGAATGGGGAGTAGGTAATGAGGATGAGGAAACAGGAGTTAGCATTAGTTTAGTCTCGGAAGTTTTCAATTCAATTCAAAAGTTTCATGCACTGCAATTTTCGAAAAAAAATCTTGCCCAGATGTGAAAAATTAGGGTAAAAGGGATGAAGGTCTAAGTATCTTTCTAAGAAACTATTTGTGTGGCTTCTTACTTAACTTTGAAACTAATTCTATGCAGTAAAGTTGCTCCCGGTAATTCCTCATGCTCGAATACCAAAGTTTAGCAGCGCAGTCCTCAAAGAATGTTCATGGATCTTAAAAATCAATTTCAGGAAGATAAGAGACATAACAAGGCACTAACGTTGGCCCAATCTTTAGAAATATTACTGTTAAGCAAATCTAAATTAAATGTGTTCACTTTAAGTAGCATGTGTTCCATTTGAAACTGTTGACTCCTATTATCTAATCTTCGCTACCCACTCCCCAATCCCCACTCCCACTACCCAACTCCCACTTTTCCAGACAACCCTCCATTTTTCACATAAAATCATCGGTTCCACCTGTATGAATTTAAACAATTGGAAAACGCTAATGGTGCTTTTTGTTTCCATTCGGTTCCGCATGCGATGAATAACTTCCTTATTGTTTTCATATCTATTGCATAATGATGGTGGGAGACAAAGCTTTGGAATTTCGTCTCCATCTTCAGATTTTGGCAACGATGTGTGCATTGCGAGTATTGAAATGTTGACTGTGCTTCTGAACTATTTTCATGGCCTAAACCAAACAAGCATCCATCAATGGTATCCATCCACAGAAATGTATCTATCTTAGGCCTACCCACCAGTGACACACTTCTAATGATAAGATGAAAGGTAAATCAGAAATGAAAATATAAGGGGAAAATGGGACATCTAAATGCCAAATAGTTTGGTTGCCTTAACCACAGCTCTGTAGCAGAGTGTCCACCATTGATCAACGACTTGCAAGTTGCAAAGTTGAAAGTGGCGCCAATTGGAAAATGGAAACGAGGACTTTGAATATTTAATGACCTTATCGAGTGGTATGGTATCTAGACAGTCCCCTTCTTTGGAGGTTCTAGGTCCTACCATTTTGCTTTGAAATATGCCCCTTTCTCGGTAAAATCATAGGTGAGTGTGGTGTCAGAGTTTTATTATGTTGCACCCACCAGGATGCAAACTATTAGATGGAAAATGGTGGACTAATTGTTCAACATATACAGTAGACAAAGCCATTGACATTGTTTTATATTTACTCTGTACAAAATCCCCACTTGGGTTATATAAAGATATACAGTATGATGATATAAACTGTATGTACCTGCTAGTGATTGTATCATCCAGTTCAGTTCCTTCATTTTCATCCTCCACAATATAATCATCATCCTCGACATCGTTATTATCATTATCATCCATATCATCAGCCCCATCATCACTATCCATAAATACAGCGAAGCAAGCTTGTATGAATGGGAAAAGTTAAGGCTAAATAAGAACATAAAGATTACATAAAGAGTTGCTTGCCATCATACCTTACCTGTCGATGAGCACGACCACTGGGCCTAGGCCCACTTGGCGGCCTAATCGATGAGGAGGAAGTGGTGGAAGACGCTCCACTCTTTGTCGCAGGGTAAATGGACGGACATGCAATGATTCCATGCTCATCACGTCGGAGGGTCTTCTTAAATGAATCATTGAAGCCAGGCAGTGTACTTGCAGAACCGAGCAAGAACCGTGAGGACAACAGATTTGGACGAGAACGTTGACCAGTACTTCCATCGAACCTCATGCTGAAGTTAACACAGGACCCGTAAACATACTTCCCGAAGAAAGAAAGAACTTGACTTTTTGAACTTGATGTTCCCACCAGTAATCTACGAAATCTTGGCTCGCGAAACGAATTTATACGCACGACAGAAAATTGAAGAGGCAGGGAAGGAGGATAAGAGATGGTTTGAAACGAATACAGAAGAAATTAAAGTTTACATCGGACTGAGAATCTTTATGAGCATCGTAAATCTGCCAAATTTCAAGATGTACTGGTCTATGGACTTTGATTTTGGTAATTTCTTCCCTGCAAAGGTAATGTCAAGAGAAAGGTTTGAAAAGCTGTGCCAGTATCTGCATGCAAACAACAGAACCAAAAATGACCTTGATGCGGATGGAAGACCAAAAGACAGGGTGTCAGGCCAATTATTGACTTGGTGCAAGAAGCTTGCAAGAAAAACTATGTTTCCCCTTGTGATGTTGCCATTGATGAAGCCATGATAGCATTCAGAGGCAGATTGGGCTTCAGACAGTATATGTCTGCCAAGTTATTGAAGTACGGCATAAAAGTGTGGCAGTTGAGTGTCTCAGAACATGGATACTGTTCCAATTTATCCATTTATCTGGGAAAACCCTTGCAAGGCAAAAGGAAGCAGACCTTGGAAAGAGGGTGGTTTTGGACATGGCGAATGACTTAGAAGGAAAGTATAACCACCTCCATTTCGACAATCATTTTAACAGTGTTGGTCTTCTCAAAGAATTGCTGGAAAACAAGTTATATGGTTGTGGAACCATGAGGTCAAGCAGGTCAGGTATGCCTGCCGAGTTGCGGCCAAAGACAAAAAGCAACATCCAGAGGAATTTGAAAAATACATCAAAGAGGAGCTGAAAGAGAGTGGAGACAGTTCAGTTTTCCAGAAAGGAGCTGTCTCCGCGCTCGCTTGGCTTGAAAAACCAAAACAGAAGCCTGTTCTCATAGCATTGACACATTTGTCACCTGACTATGCTGCAGAGTCCATTCAACTTAGGCAAAAAATGGAGAGTTGGCTGAAGTTCCTTGCCCAAGGCCAGTGAAGGACTACAATGGGAAGATGAATGGAGTGGATCAGACAGATCAAATGCAAACTGAGTACACCACAACAAGAATGTCGAAAAGGTGGTGGACGTACATTCATTTCTTCCTGCTAGATCTGGCCATTGCAGATGCTTTGGTGTTGTTTACAGAGTCGCCAAACCATCAGTTGCAAACAAGGGGCAACAAGGAGGAGCGAACGATGCTCAAGTTTTGAATGGCCCTGGCAAAGCAACTAGTGGGCAACTTTCATGGGGTGAAAAGAAGGAGATTGGCTCAACCTGACAGTAAGGAAACAGCATTGGCCCCAAACTACCTCAACAAAACGATGGTGCAAATCTTGTCAGGGACATGTCGTTAAATCATTGAGCTGCTCCGGCCTCTGATTGGTCGATAAAACAATCGAATGTAGAAACAATAGGCACGGCTGATATCACACTGTTGTTTCCCTGTGACTTCAAAGTACAAGTTACAGCTGCGGTGACAACTGATTGCCCGAGGCAGTGGAAGAGCAGCCTTTCCTGCTGACGTATTTCCTTGCAAGAAATGCTTTTGTGGAAAAGCAAATTCTGATGTCAGATACCATAAAGAAATTTCAAAACAAAGAATTTGAATTAAGGAATTTCAATACAAAAGAAAGTCTGGACACAGGATTATAGGAATGACTTCAGAACAGCACAAGAGATCGCCCTCAGATGTAAACAAACAAAGGGAATTTCACTCCCGGTGGGGGGGTACTTGGGGTTTTGGACATAGAGGCTTCAAAAACATATCCGTTCCTTATACCAATTTTTCCAAAATGCATAGCCAACTTTATACCAATTTTTCAAAAATATATACTCAACTTTATACCAATTTTCCGAAAGTGCATGCCCCATACCAATTGCGAAAATTGCGAAAGTTGATACTGTTACACCAAAATCGTGAAATTTGATACCATTCCTTATACCAACATTGTGAAAACCCCTTCCTGATGGCACGTTCCCGTACCCAAATATGTAAAGTACCCCTGGGATTTCACTGTCTCGATGAAAGTGTAGGAGATTTTTTCGCAAGAAAAGGATCTTTACAGATTTTCCGTTGGATTTTCATGAAAACAAGAGGATCTGGCCCGGGGTGTTACAATATCTTTTAGGAGTGAAATGGCACCTAAACAACAAAAATTTAAAAAATCTTCTAGAAGCAGTGAAGAAAACATTTTTAGTGAGAAGGAAAAGAAATTTTCTTCATTTGTTACATGCAGTTTCCTACCCTGGGTACCAGAGCCTCAAAAAAAAGAAAAGAAGAAAGAAAAGAAGGCTCTTTTCTTTCTTCTTTTTCTTTTTTTTTTGAGGCTCTGGTACCTAGGGTAGCAGTTTCCCTTCCTATTCACAAAGAGCAGAATGAACTTCCAGGATCTAGGCCGACAAAAGGCAGAGGCTGGACCTTGTTTGTATTGATTTTTTCTACTGGACTACTCAAATGCTTTGGAAAATGAATAATAAGCAGAACAACTGACAATACAGAGCTCTTAGAAATTATTTGAATAACAACTAAGTGGACCATTCATTGCACTCAAATAATTTGCATTACTATGGCAGTATCATCCTATTATTGTTGGCAAGAATCATACAAGAAATCATAGGAAGTCAAGCGAGGCCCAGTAAGCTCTATTTTTCAAGGATTCATTTTTGATAAAATTCCAAACTATAAAGTTGCAAATATTGTACTCTGAATTTTATTAATCCTTGTTTCAAGATTTCTCTATCTCTAGAGCATCGCAACTTGAATAAAACTTGCACAGGTTTTCTGTGTCTCCCTCTGAGACGCACCGCACCATTCAGTTATTTGACACGCGTTATGTTCTTGGAAACAGCAAAGTTGTGTGCGGTTGGTAGCCTCCTTTTCATTCCTTTGTGAAAATTCCCCATTGTGCTATTGACCAATCAGAGACCGGAGCAGCTCAATGATTTAACAACATGTTGTCAGGGAAAGAAGAAAAGATCTGAATCGCGTGTAAAATGTAAGTGATGTACAGAGGGCCTAGGCCAGTCAGTAAATTTGTGCATTGGCTGCTTTGAAGCTTACCACAAGTAACAACAATTTCATAACAAATTTGTATGTTTTCATGGATTGCTATTATTTAGAGTGACTAACAAGACGTTTAGAACGATTTTACTTCAAAAAATTTGTAGGTTTTATTTGGTTTTGGGAATTTTTGAGGAATTTTCTTCTATTTTCATCACTGATTCTTTGTGTTCTTCTTTTTCGTTTGGCAACAACGCAGTGAAAAATCGGCTTTCTGAAGATCTAGAGATACAAGGAAAGAATTTAATCTTTTCTCTTTATTTTGTTTCTAGAACATTTTTTGTGATCACTTACGGTTTTTCCAAAAATTGTATTTGAAATCAAGATTTACTAATGAGGCAAATCACAGCGATTGCTCCAAAGATACAACTGGATCAATACGGTTTTTTGTGCAGGGATTCAATACAATGACTCCGGTGAGGCCGCCTAGTAGTCAATGAGTTAAGCGAAATTTGAATCATTTAACTCTGTGAAGCACTCTTGGTAATCAGAAATTTTAAATGTGGTAACCTTTTTCTGGCTCACCCAGTATAATATCATTTATTGTATCTCTTTTTCCTTTTTCCTAAACTCTTTTTCAGGCCCTTTTGCAAATTCTCTGGCTTCACATGCAATCTAACTTTTGACTTTGTGAAATTATTATATCTCTGGTGTCTGGAGAACGATTTTAAATGCAAGGTATTCGCATTTAAGTTGATGATCATCAAATGTTCCTATGAACTGAAAAAGTAATGTTGAACTACAGATAAAGTGATTATCATCATCATCACATGTCAACATAGGTAAGGTCAATAATACACTCAGTCTCAGCAATTATGGACATAGCTGAATGTCAGCGATCCAAAAGCTGTGCAGGAGCTATATCTTGGCACATACTGCAAGGAAAAGAAGTATGGAAACCAGACAATCAAAGTGTTTCTCCATAGCCTAAAGCATTTCTAGAATTTCATTGTGCTGAAACATCCAGAACTGTTTGAAAAAGATCTAATGGACAGAAATCGAATATGTATTGATAACTGGATCAAGGGCTATCAAAGCCAATTGCCAGCCAAAGGCACTTGAAGGATGAGCTTGGGGTGGGAAATGAAGTAACATCAGGTATGCAAATTTCATGAAATCCAAACATCTTTTCAAATACGCTAACACTACCCAGGCTTTTCTTTCTCAGCTAAATCACAAAGTAAGTGATGATCATAACATGTGATATATACAGGGTGTCCAACAAACATGTACACTGTACGAGTGGCTGCTGCGAAGAAGCCACAAATAGCCATTTTTATTCAAGTTTTTGATAGAAAGGACATCACCCTAAAGTTTTACACCGAGTTTGAGTAAATCTGATCAATAGTTGCAGATTTATGGAGCCAGGAAGTTCAAATCATTAGCTGCCTTGAAACATGAGGACTCTATTCTCCATTATGCTAAAATCCAAAGAAATTAATTGAGAACCTAGCCAGGTTTTATGGTTTTCATAGGCTAAACAGGCATTGGATTTTGTGACAACCAGGAATATTCACTGCAAATAATGGTCCAATTTCCCCATGTTCTTTGTGGTGGAAATTTTGGGAAAACAGGCACCTTCCTAACAGTTCCCTAAGAGGGAAATGGAAATTTCCGTTTCCCTTCAATTTCCCAAAGAAAACTGTTCGTTTCCCCTAAATTTCCACACAAGAAACTTCTGAGACACTTAGATATTTCTTGCTGTGATTGAACATGTTTAGAGTTGCTTGAAATGGTGATTTGGAGCATATATGCTGCAGGTCATGACATGTGCTCACAAGTTACACCGCATCTCAAAAAATATTAAAGTTCAAGTTATATTGTTACCTACGGAGATAAAATCCTCTGGTTATGAAACAGCCGCTAATGTTGACTTTCTTTCCAATAAATTAGTACCCATCTGTGTTAGACTTGCAAAAACTTGATTCCAAGCTCTATGTTGAAATCTGGTCTATTCAAAAATTTAAGAAATGAGCAAGTTGGATTTAAGGCCCCTCTGCAGTAGCTCTTTAAACTGGGTACATGTTTTTGGGACACCATGTATACTTTATGATAATGATATAAGATGAGGCCAGGCAAATACACCTTTTCAACTAACAGCCTTGTTTCAGAAACGCTTAAAATTCCTTGGTACAAAATGTCTGACCATGGGTTTGGATTCAGTACCACAAGTTTAGTCTAAGGGCCTGTTTATATGAGGCGGGCCAGCCCGCCTGACCGGGCTGGCTTCTCCTAGGCGGGATGATTTTGATTCGTGTTTATATGAGAGAAAACTATCCCGGCCAGGCGGGCTGGCCTCGCATCCATCCATGTTGCAGACTCGATTTGATATTCCTTTTTGGCGCACTTCTTTGTAATTTTTGATTTGATCGAATCGCATTCACAACGAAGAAAGTGTCGAAGTAAATGAAGACCTTGTTTCACAAAGACAAAATGGCGAACAACAAAGCCATTATTACTCTTTGGATCTTGAAATTAACTGGATTACTTTCGATGGTTTTCCAGCTGCATGGCTTAATATTATTGTGGATCACTTTCCAAAGACGAAGACAAGATTTGATGATTGCAATGGAGCAACGAAAAAGAAACCGTTTCTTGCAGAAGACAAGGAATACAAAGATGAGACGGTTAACGAGAAAGCAGAGAGCTGTTTGGTTCAACCCTGGTCGAACTGAAGAATGGTGGATCAAAATGATGAATGGAGAGGGCAGCAATGATGTGTGGCATAAAAATTTTCGTCTGTCAAGGAATCAGTTCAACTGCCTTGTCCAGGACTTGAGAGCATGGATTTCTCCTGATCCAAAGTCTCCAAATTATCGAGCATTATCTGCTGAGAAAAAGGTAGCAGTTACACTCTATCATCTTAAAGATACAGGGTCCCTTTGTATGACTGCAAACTCTTTTGGACTTGCTATACCAACAACATCGTCAGTCATCTCCGAAGTTTGCACTGCCATTTGCAATGTTCTTGGTGAAAGATACATTCACCTTGCAAGAAATTCTAATGAGATGAGAAACAAAGTGGCAGAATTTGAATCAAAGTTTGCAATGTTTCAGGCATTCGGATGTATTGATGGAACACATGTCCCTATAATTCGCCCTTCTGAGAGTTCGCAAGATTTCTATTCTTACAAGGGATACTTCTCATTAAATGTTCAGGCAGTATGTGACTACCGCGGCTACTTCATGGATGTTGACTGTCGCTGGCCTGGCAGTGTTCACGATGCCAAAGTATTTTCAAATTCTGCCGTAAACAAAATACTAAGGGACAAAAAGAACTTCCTGACACATCACTTAGTTGTTCCAGGGTGTGAAAAGGTCCCAAATTACCTGATTGGGGATCCCGCCTATCCTCTTCTGCCCTACTGCATGAAAGAATATGAGAATTGTGACAGTAATGAAAAAGTGGTTTTCAACGATCTTTTACGTGGAGCCAGAAACCCAATTGAATGTGCATTTGGTCGCCTGAAGGCACGCTGGGGAGTTTTGACAAAGACCATTGATCTAAAGCTGTCTTCTGTCCCAGTTCTTATCTATGCCTGCTTCATTTTGCATAATATTTGTGAGGAAAATCGATCATTTGTAGATGAAGACTTGGTTAAGACAGAGAGAAATTGGAAAGAAAAGAGAAGAGGATGCAAAGAATTTGCCAGACCCAGTTTTTTCTTTTGACAGTAGTGAGGAAACAGTTGTGCGTGATGTTTTAACAAAATATGTTAGTTTGGTTCTTCCTGATAACATGATTTCATAAGGAAATTATTTTGGGACATTTTGGCAAGCAGTTTCCTGCCCTGCAACCCAGTAGACGTCTTGATACACAATCAGGTGTCCCAAAAATGCACCTTTTTTTAAAAAATCACAAACATATTATTACAAGGTTGATCTTCAAATTCATTCTTGGGCAAGGAGATCAAGGGCCAACTTTTTTCCCAGAAATATTTGACCAATTTCCATTGGTTTAAAAATGAGCAAGTTTGGATCTGTAGAGTTGCCAGGCTTTGGTGTAAATGATCACCACAGATCAATTTCTTTTGGTAAATTAGCATTTGATGTTGTCATGAAAAACAGAAAACAGTGCACACCATATATATTTGTAGACTTGAAGGAAAATAGAAAATCATAACATTTTGGCTCTTAAGCAAGATTAACCATTTTTACTTGAAAATTACATATATAATACAAAACTGAGGATTTCGACCTGTGATTTTTCAACAATTAATTATTGAGAAAATTTTTATCATCTGCAAACATTGATTTTGGGTCAGTGAAAGGTAGAAAGGTGACATTTAGCTTAAGTTTGAAAATCAACTTTTGATGATTTTAGGGGTACTTTTTGGGACACCCAGTAGTTTGATTTAAAAATCTAAAGACATTGCTCTATCTGTCTACCTATCTATCTATCTAAATCTCCTCTGATTGTTTGTTGAAGTTATTCATTTACAATGTTACAACTTGTGATAATGTATTTGACTGTTAAAGAGCTCTTATGCCGTCAAAAACAGATTTCATATTTCTCTGACTCAGGAATAAAATTTAGTTTCCAAATTGCTTTTCAAGAAACTAACAATTTGGTCCAGTGTGATTTTCATAAATTCTAAATTTGTGTTCTGAAATTTTCATAGGGCTTCCTTTAAGTTTGATAGAGTTCCTCTTGTAAGTAGAATTGGGAAGTGATGCCTGTCTGAATTTCACCCAAGTAAGACTACCAGGCAATTCAGTAAAAGAAACATCTGAGAATTTGCTTTTGGATTCTTGACCAGATCAAATAAACTTACACTTAGGGTTTATGAAAGATATGCACTTCAACAAGTAGATGATAGTGTTGGAGGTTGTCAAGAAGAAACAGTTTAAGAAACGGTATCATCCTCTCATGATAAAGTCCTCAGTATTTCAAATGTTTATCAGCTTTTTCTCCACGTATTTTCATCTTAAATCCCTCAAGGGTAAAATTTTACCAAAAATTGCTTCTATTTTGTGTGCTTTTCTGGACTGGGATACCTGGAATGATCTATTCTTGATTTTGACTTGCAGTTTACCAATTCATACATTAAGAACCCACAAAATGGAAACCATTTTTTTCAAAACAACCTGCTAAGTGTCAATTACCACTCATGAAAGCCTCTTTTAGAACTCATAGAAGTTTCTTATTTCTCAAAAAAATCAGTCAGCCTGAGGTGTCTTAACCCTATTAGTACTGGGCGATTTTTTACTCACTTTGTACGGGGGGGCGTTTTTCGCCCCCCCTCTTTTTCTCCGAAACCACCAGAGATATAACAATAAGACTTACTCCTATTGTTCTTTAGACAATTAGCTATTGAAATGTAACAGTGACAATTAATTAGTCACTTATTTCGTTGCTAGGCAACCAAAAAACAAAGGAAAATTGGCAATTTTTTACCTTTTTAACAAGAAAAATTCTATTTAATTCATCTGTAATCCAATTTTCTCCAAATTTGTCTCAAGTTGTAGGAAACATGTTGCAGATTTAAAATACATACTTTTTAGATATTTGCAGTTTCTATTTTTAGCACAATTAGCTTTTAATTGGCTTTTTGTTCCATGAACAGATTTTCTTTGCAGTTATTTCTAAGTCTTCTCCTTTTATCTACTAAATATGAACTCAGAAGTAATCAAACAAATGAGTTGAAGCAAAAAAGACAATAATTTTTCATATCTTACATTTATTCATTAGATCAATGACATCATAAATGTCAATGACGTCATAGATATTAAATTTTGCTGATGTCAGCAAATATGAAATATACCGGGTGAGCCAGAAAAAAGTTGAAAAATCATAACAACAAGACTACTACACGGATTTGAATCATACAAATTGTAGTTAAAAGTCGAAAGATCAAAGTATTTTTGTGATTTTTTTCGCTGTCCTACCGGCACTACGAATACTGGTAAATTCAACTTTATAAAAATTTCATGGTTGCAAAATTACGGAAAAAGGGCCTAAAACATCGATCAAATCTTAAGGATTCTATTCAAATCGAACAATAGGCCATGGGCGTTTTACCTCCCTCAAGAGTTATAAGACATCAATTTTCAAACAAATACGAAATATTTTCAATGCCAAGGAAATTAACGCCTAGAGGATATCTCTCACCCATGAGAAGTTGCATTTCCTTCATTATTCTGTGCGAGAGGTCATTTATGAATTGATCGATGTTTTTGGCCAGTTTTCAGTAATCAATCAACCATGGAATTTTTGTAAAGTTGAATTTACCTATATTTGTAGTGCTGGTAGGACAGCGAGAAAAATCACAAAAATACTTTGATCTTTCGGCTTCTAACTAGGATTTGAATGATTCAAATCTGCGAAGTAGCGTTGGTGTTATGAATTTTCAAAAGTGGGAACTTTTTTCTGGCTCACCCGGTATATATATATCAAATGAAACTACTCATCAAATGCAATCGAATGGTGTATGTTTGAGATCAATCGGACAAACAAGACAAAACGTATTGAGGTTTTAAGAATTTTTTTGTTGACTACTCTCCAAATATGGTATTGCTGTGGTCACATGATCATAGCTAGAACAATGAAATGTTAAAGATTTAATTGCCAATTAAATTTGAATAAAAGTCACGAAGTTTGGTGGTTGAATTGCAGGCCGTTTTCGTGCAATGTAGAAAAGTGTGTTAGGGGGGGGGCGAAAAACGCACCCCCCAGTACTAATAGGGTTAAAAAATGTTTCTGACAGTTTAATCACTCCTCTTTGCAAGCTATGAAAACAAAAATGTGATTTCAACTTTCAATTTTTAAGAACTTCTGGTATATACATGAGTTTTTTCTTCTGACCGCATTTGTCCTCTTTCATTTAAAGAGTCTGATAAAACATTTGCTCGTCATCTCCAACTGATGACATAACTCTGCTTCTCTGGTTCTGGTGTTGGGCTGTGTGATACTGTTGTTGGGCAAAGCCATGGTTAGCGTAGTAGGGCTGTTGGTGGCTGGCAGGCTGGAGTTGGTTCACAGGCTGTTGGGTGGTAAGCATAGCCTGAGATAACACTTCTATGGAACGTCCAATGGCTGTTGCCATTTGGTTCATGGAGTTACTAATGTTTTCCATTGCTGTGTTGAATGTTGCGGTTGATTCCCTCATTGCATTAGCTAAATCCCTCTTGATTTCTTTATCTTGCTTGGCTTCCTCCATTAGAAGCTGGTCTTGTTGGGCAGCAGACAGCTTCTTTTCCAGATACTTTCTCTTTGAGTCAATAAGTTTTGGGACATCATTCTCAGGTGCTCGTCTTTTTACACCTCTGACAACTGGTGGCCCTCCTTCACCTTGCTGGGTATCTTCATTTGATTCTTGCTCTGTATCAGAACTGCAACAACAACTATTACTGCAGCTGCTGCCTTGCTCTTCATTTATGGAGGTCACACCAAAACTCAAAGGCTTCGATGCTGGTGAGCCACCCCAAGTGGAAATTAACTCCTCGTAAAATTCATAAACTATCTTTCCGCTGCCACTTCTGGTTCCCAGAGTGACAGCCTTGGAAAAGTTCTGACGGATCTCTTTTACCTTTTTGACAACTTTTTGATGTCCTCGCTGTAGTTGAGAGTTTAGCAGCTCTTTTCTCTTCATGAAGCTATCTTTCTCGTTTTTTGATAGCTCCTCTAATGGCTTCTCGGATGGAAGGATTTCCAATGGGCTGAAAAATTCTGGTTGTTCATCGTAAATCTTGGCCATCTCCTTTCTCACCTCTTTGTATTGCATGGGCCCATCACCATCAAAGTCTAGGCCCTGGAACTCCATTTGGCTTTGTAGCCTTTTAAACATTGGATAAGGTCTCCGACCATTTCAGTTGTCCAGCGAAATTGCTTTCGTTTCTCACTAACTTCATCTGAAGTTGATTCTTCAGAAGAAACACTTTTCTCGAACGACGACATGATAAATAAAAGACGTGCAGAGTCGAATGAAGATCAAAGGATTTTGGCACGTAAATAATCACCCCACGCTTGCGCAGAATGGCTCTTTTCATCCCGGTCAACCGGGCTAGCCCGCCTGGCGTTATTTATATGATCTCGCTTCACCGAGATCCCGCCTACCAACTTCACAGATCTTGGTTGACCGGGCTGGCCCGCTGCTCATATAAACGCAACTTGTTTGAACAAAGGAAGTTATTGTTTATGCAGATCTCGCCGAAGCGAGCCAGCCTGGTCAGGCGGGCTGGCCCGCCTCTTATAAACAGGCCCTAATTGAAAATTTTACCCAACTGAAATCGGCTACCAGAAATTATGAAGGATATTCTCTATCAATGTCCTATTCAAGAAACCTTTTGAACGTTCTCAAAAATCATGAATGCCATTACTCATTTCAACTAATTTTCTTTTGGTTTCCACTTGCTGCTACTCGTTGCATACTGGTTATTTCTTATTTGCTAGTCATTTCTACTTGTTTCCCTCTCATTACTTCTTGTTTCCTAGTTTTTTCTACTGGTTTCCTACTGGTTTCTTCTCGTTTCCTAGTGGTTTCTACTCATTTCATGTTATAGTAACTGTGAATCAGCAACCAACATAGGAGGACTACAGTCAAAAGGATGCCGTATAATAGCAGCATAGTAAAAAATTTTCTTGTACTGCTTCAACTGCCTAACCTTTGAACCAGTAGCATCAATGAACAAGATATCATCTTTTGCACGTCCATGATAGAACATCGTCGTTGGCTGATCTATCAAAGTCAAGCTTGATTCAAAGTAAGTAATTGATGGTCGCTGTATGAAGCCAAACTTGTTCCTTAAAGTATGATCCAACTTCAGCGCTTCTTGTTTGTCTAATTCTTTCAATTCAGCCTGAAGTGTCAATTCAGCCTCTTTATTTATATTTCAACTGAGTCAGCTTCCCTCCTTGCTTGAACTGCCATTTCTGGTAAGGCAATATGACTCTTGCAAGCTCCAGTTAGGTTGCCAGCCGTGACAGAGTGTGCATCAACGTTGATAAGATCCTCTCTAAACTTCTCTGGTGGGAGGGTCATACGATCATATCAAAAAAACTGAAGGCTCTCCATGTCTGTGCCACAAATCCGCTAGGCTTCAAATGAATCTTCCTAGCACAGAATGTTGCCACTGAACTTTACTGCTATGTCACTTGAATTGTAGTTTCCAATGGTAAATCTGACCATGTGGGACAACCGCCACACTTACAACTTGCTTTTCCTGTGAAAAAGGGGCAATGTATTTTTTGAGAGTCACAAGGATGAAGGTGGTGATAGCCAATGCTCCAAACATGGTACTTGCTATACCTAGATAAAATGATGCAAATCATGCTAGCAGCATCAGGCAAAAGCCTGCTTTTCCTCTGTGGTGAATCAAAATTTTTCTGTAGACTTTCTTCGGTCATGCCGGTTCATATAAGATACTGCCACTTTAACCCTATAGTGGTTGGGCTATTTGATAGTACTATTTTGGTGGGGGGGGGGGGGTGACAGAGGTGACAGGTGACAGAGCTGTTTCTTTTCACTATTGGTTCAGTTGAAGAGTGTGATCCAAAAAGTGGTTCTGCAATAAAGAGCACATTTGACTCCATGAAAAAAGGAAGCAACAACGTTGTGAAGATGAAGCAAATTCTTAAAAGTTCAAACAGAAATATTGATAGGCAACGAAATTTCGTTTTCAACAACAAAGCTGAGGAAGAAAGGAACCATACGTTTTACAAAGCCTACAGATGAAGACAGAACAGCATTTCTGGACAGCGATGTCTTCATAGTTCCAGATTCTAAAACATCTAAGGACGAGAAAGTGATAGGTAAGCTGAGATTGCAGTAATTGCAAAGGCAGTACAGAACCCACAAAACAGAAACCAATTTCATTGGATGGCCTTAGTTTTCCATTAAAACATACAGAAGTCTCTTAATGAGGGAACCATTTCCTAACAAAATCAGTTTGAGGTTACTTACACAGTGGTATCTATTTTGTGGTTTCTTACCACACCACAATAGTATGAGGAATGAGAAGAACTCCATCTAAGGCATTTAAATATCATAGAACAGGCTAGAAAGAACTAGCACCAAATATAAAGACAACTTCCAGCATGTAGTAATTTGAAGACAATCACAGACTCTGGCAAACCTCATTCATCAATCATTGGTTGCCCGTACAACAAACATTATACAATTTTTCCATAGAGGTAATTTAAATGACTGTTTGAAAAAAGGCGAAATTGTTCACCATCTTCTTTATACTTCTCTTTCATTCTCAACAGCTTCATGAAGAAAAATTGCCTTTCGCAATGTTACATATATACATAAATCTTTCTTATCACATATTTCTTGACTTTTGCAGCTCAGAAGTGAATGAGATTGGACAAAATACAGGTGTAACTCCAAGGACTGGATGGAATAAAGGGACCAGGCCAGAGAAAGATGTGGCCTTTTCCACACCAATGCACACTAAAAAAAATTGCATTTGATGCCCTTGTTGGGGATGTCAGTGCTATAGAGGACAGGTAAAGTAGATTTTTTTCTACCCAGAACATAGTTTATTTATCATATTCCACCACTTTCATGTTATTCCTGCAGTCCTAATCAATTCTGCAAAATGAATACAGGTTCAAATGTGAATTGAGATGTGGGTTTTGTTGGATTTGCTGCTGAAATTGTTTATTGTTTACAATTAGGTTAGTTTGAAAATAATGGGTATGTCCACCCATATTGTTAGATGAATGTTGCTTCTCACATACACAAAATCACAAAGATCTTTTGTCAATAGCATTGTTGATGTGACTGGAAGCAGTGAACAAAATCCAAAAAGTATCACATTTGAAACAAATTTTGAGGACCAACAAGATGTTGATACGCCTGACCCAACTAAAACAGATACATCATCTCGATTCTTCCGTTGGAATGCAATGTTTGGTTTGTCATTTGGAAATCCATTTTCTCATAAGAGCCTTGTTTGTCAGGAAAGAGAGGATTCCTTTGATGACACTGACAGCAGCTCTGAAATCTGAAGTTTATCATCAAACACTACATTGGACTCTGAATCTGACAGAGATGACAGTGATGAAGAGAACAGGTTACTGGATGGCCCAGCACCTCAATTCCTTGCTCTCTGTGTTGATCTTTCAACAGGAGGCTTTGCGTTCGCAGTCTTCGGTGTTAATGTAGTCACATTGTTCATATACGTCTTCTTGCCCCCCGGAAGTGTTCTGAGCAAACCCTGTGCCCCACAGTGGGTTTAAAGTCCTTCCTGGAGATAAAGTGGATCCATCTCTTCTTGAGCAGCTGCTTTTCTTTACTTTTCCCATTAAGGAATGCATAAAATGAAATGTTTCTGCTACTTTTTGCTATTGTTAAAACAATTCGGCACACAACAAGTGAATCCACCTGACCCACCACCACCGTTTCTTGTAGAAGTGTTAAGCCCATCCACATCCTTGGCACTTCTTCAAGACTCTCCAGCCTTTTCTCCTTCTTCAGTGTCACCAGAGCCCGGGCAAGAGTTTTGAAAAAAACTAGGGCAATGGTCCAAGACTAAATTCTCGTTGCCATCTGTGCTTTTTGCCATTTTCCTTTGATTTTTTCTTGCAACTTTTGATAGCTCCCGTACTGAAATCCAACGTAAACAAGTGTAATCAAAGCCGCGTGTGACTATAAAACTCACAATGCATTGCGCGCAAGGGAGCTATGACATAATTTGGGGAAAGGGCCATTGACAACATAGCAGAAGTTAACTGTGCTTTCAACAATGCAGATACTGACCAGTGGAGGAAAGAAATGATAAACATCCTTGACAATACTATGACAGATCGAGCCACAGTTAATCATGCAACAGTTGAAAGATTGAAGAACTCTTGGGGCAAGCAGTTAAATGAATTAAATTGTCATCTGCATCCACTTGAGACCATCTCAACAAGATGCCAATCTGCTCTAAAGGCAGTAGAGAATGGGTAGAAAGAAGGAGACACAATTCAAGCAGTGTCTCTCTCTTCAAGGAAAACATATGGTAATGATTGCATTGCCTCTTCACTTGTGCGTGCCATTGACAAGTGTAGGTATAAAGATGGTGGAGGGGGTGATCCAAAAGCCTTTAAGAGTGCTCTGGCTGAGGCAGGTCTACCTAAGGGAATTCTTCCCAGATATCGTGAGAATCGTTTGCATATCCTTTTCCACCTAAGTGGCAAGCTTGTAGGAAATCATAAGTTCTTTTGTGCCTTTTTTAAGTCATGTGGATTTAACAAACTGACAGAAGCAATTTCACATGATTTGGAAATTGCCTTGGCATTACTAGAGTTGAAAGTTCTTGGCCTCACAGGCAAGCTCCTATGTGGACCCTGGATGAAAAAATTATATACAAATGACAATGACATTAGCCATATTAAGGGAATTAGAATTGTCAAAGATGAAAATAAAAAAGTAGCCTATTGTGTAGATTTTGTTACTGTACACCATTGCACCAAGTTTCGTTCTAATATCTGCTATGTTGGTGACTTTATGAAGGGGGCCCCGGTACTAGGTTCGAAAATGCCTGGTATTGATATGGTTAACATGCACGGCCATACTGTATGTGATGCCTCCTGTGATCAGTAGCAGATGAAAATGGTTGCAAACAGTTCCATTCAATAAACAAAATTTCCAATAATTTTGCAAAATCAATAGGTTTGGTGCAATCTGTGGCATAAGATACTTCGTACTATCCATTCTAGACATCAAATTATGCTTGGTAGTGGGAGTGATCATTTTTGGGTCACACTCATGTAATCATTTTCAATATCAAAAGCCTTACCAAAATTTTACCAAAATTACGCACTTCAAAATTTGATAACTTTGTTTATACTCATCATAATTAAAAGGTATGGGCATCATTTTAAAGATCTTTTTGAGCTCTCTTAGTTATGCAAAAGAAAAGCAGTTACTCCAACTTGAAAAATTTTGTCACATGCCTATTGTAATGCTTGCCCGTCATGACAGAATTTACTGTTCCTTGTCCAATAACTTCTGCCTCAACTAGTATGTCCTAGAGGTACAAACAAGGACAAAATCAAAGTGTCTAGTTTAATGGAGGGGAGGGGCTGCAAATGAAACTGAACCATTCACTTAGGGGGAATGTTGGGGAGAAGTTAAGGACAAACGGAGAAGATTCTACTAGCAGAAATTTCATAAGATTAGATGCATCAAATAATTGAAACAGACTATTCTTTTGTCATAAGTGTTCTCTCTTATTTATAGCCTGATTTCAGGCCAGTGGCAGAGCTTGCAGTTGCACACAATTTTGGCGAAAAAATAGCACAAAATCAAAAAACTATGCTGCCAATTCTGTTGCTAAGAACGTAAGTGATCTTTAGATCCCCATCATTTTGATATCGTGGTTACACATTTGGATGGAAGATGTCCAATTTTACTCGTTGCTTTTGCCGTCTGCAACTGAACCGACCAGTATGGTAAGATTAAAAATGAAGCCTTGTTCAGAGATTTTGGCCAAAATCTATCCATAATGCCTTTACCATCAACATTTAATGTACCGTGTATCCCCAACCAAGAAGGGTTTTGCTGAATTAAAGCTCGTTATTTGTAGAATTTAAAATCAGTTGAGTCTAACATCAGAAGGATCACTTACCTTCAGCCCTGCATCTTTAAATCTCTTTGAAATCGTGGCCATAAATGACATGGATACATGAAAGTCCCCAAGGCGCACGATAACTTTCTCCATGAAGTCAGGACTCTTCCATCGTACTTGTTGAGCTTTAGCGTACACTGCCTCATCACAGACAAGTGCAGTTTGGCTCAATTGAAGCTCTAAAGCTATTTTGCAGCAACTTTCTAAAATCTTCTTAATTGTAGCATATTCGGTGGGTGATGCATCAAAAAATGGGCAAACAGCTTATCTTTAAGCACACAGTTGGCTTTGGGTAAAGAAGAGTATTAAAACCTGTCCAGTCGGGAAGTACACTTTGTCTTACAGGGCCTTGTTGCCTCACAACAGCATACGGTAAAAACCCGCGTATAAGAACCTAGTGATTAAGAACCTACTGGCTGAAAATTCTGAAATTAAACCCCCAATATATAAGAACCCATTCAGCCTGCAGTTTAACCCTATCTCACCTGGGGGGGGGTGGAATCCACCCCCCCAACCGTATTTTTGGCTACGTCTTGTTCAGGAGGGCGAGATGATCCTGAGATCTCCTAACTTTGATCCTTTATCTAATTACATTCAAAATGTAAAAAAAAAATTGTTCTAATTTTAGAACTGTTTCCATGGTAACCGATGTTTCGCTATTTACTCTGTGGAGATGCAACTTTATTTTTAACCTGTTCTTTCGTCTTTGCTCTGATTCAGCCCAAATTTGCAAGGAACATATATTTTGATATCTACTTTTAATATTTGCGAAAAAAGTTTATTATATTTACTTTTAATATGCTTTCAAAAATATGACATCATATAATTAGTTTTTGCTTATGATGCTTTAGCAACAACAACAACAACATCGATAATTAGATTTTGATGATTCAGTTTCATTGTGCTATAGCTGTTGCAGGTATCTGTCTTCTTTTCTTTCTGGAGCTACTCCATCAGTCTCTTTGTCAGGACAGGACAAAGTTCTATATGACAAACTCTTAAAGCGACAACAAGGTGGTGGGGGGGGGGGGCAAGCATATCTTATACCTGGATCAGACTGAAGCCATGGTCTAGAATAGCAGTCTTTCAAGTTTGTGACTTAAGAGCACTTCCTAGCTAATGCCCTTCTGTAAAAGCGGATGAACTTGTTGCTGTGTTCAACTCCTTCTTCTGACTTGTCTTCTAAACCCCTACTGTCATTGGCAGAGATCAGTCATTGATTTTCCTGTCTCTTGCAATTAAATTTCTTTTTCTTTTTGATAGGACTATTTAAATTAGGGCTTTTTCAACGTATTAGGTGAGTTTATTGATTAACTAATTTTTCTTTTTGTTTTTGTTGGTATTTTAACAGGGCACATTGTAGAACAGTTATTTTGTAGCAACTGAATGTTTTTTACCCTGTATAAAGAAGTTAAAATGAAATGAAATTCATGTAACCCAAGTAACTTTACGCGCTCAAAAATATAATTTTCGTATTTTATCTACGTGCTCAAAAAATTGCAGGATAGAAAGTCACTCGACATTTTCCGTCATGTGGAGATAATGACACGCTGCTCTAGCAAGAGATCGCCGCGGAATAAGTTGAATCACTTAATTTTTTCCGCCTAGTGGAGATCCACCTTTACGTACTGCTTCCTTTTGCACTGTTCAGTTCATTTTATCTAAATATGTGGTTGAAGCTATTTGAAGCAATCATTGTCTTCATCCTCACCTTGAAAACACAGACTGTGGATATGAAAACTCACCAATTCCTTGCATTGCTGGTCTGGTACTGGATTGTGTTGATTGTATGTGTCCATATGGATATGGATATCTACTGCTACCCTGCGGTTGCATGTAATTTGTCATTGGCTGCATTGGATGTAAAGGCTGCCTCATCATTGATTGCCTCAATAGAGCAAAGCCTTCCGCAATTGAGCTGGAGAGCTTCTCTATGTTTGAAGTCAATTTATTCAAATATTCTGAGTGCTTTTTCTCTGTGTTTTCAATCATTTCAATTAATTTCCCTTTAATTTTGAGCTCTTCTTGGGCACAATTCAACAGCTGGCATCAGCAGGAAGTTTCCTCTTTAGTTTCTCCTGTTTATACCCTTTAAGTTTTGCATTGAGTAAATTTTGTCTTTCCTTGACAACTGAAGTTGACAGTTTCAACAATTTCAATAACAATTTCAGGCCATGCAAAAGGGTCCACTTCAAATGGACATATATGCATAGCAAACATCGCCATGCGCTTTGGTCCGGACCGAAATGCGTGGCAAACTTTTCTATGCATTTTGGTCCGGACACATACGCATAGGAGGTTCAGGCCATGCAAAGGGTTCCACTTCAAATGGACACATACGCATAGCAATTTCAGGTGATGCTGAAGGGTCCACTCCAATTGGACACACATGCATAGCAGTTTTAGGCCATGCAAAAGGGTCCACTTCAAACGGACACATGTGCATAGTAATTTTAAGCCATGCATAAGGGTCCACTTCAAACGGACGCATATGCATGGTAGTTTTAGGTCATGCAAAAGGGTCCACCTTAAGGGGACACATATGCATGGCAGTTTTAGGTCATGCAAAAAGGTCCACTTCATATCACGTAACCCAGAAGTGCATAGCGTTTGCCCCCGAAGCGCATAGCGTTTCATTCTGAAGTGCAGATGTGACTCGGAAACGCATAGCGTTTCACAAGGACGCACATTGCGTTTGAAGTGGAAGCGCATAAGCGTTTCAGACAGGGCACTTTTGCATAGTGGACCGTTACGCATATTACACAGGCAACCTTACGGCTATATGGAAACCGGGCTTTAGTTCTGCCAGCCTGCTAAAGGAATTAGGAGAGTTGACAAGTCATCTACAACTGAAAGAAATGAGCCAAATCTTGTAAAAGAACACCATGTAAACCAGAATAGAGAAAACACAGGAAATAGAAATTGGAAACTAAAGTACTAAAGACAAACAACAAACAAATTACACTATGAACTTGAATGATTAATGATTCATACCTTTATTTTGCAATTTCTTCACTTTTGTTATGTGATTCCTAACAAAATCTTTCACAACTTTCCAGGTCGCAACACGCCATTTATATTTATACATCTGCTGCATGCAGCTTTGCCATCTGCTGCATGCAGCTTTGCCTTATATCGGAAGAAAATAATGCAAGACTACGAATGCCTCTTGATCAGCTTAAGTCGTTTTAGCACTTGATCACTTTCTCACAGCTTGGGCTAGAATGAGAAAAAATAATTAAAATACTTCTTTTGCAATGAAAGTCAACCAATCATCAGCAACAACTTCTTTAACACAAAGCACTGGACTTAATCTTAGTGAAGGCGGATCTCCACGGGACGATTTTTGTGGCGATCGTCACAAAAATTCGCGACGACACATGCGCAGTTACTAAAAGCGTTTTTTGAGACGATATTTTTGACAATTTTGCTTCTGACGAAAAGTTAAAACAGTTTTAACTTTTCGTCGTGCGCTTTGCGATCGTCAAAATTTTAACCAATCACATTTCAGAAAAGCCACAGACACAGCGCATTTATAATTTCAACATGGCTGCAAACAACGAAGGAAGCTCTGATGCTCACCAGTTGGCTCTCTCGCAGTTTCTATCTGTCCGATCCGCATCTGAAGTGGACAGCCAGCTTCAAGAGTCTCAGTCTTTGGCAGAAGGCCACACTTTTGACAAAGAAATGTTTCTCCAAGCGTTAAGAGAATTCAAGTGTTTGTGGGATACTAGCGACCCCAACTACAAGAATAGAACTATGAAGGTGAATGCTTGGAACATTCTGTCCTCGTTGTTTAATCAAGAAGGTATGAAACTGGTACATTTCTCAGGACCTTTCCTTGTACTCTCTGAGCTAATATGTAGCCAGTCACGAGAACTTTACAATCTCCACTGAAATTTGATTTGGAAATCAGGCAAAACCTGCTTCATTTGTCCAGAGGGCTGGCCTAACTACAAACAAGTCAGACCCAAAGGGCATGGTAAAAAGGGCACGGTCCATGGTAAATTCTTTGGGTGTGTGTATTCTTTGAACTTGGGTCTACAGGTCTAGAACAAAGGGGTCAAAGCATACAGGGTCATTCAACTCTTAGCTCAGATCATCACAAAATCAGCTTTGCCACTGAAGGTCATATTGTCACATGCTATTTTTAGTTAAAACAAACACATACTTGAGAAAATACTACTATAGCCTATTCTGATAGTTTTTGGTCAAAGAATATATTTTAAAATGTGGGGTGTATCACAAAGTTACTTTTCTGGGTTGTGTCAAACTAAAGAATTCTGGTCTGCCTCCTTCTTTTGGATCTATTTGTTTTGGGTATGGCTTGAACAACAAGTCTTACTTCCAGAGCTCTTTTCTTTTCTGCTTGCCTTCTGGGTTGTGGCCTGTTTCAATGCGTATTTTTATTCTACACAACAGTTAGTTAAAGTTTTCTTTCGTTTTGAAGATATTTTGTTAATTTTTCTTCTTATTTTTTAGTTTCGTTCCTGCAGAAAACATTCAAAAATTTGAAAGATTCTTTGAAAAAATGCCTGGACAAAAGAAGGGCCATGACAAGATCAGGTGCTGCTGCAGCATCTCTACCTGTATGTAAATACTTTGAAGTGATGCAATTTCTTCATGAGAAAACTGCCAATTTGCCAACTCACAGCAATGTTGATATTTCACCTGCATCATGTACCCAAGTGACAGAAACTGGCATTTCTGAGGATCAATTGGATGGTCTGTCCCCATCTGATTCATTTTCTTCCGCATCACCATTTCAAGCAGCTACAGGCTGTTCAATGTCGCCATTATCAGTACTTGGCAGTGCAGTTACTCCATCACCACCCATATCTGAAAGACCTTCAATTGAAGACAATGCTCCAAAAAGATGTAAAAGAAAAGCCACACCTGAGCAAAGTGGACATGACCCATTTTTGCAACAAATACAGCAAATGGATGATAGAATGATGAAAATTGTTGACAAGGAAACTCAGGGTGATGAAGCAACTGTATTTTGCATGAGTCTTATACCTGTCCTCAAAGATTTCAATAAGAAACAGTTAAGGTTAACAAAAATTAAAATCCAACAACTATTATATGATATAGAATTTGGTAATGAATAAGATGATATATGGTTTCTCATTAGAAAGTTTCTGAAATACCATTAGTCCTTCTTAACAATCTGAACATTTCAGTACTCAGACTTTCTCAGGGTTTTACTTAATTCTTAAAATTGAATTCCTTTATTAAGGGGCCTCAACACAAAGGCCACATTTGTTTTTTATTAACATATTTGAGAGAACAAATGATCCACAACTATGGTGGGGTATCTTATGCATAGTATATTCATTAAACATTGAAACTGACTCATTGGATGTTTGCCTTTCATAGATTGGAATTTATTTTGAAAATTTTATACAGTATAGTGAACCTTCTTAACATTGTGATGAATGGAGTACTTCTGATCCATCACTCTTTGTAATAAAAAACCTTTGTACTTGGTGAAGTAAACTTTTAAGGATAATCCTAATGATTTTGTTATGTAGGAATACATATTATGCTGTTATTTTGCAAACTGGGATGCCATATGGAATGAAAGGCAAAGGGCAGTGTTTCAAAAAGAGGCACAATTTTTAAAATAATCATCATGGATAACATCATCATCAGCAATGCCAATGGTCATAATTGTGAATCTCTTTTGGCCACAAATGTTGCTTCACAAAGTGTGACAAAATAGCTGAATGATTGTGACCATCCCCATTAATTTTCCTATCAAATTGGGGCAATTGATACTTGTTCACTGTTATAGTATGTTCATCAACATATTGTAGTAGCAATGCAATTGGTATTAAGGAGAAAAAGAAAGTGAAATTTTGACTGAAGGGCAAGCTTGTTCTTTCTACCCTCTGATTAAGGCACAAGGGTCATTTTTCATCTTGGCCCACACCCCTCTTTGGCATCCCTGCAAAGCTAAACGATTCAGAGACAGTTTATGTAGTTCAAACAGTACATTAGAAGTCTTTAAAGAATGAGAATAAGATGATTCACTGCTTATTTTGCTCTGCGTATTTTGTCCCACTGCCAATTAACAGCACCCTCATTGCTGAAGTAATCTTTGAATTGTTCTCTAACCCACTTAGCTTCCTCACCATAATTTCTTGAAGCACCAACATTTTGAATAGAAGTTAGACCGTTCATATTTTGCATATCATGTCTCCATTCACCAAGGTGAAGTCCATTTGGTCCTTCCTGGTCAACAAATGTACTTGGACAATAGCGACTTACTCCATCATTTTCATTTATTGTCATCAAGAAATTATGTAAGGCAACAACCGCCTTTGTTATAGCAATGACCTTGTGCACTTTTGCAATGATTGGCCTGTGGAAAACCCGAAAACGACTGGCACAGATACCAAATGTGTTTTCAATTACCCTTCTTGCACGACTGAGCCTATAATTAAAAACAAGTTTGCTTTCTGCAAGGTTGGAGGATGGGTATGGTTTCATCATATGTCTCTTGAGACCAAAAGCATCATCTCCAACGAAAACATACGGCAGAACTTTATTAGATTTTGAAATTTTAGAATCAGTGGGAGTGTTAAGCAGATTATTCTCTATGGCATAGCCTAGATTGCTATTAGAATAAATGCTCCCGTCGCTCTGGCGTCCACTATCACCTATATCAACCAATGTAAACTTGTACTGCGCATCACATACTCCCATCAGCACAATGCTGTGGGTCTTTTTGTAATTAAAGAAAGTAGATGCTTGTTTAGCAGGAGCAAACATCAAAACATGCTTTCCATCAATTGCACCGAGTGCGTTTGGAAAATTCCACCGAGCTTCAAATTCATTGGCAATTTTTTTCCAGGCCTCAACTGTAGAAGGTGTTTTGATGTATCCCTCATCTTTCAATCTATTCCAAATCGAATTGCACGTTTCCTCGATTATTCTGCCAACGGTTGTGGCACTCATCCTATAATTAGCACCAATGGTTGAATGGGCATCGCCAGTTGTTAGATATCGCAATGTGACTGCTAGTCTCTGGTCAGGTCCAATAGGTTCTCTCATATTTGTTGAAACTTTCGTAATGTCGGGTTCAATCAATTTTAACAAGATTTCATATGTCTCTGGAAGCATACGAAAGTACCTGAAAAACATTTCATGGTCATGAAGTCGCAAATCTTGTACCAAAAGGTGATATTCTCCTTTTACATTTCTTTCTTCATACAGCTTTCTTACCCAAAACCGACGTTTCTTTTTTCTAATTTCGTTTTCTTCCTTAAGCATTCTTTGACGCTGGTAATAAAGAAACATACATCTTCTACGAAGCAGCAGATACAGGATATATCTCTTATTTATCGCCGCCATTACAGAAGTTATTTGTTGTGTTGGAAAAAATACCGCCGGAAACAATCGTCTAGTGGAGATCTCTTTACGAAATCGTTGTGAATTTCGTGAGAAAAATCGTCGCGAATTTTTATGACGATCGTCCCAAAAATCGTCCCGTGGAGATCCGCCTTGAGATAGCCAGAAACAAATAACTGTGCAACTGCAAATAATTCTAAGATTACAAATGGGGTGTCTCACAAAAAACTGTCAAAATCTTTGGAATAAATATTTCCTTTCATCTACCAATGTAATGTAACAAGCGATGAAGTGGTGGAGAGCTGCAATACAATGGTCCTATTGAACGTTTAAAAAATTTCAGTCAATTTTGCAAGTTCTAGATGGGGTTGATAAAAGAAAAGATATGCTTAAGTATCTGCTTTCAAGACTTTATGTGCTTATATGTGCTTATAGACTTTATATGTACACTATGAACCTGCAAAATAGAAAACAGATTTTTTCAAAGCAGTTCGTCTGACTTCTTATGAACAGGGCTTCAATCATTAAAGGGCACAGGAGTTTTGTGCAGAGTTACGGGTGGGGCAACCTTCAGCAACAGTACTGAAGGGTTGATGATAAATAACATGCACTCAAGTTAGTACTTGCTTACATGAAGTAATTCATCAGTTAAATCATTACGTCATTACAGTTTGTATCTTTGTGCCTCGTAGTCACTTAGCCTCAGCCTTGTGCAAGCATGCACAGAGTCAAAAGGTTGGACTTAGCCATTATCGCAAGTCTCCTGACTGTCATTCAGTGTCAGTTGCAAGATCAGTCTTTAGTGTCAATTTCATTCACCTTTTCACAACTCTGACATCAGGATAAGGATCATGAGTGTAGAGAACAAAGATTATATGAAATTATCAAGCTGGTAACCCACTGCCGTGAGAAAAGAACCTATCGTATGTGTGCTTCAATTCCGAAGGCCTTTTCATTTGTTCCCAAACAATTACCAAAAAAGAACCTAGACCAATATTCGTCCAGGTCCAAACATGGGCTCAATAGTCAGACATGACCCATGTCTGGACGAATATTCGTCTAGATTTTGTTCGATTGCGATAATGGCTAAGTCCAACTTTTTGACTCTGCGCATGCTTGCACAAGGCTGAGGCTAAGTGACTACGAGGCACAAAGATACGAACTGTAATGGCGTAATGATTTAATTGATGAATTACTTCATGTAAACTTGTACTAACTGGAGTGCATGTTACTTATCATCAACCGTACTGAAGTGCCAGGAGCCCCAAAGAAGTATGCATGCCCAGATCCATTGCCAGTAATCACAGAGGAAATCTGTAAGCAAGATCAAAGCCATTTTCTACTGGTGGGGCGTTTTTCACCCTATAATTATCTTGCCAACCATAATAGCTATGACAATGCAACTTGTACTGTGTCATAATGAAACAAAGAAGAAGTTAAAATAGCATCAATTTATTTTTAATCACGTGATTGGTTGCTTGGCAAACAAAAATAGGGCAAGTTTTGACGAAATTGAGCTATTAGGAAAAAACGGTAGATTTACATTAAACGACTGCCTAAAACAGGCTAAAACTATCCAAATACTTACTTGATAGCCTTAGATTGAGATTTCATTTGGTTTTATATGAATATTTGTCGCTTCTAACTAATTAACTAAATGACTGAGGGTAATTTGATTCAATGCAACGTTGTTTGCTCAATAATAATGCTTATAGTCAAGGCAAGAGAAATGTGACCAATTGAAATAGATTATGCAAATATTAATCATATAATAATCAAATATTGATTTCAAGAATCAAATAATAATAAGGTTTTTCTTCAACTGACCGCCCCTACACCGTGTAAGTTCAGCGGATGTGTGTGCTTGAGCAAGACAAAACAAGGCGTTCCATGTATTTAGCAGTAGGAGGGCCTTACACCACATGTCATGAATAATAATCCATAAATGATTTGGAAAATTCAAATATTGTGAGATTCTCCTGGTCACACTACTCTTGCTTTGACTATAAACATAATCAATGTCGCATTATTTAGGTGAAATCAAATAGTTTCATCAATTTTTTTTCGAAAGCTTTGAAGCCGCACTACAAAGTTTAGAGCTCATTCAGGGAATATATTTTGAAAGAAACTGGAAGGGAAATTATATTTGGTCAGAAAGGGACTGGACAACAATCATCTATCAACGCATTAGTATGATGGTGAAAACATGAAATCTATTGGTGAACATATCTTTTTATAAGGAAGAATGTTTTGGTAGTGCACGCCTTCTGTGAATGTTTCTTGAAATTGTCAGATTCAGATTCTTAGTATTTTTTAAAATCATCTGATTCTCAGCACTCAAGAGATTCTCAGGGGTTCTTATCGGTTATTTTAGTCTTTGTGTAAACTTCATTTGCCATTAACACAACAAAAATTTTCTCTTTGCATATTTTTGGCAATTTGAGAGTTGAGTTTCTAAAGAGCGGTTTCCTTTATAAATTATGTGAAAACCGACGACGAGTTTTTGGGGCAAGAAACTACTGTATGCGTGTATTCTTTGTAACCAACTCCTTAAAAGAAATTTAGACTCTCATATCGCCAAAATTTTAAATTTTCCACATGTTTTATCTGACACACTGGCAAAGTCAATGGGCTGTAAGCCTAAAACCCATGGGCCCATGGCCACTAGTTTTGATCCGCATGATTTGACCTGCGTTTTGTTGACCTGTGTTGACCTGCATGACCTGCGTTTTACATCAGCCTCTTTGGTGTACATCCTTTGGCGTATTCAATTGCGAAGAATGGGCTTAGAATCTTTTCAATCATATCAAATGAAATAAATGTTAGTAAGGATGGTTCCCCCCTCCAGTTTTACTCAATTTAGGCAAACTTGAGATAGCGCCAGTTGAAGTAGCTGTACAGCACTTCTAATGGATAACAGAAAGAGATGTGAATTGATGCCGAAGAAAGAAAGTCAAGAGCATATCAAGAGAGACTGCTCTGCTTTACCGCTGTCATCTGACAATGATGAATCTGATCCAATGGCGAAGCTCAGTATGTAAAGTATGTCAGTCCCAATAAAGATGCTGGCCTCCTTGCCTGTCCCAATGCGTCCGTGTTAATGTAATGAAGTTTTCTAATGGAACTACTCCAGCTTACAGTGCTGAGATATTCCATCCTGCCAACCAAGACCGAATAACGCGAAGATCTAAGTTTAAATTGGAATTTCCATTTCGCAAAAGTACTTCTGGACAAAAGTGCTTATCTTACCTCGGGCAGAGAATGTGGAATGGTCTTCCATCTGACTTAAAATCAGCTAACAATCCAAATACATTCAAACATAAGATCAAATAAATTTTTGTTCAAAATATACAAAAAGAGGTAGACAACATATACATCTTCTACTCAGACCCTTCCTCAGGTCTCCCAACCATGTTTTTGTCGCATAAAGCGTATTTTGTACTGATAACAATGACAGTGGTGAGGCATCGCCCTAAATGGTCAGCCTACATATTCATCATGTTTTGACCGCACTGCAAAAACTTTGTGCCAGAAGGAGTTTGGGTCTAGCTTTTTTTTTGAAAGGGTGCAAAAATTATTTGCTGACACCATTTAAGAAATTCTCTCCTTTTTATTTAGTTTTAAACTGTATAACTTTGCTTCAAAGAACGTTTTGAAAATACATACGTGAAATGGATGCAGGTGAGTGTATTTTATTTCCTTTCAGTTTTAAAAGCTCCAGATTTAATCTCTTCATGTTGCTTCGGGATTTGAAGTAAAGCACAACTACAGTTTATTTATGGGAAACTCCAACAATCAAAATGTAACTTTCAAAGAAAGATAAAAAAATTGCAACTGGTAAAGGAGCCAGGGGTTTTGTTTCAGTAGTAGTCTGACTGGCTTACCGTCATCCCTATTAATCAGCCTTGGGATCCTGAACTCTGTTGTTGACTGCACTGTCAAGCAAACTTGTCAGAAGTCACAAGGTCAAAAGCACAGCTTGATGAGTTATGGGGTTCAATAAAGAAGCGCACAAACAAAGTGACTGTTTTTTATTTTACGTAGATTTTTGGAACAACTTCCTAAATGCTTGTGAGCAAAGCTTTTAGAGAATACTTAAAGGCACTGTATCAAATTTTTTGTAAACAAACCAATTTTGTGGGACAATGCGTGTTTTGTATCAAATGAGACCAATGATCAATGGCGGACTGTGATCACACAGCTTTAAAGTTCAAGGCAGATTGATATTGATGCGATTATTGGTCCTTAGGTTTCCAATTTGGGCTAGCTTGCACTTTTGCGAACACACTTTACAATGATGAGCGGAAATTGAATTGAATTGTTTTACATAATTTGCATTTATTAATTTTGACCAATAACATGTCATTCTATCTCCCATACGAGTCACTGACTGGTTAATTCATCAAATGAATGAATGACAAATGTTCAAAAAGTAGCGCAAGCAGAAAGCACGAGACAGAAAGCTAGCAATAACTAAGGTTTGAAATAAAATAATTCTTTTCTTAAATAAAACAAAACTTTTGCAACTCAAACACCTGATGCTGAAGCGGGGGCTTGGGGGCGGCAGCCCCCAACAACAGACCAGACAACTTGTTAACCTGGTCCATACATTGCAAACAACTGAGATCGTTTACTTCAACTGGAAGTCGCCCAGACCATTGGAGCTCACGTTGATCGCAGTGAGGGGTTGCCTAGAAATAACATGCTGCTCTGTACACCTGTCGAACCAAGTTGAGGAAAGCAAGAAATTTATCAGCAGACTGTTCAGATATTGCTTCCTGCTGCAGTACTCTGCAAAGTAAGTATCGTACATGTCCTTTTTTGTCCCATACCTAGGTAATGATCTTTTGACTGCGCCCCAAGTTGCTTTGATGGTGTTGGTACATGCAACTGTTTCGCTATCTTTGAAGTCGACACTGTGATTCACAGTCAGGTGCAAGTACCCTTCCTCTTCCAGTTTACAGTATGCTTTCCAGCAATTGGACATTATCGTTGTGCCAGGTTTTACGTGTCAAATTATTATTGGAATGACAGTAGCTGCACTGCAATCTGTCACATACTGCATGAAGCATCGTTTTGAGGATCTCTCAATACCTTCAAAACCCAAACACCCTCAACTCGTTTACCACGATGGTATTTCCCCTTTCCAAACTTTGACTCATCTATCTTGATGATTTGCCCGGGCCCCCAAATTTGTTCAGAGTTCAGTTCTAAAATGTCCACACACACACTTCCCTGGCAAAATTAAACCAATCAACTGCGGTATGGCTAATTCCTATTTTTAGTTCATGGTTTTTAGTTTAGAGATAAATGGGATTTCTCGAACCAAGATCCTTTCCTAATTGATGTTTTCTTGCCGCAACTCCTGTACGAACAACGCCAATAGATACCGTCTTGAAAAAATTACTTATCTTCTTGGAGTTGGGGCTTTCCAATGCTGCAAATTTCGCATGTTGCACCCTGTAAGTTAGCAATCCACTCTTTTTCACGGGGCCAGTTAATTACAATATCTTTGTTTTCACATAATTTATCAATATCATCATACACTAAAGCCATTTTGGTTAAAAACGAAAAATTTAGGTTTGGATTTTTGCTTTACAGAATTTCAAACGTAAAACCCGTATGTATTCAATTCAATGCCCAATTACCTTAGAAAGTGTGTCTGCCAAAGTGCATTTGTCCCCCTGAGTTCTTAGTTGGCAAGAGAGTAGAGCATGAATTCTTGATAAAAGAAGCAGGGAAGAAGCAACGAAATTGGCTTGTTTACACAGGAACAGTCACTAGGATTATCAAAAGAGGTGCTGTCCCAATGTATACTCAGTATGAAATTATTTATGATATTAACTGTAGAGAGAACAAAGATGAAGGTGAAAGCAGTGGAGAATTTCAAGATTCCCACGGCCTACCTGCCAACAGCATTCTACAGGATAACCCAAACATGGTGGATTACAAAAATTGCCCAGTACTAATGGGGTTAAGCTTTTTTTAGTCATCAGAGCATAATTTTGTTACGATATGGGGGCCTTTGGCCCATGCTGAGTGTCAAAAGTGAAGAGAGCACGAACATTTCACATGTGCACTTGATGCCAAAAGTACTTTTGTGCAGTACTTTAATGTTACCCCATTGGTTTGGCCTAATGCCAAAACTTGATACTGTTTCGATATAATTTGATTGGTTGTTATCTATTATTGTTCATATACTCAAGTTTTTATTGGTTATTTTCAACGTGATTAGACCATATTAGGAACTTTAGGTGTGCCTTGAGTTTGGCCATAAGGTAGCGTCCAGTGACTGTTTGCTGAGACAACCAGACGTAGACGCAAGATGCAAGAACTGTCGCAGAACTCAAGCTGCCAAATTTGTTGAAGAACACAAGTTGTAGCAGTTGCCATTAGTTAAGTTTAGGTAGCCTTGCCGTTTCTTGATCATAAAATCAAGTGAACATTCAAGGCGTTCCTGTTGCTGCCCTAAAGTCGTTGCCGAATAGTTGAGGTCGTATGTTAGAAGTTTTCTATATATTTCTGTTGAGACTGGTTTTTGCGAAAGAACTCACGCTATTTAGACCTTTTCGAGCCGAGGTCTAACACTGGTGCCCCGTGTGAGGAGCACATTACGTATTTTGAAGGAAGAGATTCCAGAAGATAAGTTTTTTTTGCTATTTTCAGAAGATTTTAGAGAAACACGCTATTTATAACTTTACAGTCTTTTGTTTGCTTTGAAAATTATTTTCATTGTAGACTTAGAACGACTACAAGTTTCAGAAGTATTTTGATATTTGCTTGTCACCTTACCGTGGTGAATTTTTGCATTTTATTGGCTTTATTACATTGCATGACTTATTCCCATGCCATGAAAACCGATCGGGATTTGCATGCAACATTGACACTTTGTTTTCAGTAACAGGAACCATTTCTATGACACAAACAGTTGCAGTCCGGATATTTGATATTGAATTGCAGTAACTTTACATTTGACTGTTTATCCTCCGGCATATTGTTGTTTTCTTTTTACTCTTGTTGTTTGAACTATTATCAATATGGCTGAGGAAGAAGTTATAGTTAATCCAGACATGAACGTGACGGTGAACGAGTTGCTAACACAAATGACAGCAGTTCAAGCAGCCCTTGAGGGTACCGGACAGGCCAGTCTTTTTAAACATCGCCCATTTAGCGGTCTCCTTAGCGATAACATCAATGAATGGCTCGTGAAATTTGAGCGATACGCCAAGTTTTGTAACTGGTCAAATGCTAAAAAATTGGAGCAATGACTTTACTTTTGGATGGTCCCGCTCTTGCATGGTTCCAAACACAGACTGCAGAAACAGTCACCAGTCGTCAGTGTCTCACTGATGCTCTAAAAGCCCGTTTTGGAGCACAAACTCTTGAGTTTATCTTTCACCAAGAGTTATATTCACAAAAACAAGATTGAAACGAGCTGTGTATACCACTGATGTTATTAAAATGTGCCAACGCCTTGGTATTAGGGACAAGGACAGGATGAATGTTTTTATGAGGTGGTGAACAACATCACGCCGGAGTATACAAGGCATCCTATACCACAACTTGAACAGTCTACGTACTCTCTTCGTGAGCAACATGTCATTGGGCAAATAAGGGCGAGAACAGAGAGATTTAGAAACAGCTTCTACCCAAATTGTTTGAACGAATGGGACAAGCTCCTTCCTGAAGTTAGACAAGCACCCTTGCTAAGTGTTTTTAAATCCAAAATACTAGCTCTAATTCGGCCCCCTTCAAAACCAGTATATGCGATCCATGACCCCAAAGGTTTGGCTATTCTTACACAGTTAAGAGTCGGTCTCAGTAAACTAAATTTTGACAAATTTAGGCATAAGTTTAGTGATACAATAGACCTGATGTGTCCTGCAAACGATGGTGTTGAGGACACGGAACATTACCTGCTGTTTTGCTAATCTTATGAAGAACCTAGACACGAGCTTCTCAATGGTTTCAACGAAATTTTGCCTCCTAGTGTCATCTCTAACCTCTCAAATGAATTGTTAGTTGAATTCATTCTGTATGGCAATGAAAGGTTACCACTTGAAGTTACTAAACAACCGTACATACTAAAGTAAGGAATGACCCACAACAACCTGCAACCACCCACAATGATCCACAACGACCTGCAACCACCCACAACGATCCACAATGACCTGCAACCACCCACAATGATCCACAATGACCTACACAGTGATCCACAACAACCCACAATGATCCACAACAACCCACAAACCCACACAATGACCCAAAATGACTCGCAACGACCCACAGTGACCGATACAAAGATCTACAAGGACCCACAATGACCAACAGTGACGGCTACTGTAATCCACGGGTCACCAGGTCATGTAATCGACAGGTCACTATATCTGCGGTTGGTGGTCGGCGGCCATTGCTGCAAGCATTCCCACACTGGCTGGTCCATGAACTGCATGCATCAACTGAGTTAAGTGCCTTTGTTTGTTCTCTGATGCCCACGCACGATAATCTTGTGATCACCTATCCTTGTGATGCACCTCAAAAATGTAAAGAATTTATCCAAGTCGTAATGTAACCAATGATTGATACAAAGAGGCATTTCTGGTTGAGAGGATTTAATAAAAGCAATGGAATTTGACCTTGAAGCGTATTGTGAAAGACAATCGAGGACTTAACTGGCAAATGAATAGAGTTCATTGGTGGTTTTACGTAATTCATCTGCAGAATTTTCGATATCATTTAGTCATTTTCGGCAGCATCATACCAGTCCTTCAAACTCGTGGAAAACAAATGACATTTAGCTGCACGTGTTTCTATAAGAAACTTAGCATTTGAGCAAGTAGTGAGCATTTCTTAAAATTATCAGGTTTTGAGTACACTTAATATGTTCCTCTACAGTATCGTTTTCTTTTCATACAAAAAACTAATTTATAAGGAACTGGTACAAAGATAGGCAAACCGTTAAGAAAACTCTTGTATACATCCGAGGAGGAATAGGAAACTTGTAAAACTTCAATTCAAGTATGTTGTGTCAAATACGTCGCTAAACCCTCATTCTTGAGTAATACCAACTAGGATTTTTTTATCGTGATTGAACATTGTTTATTCCTATGTGCCTGATGTTTTAAACGTGAAAAAAAATTTTTAATGTTTTAAACGATTTTGTTTTAATTGATGTTTTAAACGTCAAACCTCAAGGAGCATTAGAGACCATATGAGAATTTGTGCGCTCGAAAAATAAGAACGGATTAAGAAACTTTTTGGACTACAATGCGAAAATTTGAAACTTTTAGTACTACGGCCTGATCCCAGTTTCTAAAGAACGCATACTCTTACCTGCTGTTTCTTAAGAACGTGCACTGTTTCTTATGAATGCATACTCGATCGAGTTTCGTACGAGTTTCATAAAGGTTCAGTAACAGATCATATTTCCTACTTCCGTGCCTTCCTGAAAACTTCAAATTGTTGTTGAAGCCTGGTTATTGGTTTCGATGGCATCCCAATCAAAAAGTCAAAAGGTTTCTGTTCAGCGAATGCAAGCAGTTGCATCTGGCATTTCTGCTGATTTTTTGGTCAACCCAAACACATTTGAGCATGAAGTCACCATGCCTCTGCAATTCTGAAAGAACTCTCTAGGTTCAAAAAAGAAATGCTTGCTGCTATTGATGCTAAATTTGCCAGGGAGGGACAGAAACCTGAAAAGGGGGAACTGCAAAAGCGTGTAAACTCAATCGAGATAGTAAACAGTCGTCGTGTTTCTTCAAAAAGGCACCAGGAAACAATTATTGCAATGCACGGACCATTTATAATGGTCGTTTAGAATATGTCTTCGTTTTGCAGAATGACCCCCTCAATCTGCAAAACGAAGACAGCCTCCAAAATTCTGAACAAATACATATTCTAACAAACCACTTTAAACTTGATGAACATTTATTTTGTAAATTCCGTCCGCTCAGAAAATTCCGCTGAGTGAAAATCAGCAAAATTGGACCCCATTTACCCGAGAGAAAATTTGATCGATCCTAAACTGGTGTGGATTAGCCTCGCGTTTACAAGGCATCGCTCGAGATCGACCCGCTATCTTTGCTCGTTGGTGATCGTTTGCCAGAGCGATCTCTGTGGGAATTGATCCTATCAGAGCCTCGTGTACACTGTTGGATTGATCCCAAACTGAGACGGATGCAAAATGTTGCAAGCCAGAAAATAAACTGATGCGTTTTTATGATGGTACCTTTTGATCACCCTGCCCAAAAATGATGCAAATCTTTTTTCAAAGTCTGGAAATCAGTAATAAAGATACTTTGGTGGCTCCCGCATTACAGGGCATCAATCCAGGGACCTTACCACTGATTCCCAAAAACATAATTTTGGACCAATCTTGTGTACAAGTATGTGAGATATTGGGATTGGATCGATCCAGTTTTCTGTATTAAGAGTGCCAGGTGTGGAGATTGAAATTTTATGGACCAGTAATGAAACCTTGACGTAGTAAAACATGCAATAAGGTTTATCCATGTTTAGTGGTGAAATTGGTTTGATTTATGGATTACATTCGTACGTACATTTGACAATAGCCCCTTGCGTCCAGCTGAAGTTCCATGGTATTATTTTCTACCATAGGCGCTTGTTATGGAAATTTCAAGTCCATACACAAGGAGCAGGTGCTTCAGCAGAATGAGCCACAAAAACATGCAGAAGCTGCAACAAAGAAAAAGTTGCGTTCTCGACGACAAAGAGTAAGTGTTATTGCTTTTAGGAATCTTGAAGGAAAGAATACAGGCTTGTTTGAAATGACATCATAAGCAAGTTTACCATCTGTTAAGGTCAATTTTCAGTCAGCGGAGTTCCCCGAGCGGGCGGAATTTTAGACAATTGAAAGTTGCTTAGCCGTAACTATCTTTTCAATTTCAGAGCGACATTTTCTTCCGCAAACAATAGAATTTCCGCCCGCTTGAAAAATTCCACTGACTGGAAATGAGCCTTGAATGATACCATTTTAACTCTGAAACTTTTGACTGTATCAGGTGAAACTTCAGATAACATAAACCTAAACCATATTCATGCGGCCTGGTATTTTGTACCGTTGCACGACAAGGAGGCTACCCACGATTTAGAGGCAATGTAATAACGTCAGGCGTAAAAGCTCAACATTCATAACTATTCGTAACGGTAGAATCTTTCATGTTACCATAAATCATACAAACCCCGAATCTGTTGTTCCTATGCATTACTTTAGCTGGTAATATATCATAAACGAAACCTTCACTTCCTTGATAACAAGCGTTCAAGTTATTTTTTGTATCAAATTCATCAGAAGCCTTGGAACATTGGTGAGGTCTATCTTTCCACATTTTTAACATCTGAGAGAGCAATGAAAAGATAAAACATGATGTCTTTAGAAAATATTGTAATTTAGCCATTAATGAAGGTTAGTTATCAGAGGGATGTTACAGGGATCTAAGGCTATTTTTCTCGGTTTTAGTTGTTTGAACAACGAAGCAAGCATGTGCTGCCCGATGAAATGCAGCTCTGGGAAGACGTCAGCCAGGAGCTGATGTCAGAAGAAGAAGATCAGGGCAGTTCCCTGAAAGTGAAGTCCCCTCACTGGAGATCTTGAGAGCTCACCAAGCTGATCGTTACCCTTGACGAGAGGATCAAGGAGAGGAACTCGGAGGAAGTGAAGCAGCCTTTGCTGAACCGCCCATGAGAAGGTGGCCTTCGAAGAAAATAAAGAGAAACTTAACCGTTGATTTGGACGAGGACTAAATAGTTCACTAATAGGGGGAAGATAATTCATGTATTAAATAAACTTTCATGCCCCATCTTTAACGAAGAAAAGCTTTTCATACCCCCACCATATTTCTGTAAAATGATTTGAAACCCCATCAAAGAATGACCTTTAAATGGCCTGGCATTTGCAGATTTCTGATTGCAGCATTTTGAAGCAAGAAATGTGAACAAGGGATTGGAAGGACGTCTCTAAATGTCAAGTGACAAACTACAACCAAAACAAAACAAGCATTAATCCGGATCTTCGTGACAGCAATAAAAAGGGTCATATTACTTTCAAACATTATTAACGCAATGTTGCAATCGAGGTGTACCTAGCCCTTAATGATGTCAACTTTACTTGTAAATGTACTGATCTGTGTACGCGCCCCCCCGCACCAAATAGTAGATAAAAGTTTTGTATGCCTGTCAACAATCCTCCCTCCGTTTATTCTTCCAGGATCAGAATTGACCGAAACCTTTGAGTGAACGATCTCTGTCTGCCTTTAGCATTAAGGTAACTGTGCTTTCCGCTCCAGTGAGCAGCGAGCTACCGCCCTGCCGCGGGAGGGGGGGATTACTACCATATATGCTGGTACGGGATGTGCTATTTTTTTGGGTGCCTTTTTTCGAGCAGAAGGTAAGCTTTGGGGTATCAATTTTGGCAAAATCACGAGTAGTCATAAAGTTTGGGATGTCATTTTAGAAAAATAACTCTTTAGGGTGTTGGTTTTCATAAAATTTCACTTACTTGGTTAAAATTTTGGATGGCTGTCACAATTTTAGGGTGTACATTTTCAATGGCCTGTAAGTTTTGGGTTGTCATTTTCGCGAAAATTTAAATCTTAAGGTGTGATTTCAGACGTCAAATGGCACACCCTGTCACCCATCTATTAAAGTTACCCCACCCCCGAGCCATTCTACAAAACCTCTCTCCTCAGAAAACTGTTAATTTCTCTAATACCATTAGGTCTATTGAAAAACAGTAAAAAAGAAGGGATATGCAAATCACAATGTTTTCGTAAAGGTCAGTTTGCTAATTTTTTTCAAAACATTTTGTTGATTTCAGAAAAATGGATTTATCTCTAAAACTACTCGAAAAACTTTTGGTCTTCGCTGGTATCTTTAGCCAGGTTGTTGATTGCAATTCATATATCTTTGGATAGTGAAGACTATGTAAAACAGTGTCGTTTTTACCACTTTTCGATAGACCGAATGGTATTGGAGAAATTAAATGTTTTCTGAGAAGAGTGGTTTTCCAAAGCAGCAACTCGCTGCTCACTTGAGCGAAAGACAGAGTTACCTTAAGGGATGCATGTTTCCAATAGGCTTAATGTTTCTATGTGTAATCCTTTAATTTGAAACAAGGGGTGGTCGGTTTGGATCAGTGTCCAAGCCATATTTTTATCAAAATTTCGTTGATATATCATAAAGTTGGGGGGAATGCCCTTGAAAACGGAGAAAATCGAGCAAGCTGTTGTGCACTTGTCTTTGAAATGCATGGTATTTTGTTAAAGTGACTGAATATTTAGTCTTATGTACGTGCTGCACGTAGAATGGTCATGGGATCTAATAACATAGCTCTTGAATCGCGAGGATTGAACTGTTTGCCAGCAGAATTAAATTAGATACCAAGATTCGTGTGGAGATACAAAAGGTTGTATCTCATGTAGCACATCAACAACAACAGAATGATTTTCTTTAGATATTACTTGTTGGACATTTTTCAGAATAGTCTAACTTATCAATAATTTCGAAATATCGACTGGGTTTCAAAACTGATAGGTTCGTCAGTTTGAAATTAATGGTGTGATTCAAGGTATGGTTATCGTATTGGTGTGATTAACAAGTATTTACTAGATATTTGATGGATTTGCAAAGGATGGATTATCGTTAATACTGCTATACTCTGCTTGTGTCCATTCTCTTGAATTGTACACTGTTAAATGTACAGCGAGATAATGTAAATCTCGACTGTCTGCATGGCCTATTGCAGTGGCAAAACATGTTGCAAATTCTTCAGGTCTGACATTGTGGGCTGTATTTTTCGTAACTCATTCTTTAGGGTGACTACTGTTAACATATCACAATGAATGGTTCTGGAAGCAATGAAAAATGCACATCATAAATCACCTTAATGAATTTGTCAAGTACAAATTGCAAGTTGCGATACCTGACCTGGAGAATTTCCAACGCGGAAACTGAGGCAGCGGACGAGCTGTGAATTTTCTAGGGGCTTCATGCAAAGTCTTGGAATGTCACAAACCATAATTTTCTCCGCGAGAAACACAAGAAACCTCTTTTGTTTCCATTACGTTTCCTATGATAATGTAAAATCTCGAAACGTCGGAACTAACATTTCCGCCATCAAAACGCAAGAGAAATTGTTCGTTTCCCTTTGGTTTCCTATGTTAACTTAAAACCTCGGAATGTGAGAAACTAAAATTTCCGCCATGAAAACACAAGAAAAATCTTTCGTTTCCCTTACGTTTCCTACATTAATGTAAAATCTTGGAACGTCGGAAACTAATGTTTCCACCATGAAAACGCAAAAGAAATTGCCCGTTTCCCTTACGTTTCCTAAAAAAATTACGGGTCTGTCCACAATTTCCCCACATCGGAAATGCAAAGTTTCTAAGGTTGAAATTGTGGGGAAACGGAAATTTCCTTTTCCGATGATTTTCCCTGTTGGAAACCTCGGAGGAAATTTGAGGTCTCCTCTTAATTTCCAAGTAGTACACCCGTGGAAACTGTCCACTTCCTACACGATTCCTACGTAGAAACTATATCGAAATTTTGCTCATTCTTGCCGCGACTCTTGACAATGGCGTTCACTTCATCCAAATCAAAACGGCAGTTACGCCTTATGAGGCCCATGGCTCTCAGACGCCTTTTCAGAGTACTAATACTCGTCCTAATTTCGTGATTCCTTTGCAGGAGAAAACAAATTTCTTCATACTCAATGCCTTGGTTAAAATATCTCTGTATCAACACCCTCTCCTCCGCCATTTTCTCCTGTTGCCTAGCCTTTACAGCACATGGACCACTCCCATGAAGCCACGGCATTTGAATCACATGACCCAACTTAGACATTGTGCCGTGAAGTAAATGTGCTGTGAGAAAGAGTGTGCCGTGAAGAAAGAAAGCGTGCTGCGAAGTAAGAAAGTGTGCTGTGAAAGAGAAAGAGTGCCGTGAGAAAGAAAGTGTGCCATGGAAAAAGAAAGTGTGCCGTGAGAAAGAATGTGTGCCATGAAAAAGAAAGTGCGCTGTGAAGAACAGAGTGAAGTTCCCGTGAAACAAAGTAACCTTGCCGTGAAACAAAGTAAGCTTGCCATGAAGAAAAGAGTTTGTGGTGACCCTTGTGGGCCACCGTAGTTTTCATCTTTGTGACAACTTTTTTCTTGTTGTATTGGAAGTCAACATGTTCAGTTGTGAGAAGAAGCTCCTCTAATTGTTGAATCTTCGAAAGCTGATATAGGATCATATGCTAGAAAATCTTCAAGTGTGTTGGCAAAAATTGTTGAAGTGGCATCAGAGTCACAATTCTGTAATCTCACTTCAACATTTAAGTCACACATGCATTTTGACAAAAGCATTGAACACGAGCATGCATGACACTAGACTACTTTCACTCAGGGGGTTGGAACAACTTTTTTGCCACAAAGTTTACCTTGTTTGTCTTTGGCATTACAAACAGGGTAAATGGCTATTTTCACAGACATTACATCTGGTAGTCCAGCAGAATGGTGTAAAATAATGGCAGAATTGTGGGTTTTGAGGTAAAAGCATGCAATTTGGCACACTGATAGAACTTGACATGCTGATTATTTTAAAACTCAGACCCATCTCAAAATCTCAGTTTATGACGTCATTATGACGTCATAAAAATGTTATTGCATCTTTATGTACCAAATGAAGGAATGCTTGCAATTTTGCATTACCGATGTTAAATGTATTGCATCTGTCTTTGAGGATTGATAAAATTTGACATACTGATTATTTTGAAACTCAGACTCATCTCAAAATCTCATCTTATGACGTCATTATGACGTCATCAAAATTTTATTGCCTTTTTACATACTAAATGAAGGAATGCTTGCACTTTTGTATTACTGAGGTTAAATGCATTATGTCCTTCCTTGCAAACGGATAGAACTTGACATGCTGATTATTTTAAAACTCAGATTCATCACAAAATTTCATTTTATGACATCATTATGACGTCATCAAAATGTTATTGCATCTGTATGTACTAAATGCAGGAATGCTTGCAATTTTGCATTACCGATGTTAAATGTATGACATCTGTCTTTGAGGATTGATAAAACTTGACATACTGATTATTTCAAAATTCAGATCCATCTCAAAATCTCATTTTATGACATCATTATGACGTCATCAAAATGTTATTGCATCTTTATGTACTAAATGAAGGAATGCTTGCAATTTTGCATTACCGATGTTAAATGTATTGTACCCGTATTTGCGGATTGATATAACTTGACATACTGATTATTTTGAAACTCAGACCCATCTCAAGATATCATTTTATGACGTCATTATGAAGAAATTGCTAAATGAAGAAATTTTTGCACTCTGTATTACTGAGGCTAAACTTAGCATAGCATTTGTGATTGAATCAATTACTTTTGATCGTGATGGAAAACTTTTCACAAGTATTAACCAAATTTCCCTTTAGACAATGTCATGTCTCAAGCTTAGAAGCCCTCACTTGCAAAAGGAACTTATCTGAAGAAATCTTCATCCTTGTCAATCGTTGTTTTCAGCCCTAACACAAATGTACTACGCATGTTGAGTGTCCATTAAGTGAGGGTACATGAGTAGTCCGAGGAGAATGAGGAGGCGGAGGCTATCTTTCAACTCCATGGAGCGGAGGATTGGCAGTTTACCTTCAAGGCAGGAGCCCCAACGAATTGCTTAAAGTAGTGAGATGCGAGGAAAAATTCAAGATTGAGAACTGGTGAATGAGGAGGGACATGCTCCTTAAGTTCCAAAAATCAGCAAAAATTTTCAATGAAAAATGACATAAAATTAGCTGGGAATACCATTAGACACAAAAATTACGTCGGAGCTCCCCCACCTCTTTCGGAACTCTTAGACCTGGCGCCGCTACTGAGCTAGTTGCCAGGTTGGGTTTGTATCTGCAGGGTGTTTCAGAAAAAATGCAACCCACTTTTTTTCGAGATTCTTCAGGAAATAATAAGATTTGAATCAATTTGGCGCACACCATCTGAAATTACAATCAATCTTGTTTCAGATGATATCCAATTTGGATGCATTAATTGAATTTTACATTTGCTTATTCAACGTTTTCGTAAGTATTGGCCAATTTTAGAAACCCGAAAGCAATAGTGAATTTACATAGAGGGTAATCCACCTTTGGGAGAGCATATTTTGTCATTATCTTCAACTGCATCTGATGAGGGTGAAATTGCCTATTTTCCTTCTCAAGGCAACATCTCAACTGCTTTTAGACCTGAAATACTTAAATACTTTGACAAAATCTTTTCATCGGAAAACATGGGTTGATTTTGCTTTTGCAGCATGCTGCATTTGAAATTGGCTATATGTAAGAAAATATCAATTTAATGATAAGAATGTCAATTAATGTATCCACACTACATATCATTAGAAAGAAGAAAGATTGTACCACTACCGGGTGAGCCAGAAAAAAGTTCCCACTGTTGAAAATTCAAAGCACCAAGACTACTTCACATATTTGAATCATTTGAATCGTAGTTAAAAGCCGAAAGATTAAAGTATTTTTGTGATTTTTCTTGTCGTAGTACCAGCACTAGAAGCATTGTTAAGTTCAACTTGATAAAAATTTCATGGTTGCAAAATGGCGGAAAAGGGCCTAAAACATTGATCACATCGTAAGGACTCTATTCACACCGAACAATAGGCAATGGGCGTTTCACCTCCTTCAAGAGTTAAAAGACATCGATTTTCAAACAAATACGGAAAATTGTCAATCCCACGGCAGTTAATGTGCGAAGGAAATCTCTCACCCATGAGAAGTTGCATTTCCTTCATTAATCTGTGCTAGGAGTCATTTATACTTTGATCGATGTTTTAGGCCATTTTTCGGTCATTTTGCAATCAGGAAATTTTTGTGAAGTTGAGTTTACCTATATTTGTAGTGCTCGTGAGTCAACGAGAAAAATCACAAAAATACTTCAACCTTTTGGCTTTTAAATAGAAGTAGAATCATTCAAATCTGTGAAATACTCTTGCTGGTATGAATTTTCAAAAGTGGGAACTTTTTTCTGGCTCACCCGGTACACCTATTCAAATTTTGTCAAATTTTGAGATTTTAGATTATAGTTGGGTTTAATTTTTTCTGAAACACCCTGTGTGAAGAATTGCAATACATGCTACATCTACATTCTATTATTCCTTCTAATTACTATACTGCGTGTGCCGAAAAAAATTCCTTACTTGAACAGCTCAAGAAAAACAACCATTGTCTCGAGTTGAACGATGTAAACGGCAATCTCCCTCTGAAAGGTTAACTTGGATCCATATGATTTTCTCGATATTTTGCTCATCAAAGACCTCTAAATTATGAATTTTCGAGAAATCTTATACTCAAGAACCCTTGAAAATGTGAAAAGTCGAGCGCTAGAGATGTGCTCCATTCCTTTTATGTTTTACATCACAGGCTTGAAAGCATGCAACCGCTCATCAGTTTCACAAAACGGTATTTTGGACTCGGCGATACGCTAAAGTGTCCTTGTCTTGTGTAGTGTACTTTATTCGAAATTCAAGGAAAACCGTACTTTTTTACGGACCAAACAGACAAAAAAGATTCTGCTGGTGTCCCTTTAAGGAGGTTCAAGCTCCATACTGTTAGAATTCAATTAAAGAGTAGAATTTCCGTGGATTGTGAGATTCAGGTTTAACGATTTTGTTGATCAAACGTTTTTATCTTTTTCTTTGGCATTTCAAGTGCTCAGTTCTTCAGGAAAATAATTATGATTTGAAAATCAATGCAAGCAGATCCAGTCAGAACTAAGTTGGGCATTGTATAATAGATTTCTTTTATAATTTTTATCAAATATACACTTTTAATGAAATAACATCTCATTTTGGGAAATATTTTTGGGACGTCCGGTACAACAATACAACACAACATGGACGTGACCACAAAGAGCAAGATACAATGACTACCCCTGTGGCCATTAACATAAAGGCATGAAAAATAGGAACCTCGGATGAGAGAACAACATCGACAGCAACTGCTGCAGCCATCCAGCCCCCTCCACAGTCCCCACTGCACTTCATATTGCAATGCTGTCAGGTCAGGGGTTGGTTCACAATATCATTGGTCAGAACTACTGTCAATTTTGTGAATGTTGTTGATCTTTCAAGTCCCTAACATCAAATGTGAAACAGCTAACAAAGGAAACGGGGGAAACGTATAGTGGCTGTGTGGCGTAAAACGAAAGCTTAAAGAGCTTCAAGTCATTCAGTCTGGGTATAGGGCCAGTCACTTTTTGCGAATCCTGAGCTTCCATGTCCATACAATTGGGGATGGTTGAAGTAATCAGTTAGGAAGCTTGCACCCTTCAGAACGGCCCTACCAAAAGCATGCAGAGAGCTGGTGAACTGTGGATGGTGGATGGTATCCCAAAAGAGGAGACAGTTTTGGTTGAGGTAAATGTCTCAAAGCTCAGCTCAAATCTAGAGCGCTTTGCACATAAGATGTAACTTTTTGTGATAGATCGTGACCATTTATGCCATCGTTACTTAGAGAGGGCCAGAAGGTGAGTTATGGCTATGGCTATCATCCTGTTCCTGTAAGCTTCATTACGAGTCTATGCCACAACTCCCTCAGAATTTGAGCACTAATCAAAATTTTCATTGTGACGTCATCAAAGCGTCACTGTGACGTCATCATGCCATTATTATGGCCATAGATTTGTCTCATTGATATACATTCATTTATACATGGTCCTGACAAGATGACTGAAGATTTCTCATTCACAAAACTTTGTGCTTTCAAAGGCAAACTAGCGAAAACTGGATTATGAAGCCATTTGACTGTGACGTCATCATGACGTCATAATATCGAGTTTTCAAAGTGGGTCTGAGTTTTAAAAGAATCAGCATATCGAGTTCTATAAGTGTGCCAAATTGCTTGCTTTTACCTCAAAACCCACAATTATTTCACCATTCTGCTGGACTATGGGTAGCAAATTGTGGAAACATCAGGGGACTTATGCACTGCAGAAACCTGATCCCATTGAATGCCTTCCATCTTTTCCTCAAGTATGGTGACACAGGTTGCTGTGGTAGTTGAGAGAAACATTATTTGGTTATTCTTTGAGAGAAACATTTTCAAGTTTGACAGTTTGTTTTGCTGGAATTAAATCAATGCCATTGTCTTTATGCTTAACCCCATTTCACCTGGGGTATTTTTTCGATATTTTGGCATGGGGGGGGGGGGCGTTTTTCACCCCCCCCTCTTTTTCTCTGAAACTACAAAAGATATAACAATGAAACTTTCCTCAATTGTTCTTTGGACAATAAGCTTTCCAAATGTAACAATGTTAATTAATTAATCACGTGATTTGTTGCTAGGCAACCAAAACAGAGGAAAACTGGCAAATTTATAGCTGCTTCGCAAGAAAACTTCTATTTAATTGAATACTCAACCAATTTTAATGAGAATAGTCTTAAATGATACTTATATACTTTGAAGCAATCTGAAGTATACATTTATAGACCAATTAGCGTTTAATTAGCTCTTTGTTCCTTTCTACTTATTGTCACTGCAGTTTTCTGTAGTTTTCTTGCTATTTCTGACTTAGATCGACTTAATATGCATGAAACAAACAAGATTAAACTAAATTGCAACAAAAATCTTAATTAATACATTAATTTATTCGAAAAATGACGTCATAAACATAAATGACGCCATAGATATTAGATTTTGCTGATGTCAGCAAATTAGCAAAAATTACATATCAAATGAAAGCTCTCATCAAGAGCAATCGAATGATACATGTTTCAAGTAATTCAGACAAGAAACAAAGAAATTATGGATGTTCAAAGCTGTTTTTGTCAACTACTCTTCAAATGTGGTGCTATTGTGGTCACGTGATCGAATCTAGAACAATGAGGCATTTAAATTTTGATTGCCAATTAAATTTGAGTAAAAGTCACAAAGGTTTGGTCATCATATCTTGTGTCGTTTCGGCACAGTGTAGAAACGTTTGGGGGGGCAAAAATGCCCCCCCCCCCATGTGAAATAGGGTTAAAGGCCATGCTTCCATGCAAATGGAGCATTGATATATTTTCATTTGCATGGACTCATGGAATTTTTTCATATAAGAATGGTGGTGAAGGTTTAAGTCATGACCATAGTGTTGTTAATAAGGAGTGAAATCACTGTTATTATTTGAACCTGTGAAAACCTCAGTTAAGTTTTGAAAAGATTCATGAAAGTGAAATGATGAGTTTTGGTATGTTTCATTTTCATTATTCTGTGAATTATGCTGCTCATTTACCTTTTCTGTTTCACTGCAGTTTCCTGTTATTCTAACTTGGTCTTTCTTGTGTTTATGTTGTTATTGATTGCTGATTTTTCTCTTTCTCATTCTTTTAATTTGGATTCCATCATTATATGACTGGCTTTGCATGTTATCAGCAGATAATACACAATCTGTATTTGCATTATTGGGCAAACCATGTCCATTTTCTGTGTTCTGATGTTGACTATATGCAGCAAAAAACCACCAATTTTGAAGGTTTTCAAACAATTCAGTGATATTTTGAAAATGAGTTACTGAGGGTACTGAGGCAAGCAAGTTATCGATATACACCCATTCATTACTTTCATTAACTGTGCAAGTGAAATGCCTGTTTTATGTGAGACCGTGTTGCGTATCAGAAACTAAAATGTGTGGTGGGAAACGTAACATATCAATTGCTGTGTGTGTGAATTCAATGAACAATATTTTTGGCAAGAACAATACAGTATGGACATTTGTTACAATTTCATTGCATGAATAACACTGAGCAGTATTGACTGATTGAATTGATGAGCTAAAAAATTCTGGCCATCGTTCTCTGAGAAATTTTGATTCATCAATACTTGAAAGTTTCATACAGTGTACCATAATTTCTATGTTTGTTGTAAAAAAAATAATGGCAACTATTGCAGTAACCTTCAACTTTTTGAGTTGTGATCATCAAATTATTTTCATTTTCAGTGAAAGGGCTAAAATTTGTAATTTTAAATACTTCTGAAAACTGTGCCTCACAATTCATAGGAGCCAGTGATGGACCACAACTCCTGTAATGAGACCAAATTGGCCAAACTGTGCAAGAAAGTATGCACATGGCGGGGAACAACTCGAGGCTGGGGGTAGATTGCTATCAAAGTTTCATACCTTTCACATGTGTTGCAAATTAACTGAAATGATGGGCTTCTGTTTTCAATTAATGTTAGATGAGTTAAAAACACTGAAGAAAAATATTCCAAAACACAGTCTACTGCACAGGAATACGTGGAACTGTTAAAAAATAATGAATTCATAAAATGAAGCCTGTAAGACAATGAATGTTGCTGATTTGATGTTTTTATCAACTCGGACATCACTACAATTGACACTCGTAACCCAATGTAACGTTTGTTTGAGATCTTTTGTTGCCAATTTGCAATGGCTACTCTGTAACCAGGGTTGTTGTTTCCCGAAGAAACAATGCTTTGAAAATGGCTACCCTAGGCCTCAAGTATTAGAACTTTTATTGATGCGAGTTTACGAGTAGATTCTGAAAAATAAACCACTGCATATAGGCCTATAGGTGCTGTTTGTAAACCACGAAACCACGAAATCACGAAACGAAATAGCGACATAGCGAAACGACATAAATTTTTTTTCGAAATATGTATTTTTAGGTACGAAATAGTTGTTTATATGAATAAATCGAAGCCTAAGTAAGAAAGACTGACCCGTTGAAAGTAACTGCTGTCCTTATTTTCCGTAAAAGTTTTAGAAACGTTTGGGGGCATTCCCCTTTCTGACCTGGACTTTCCACTTTAGCCTTTTGGGAAGAAGTTACATCATACTCCGAGAAATGCTGTTTTGTTATATGCTCTGGTTATTGCGATAATTTAGTTGTATTCAGCAATGCATTTGAGGGACTCATACTCATATACTTAACAACCACACAACGAGGGTCATAATACAGGGGAATTTTTTATTGCACCATTCCTGTGCCTGTTGATCCGGGGCTTTATATGCTGATTTTATTCAGCGCACCATCCGAGGGGCATTTCACCCTAAAATAGCCCTCTTACTTTCAAATTCAAGAAAAAATCTATCAGAAATCTGTAGCTTTTGTTCTGAAAAATTCTCGAACAATTTTTCGAATGAGTAGTGGAACCATGTTTATGTGAAACGCCCCTCTCGTTGCCATGCACCTGAGAGTCACAAAATCCAACAAATATACCATCAACCATGATCATAAGCGAATCGAAATACCAAAGATCATTTATCCATCACAAAAGTTAGTGCATAAATAGATTGACCGATTTGATGACCCCAGTTGACCTATGATAAAGAATTCTATCATGCCGAAATCAATCATTTCGCAATGGAGTTCTGCTCCATGAAACTGAAAAGCCAAATGGGGGAATGCCCCCGAAGGTTTCTAAAGTTTCTACGGAAAATAAGGACAGCAGTTGCTTTCACCAGGTCAGTTTTTCTTACATGGGCCTCGATTTATTCATGTGAACAACTACTTTATATTTCAAATATATATTTTGGGAAAAAGTATGTCGTTTCGCTATTTCGTTTCGTGATTTCGTGGTTTCGTGGTTTACAAACAGCCGCCTATAGGCTCTATATTGAAGTCAATGTGCCATAAAATTTGCTGTATAGTCAGGAAATGAAAACTAAATAACAGGTTAAAGAAGCAATTACCTTTCCATTTCCTTCCTTCCCTTCGTTTCACCAAAAACGCCACGCCTTGAAGTCAAACTCAAACAATTTCTTGAGATTCAAAATGCCATCTGTTTCTGGCTGAAGATTCTTTTGTCATCAATAATGGTCAAAGTGATCATAATTGCTGATCAATGGCTGATCATACATTTGAAAAATGTCATTTTGACATTTTGCACAAGGAAATCATGACGTATACATAGCAACACATGGTTCTTGGTCAGACAATCATTCTCTGAACAATAACGGACAATGATTACTTGTCATTGTCAGCGATGACATATTACTTAAAGTCAACTTTTCGCCTGTATTCCTGACTAATCACCCCTTTGGGGGCGTTTCGCGCCACCTGCGGGGCAATAACCACCACATAATTGGTGCTGAGGGCAGATGAATGACTCCACTATATCTTCAGTCAGTCCATGAGATTCCTCTAGAGTGATGCACACTTCCTCCATAAGGAACTTAGAATTTGGGCCAATACTTTTTTCATTTTGTTTCATTTTTTCAGAAGTACAATACATACATTGCATGCAGCCTAAACTGAACATAATTAAAAAGATACATTTATATCTGAAAGTTTTTTAAAATCATCAGATTTTGAATACTTGGAGTTTCTTACAAGTTTCTGAAAGGTTCCATAGCAATCCTCATGTTCTTAAACATATTCTTCCAGCATTAGAGTTTCTTCAATTGTAGGCAGTCTGGAAGTTGAGTTTCTTGTAAGCAGTTTCTTATAAAAAAATATGTGTATGCAACTGGTTTCTATTTTCCAAGTTCTTACTGTATTTGATGGCAAGTGTAAAATGCAGGCTTGCAGGTTGGTAAAACTCAGGTTTCAGGCCAAAGGGCTCTGGCTGGAGGTGAGGTGCCTACTTTTGTAACATGTTGTGTGAACGAGCTTTGTAGGTGGGCGTTGCGTTGTTTTCTTTTGGACACGAGAGATCTGGCCAGTTTCCTAGCAGATGCAAAATGGCAGCAATTTGAAAAGTTTGGTCACAAAACGAGAGGCATATCACTGTGTCACTTGGTAACATTTGGTGAAAATCCTCTTGTTTTCTAAAAAAAATCTGGAAAAAACACTTAAAATTCCTAGCGTTTGAGAGAATTGGTAAGAGTGCTGCATCCCTTGTTTCAAAAGGGAGAACTAAAAGGGACTTTGCAGATAATGGAAGTGCTACGCAGAGTGTTTGTGGTAAAGTTAAATTTTAAAAGAAATTAGTGCATATCTTGGACAGCACCGGGCTGTGTACATTATACTGTTATCAGAAAAATCAGGGAGAAAAGTTTCAGGTCGAGAAACAAAAATTTTTCAGAGTCCAGAACACTGATCCTTGCAACAATGAAGCACTGCATTATTTAAGGAGGAATCACTGCTAAAGAATTCTCGCATTTGGGTAGTAGGTGTTATTTTCTAAGTCCTTGGCCACATAAATGTAAAACGGTATGATGTCCTGGTTGCTGAGCACCATTTTCGCTTATTTTTTAACCCTATTTCACATGGGGGTATTTTTTCAATATTTTGGCATGGGATGGCGTTTTTCGCCCCCCCCTCTTTTTCTCGGAAACTACAAAAGATATGGCGATTAAACGTTCCTCCATTGTTCTTTGGACAATAAGCTTTCCAAATATAACAATGGTAATTAATTAATCACGTGATTTGTTGCTAGGCAACCAAAAAACAAAGGAAAACTGGCCAATTTATAGCTGATTCGCAAGGAAAATTCTATTTAATTCAATACTCAACCGATTTTAATGAGAATAGCGTTAAATGATAGAAAGTACATTGTACAATTAAAATATGTACTTTGAAGCAATCTGAAGCATACATTTATAGACCAATTAGCGTTTAATTAGCAATTTATTCCTTTCTACTTATTGTCACTGCAGTTTTCCGTAGTTTTCTTGCTATTTCTGACATAGATCGACTTAATATGCATGAAACAAACAAGATTAAACTAAATTGCAACAAAAATCTTAATTAATACATTAATTTATTCGAAAAATGATGTCATAAATATAAATGACGTCATAAATATTAAACTTTGCTGATGTCAGCAAATTAGCAAAAATTATATATCAAATGAAAGCTCTCATTGAGAGCAATCGAATGATACATGTTTCAAGTAATTGAGACGAGAAACAAAGAAATTGTGGATGTCCAAAGCTGTTTTTTGTCAACTACTCTCCAAATATGGTGTTATTGTGGTCATGTGATCAAATCTAGAACAATGAGGCATTTAAATTTTGATTGCCAATTAAATTTGAGTAAAAGTCACAAAGGTTTGGTCATCATATCTAGCGTCGTTTTGGCGCAGTGTAGAAAAGTTTGGTTGGGGGGGGGGCGAAAAACGCCCCCCATGTGAAATAGGGTTAAGAAACTGCTTGCAAGAAACTTGATTCTCAGGGAACATTACCTATTGTTCTTCAGACAACAGGCTTTTAAAATATAACAATAACAATTAGTTGTTGATGTGTTTCACCAACATACAACCGAGACAGCATTTGAAAACAAGGCTAAACATCATTCCGTTTCCCTGAATCTTGGTGACCAGCAAGCAGTCCAAGAATTAGTCGGTGACATTCAACTAAGGATGGCGGGGCTGAAAGTGAGGATGTCTCCAACACAACGAAGACACTTTCTGAGGTTGAAAGCTTGACAAAGAAAATTGTATGGCAAAAATTAACACAGTACTTAGCGGAATGGAGGACCTTTGATGGTCCAACGTGGGGACCTCACAAAAATATTCCTGCTTGGATCAAACAGGCATTTAATGCAATCACACTGGCAGTGAGTTAACTGTGGAGTAAAAAAATTTGATTTGATTTGTGTTAAAGAATGCACCTAAGTTCAATGTAAAGCTTATTTGGGTAAGATTGTTAGCCTTATCTTGACACAAAATGACAAATCCCTAATAAAAATCTGTTGATACAGTCTCCTCAAGCTGGAATGACCAGTTTGTTCTTTCAAGGCTTAAAGCTGCAGTTCCTTGGAACAATCCTTGTTTTCATTTCTTCAGATAGTCAATCATTGTAGCTGCATTGCAAAGTTTTAAACTTTATTTGGTCCTTTGTAGTTATGAAAATGTACGTGGCTGACATGTATTTGTGGGAGTGATGCAACAATTTTTAATTACCGACCAACTGAATTTTAGTGGAACCTCTCCTTCAAGGGAAATGCTTTGTTTTTAAATAACATCACATTTATCCTTTTTAAATTGCTTCATCTTCCGTCTTCAAGTCATGGAGAAGTATGACATGATCAGAGATGGGCAAGATACCCTAAGAAATATCTTATTACAAGATATTGTTATTGGGAAAATTAAGTATCTTATTACCAGATACTAGATACCTTAGAAAAAAGTATCTAAGATAATGTTTCAAGATACTAGTTACAAGATACTTTTCCGAGACCTACATGACCAAATGTCTTCTAGCATTTGCTTTATAGTTGGCACATTTGTCAATTCCTTGTGTGTACGTATTGCAGTAATGCCTAACTGAGTGCATTTGGTAAGTCCTACTCACAAATCATGTGAAAATTTCCTTATGCCTCATTGTTGTGGAGACATGACTCCTTTGGAGTGTATTTTTTTGATTCATAAGAAATATTCCATGTTGGTTCACTATCTATCTATCTAAGTGCCATGTCCATCGACGTTGACGATCATGGTAGTCCAAATATCTCTGTCCTTTGTACTTTGTATGATTTTATTCTCTGTCCAAGATTGTTCCATTCTTCTTTTCATGCTAGCAACATAACCTTGTCTTTGCCTGCCCCGTGCTCTTTTCCCTTCAAACTTCCCTGTGTTGACCAAATATTCTAGTTTCTCTTTTCTGCATACATGACCAAAAAATGACATTTGTCGTTTTGTAATTGTTGTAACTAAAGTTTTGTGTGTTTCTGCCCTTTATAATATTGTTTGATTACTTAGTTTATCCATCCATGATACTCTTAGCATTCGCCTGTAAAACCACATTTCCACAGATGACAATCTTTCTTCCATGTTTTTACTTATATTCCATGTTTCGCACCCGTATAATAGAACTGACCACACATAAGACTTCAGTATCCGTTTCCTGGTATCGAAACTGATCTTTCTGTTTGCTAAAATATTGCTCAGGTCTTTAAATGATTTCTTTGCGATTCCTATTCTTCGTTTGATTTCTGTCTCACATCTGCCATCGCTTGTCAGCATACTACCTAGATAATTAAATTGTTCTACTTGCTTGATGACTACACCAGTTGATTTCAAATGACACCTGGGAGTTTCTTTCCTCTTTGATATAACCATGCAGTACGTTTTCTTTACATTTAATGATAATCCTAGTTTTTGACTTTCTGTAACAATTTTGTCTACGATATCTTGCAATTTCTTCTCAGAATCTGCAATGAGTGCTGTATCGTCTGCATATCTAACGTTAGTGATATTTTCTCCATTTACCTTGATACCATCCATGTCTTTCACCTCTCTCATAATCATTTCACTGTATAAAGAAAATAGATCTGGAGATAATACACATCCCTGCCTGACTCCTCATTTGATCTCTACGTATTTACTTAAATCATTATCTATTCTAATTGCTGCCTGTTGTCTCCAGTATAGATCTTGTATCAGTCGTAAGTCTTTGCCATCAAGATCTAGATTGTTCAGTATCTGCATCAAATTCTTGTGTCTTACTTTATCGAAAGCCTTTGTGTAATCTATGAAACAGACATATAAGTCTCTCTGCATTTCAATTGCCCTTTCAGCTATTGATCTCATCATAAATATAGCATTCCGAGTCCCTCTGTCTTCCATAAAACCATACTGCTCCTCTGATATCTCTGGTCTAACCTTGCTCCTTGCTCTTATTAAAATAACTCTAAGAAGAATCTTTGTAATATGACTCATTAAACTAATTGTGCGGTGTAACTCACATTCCGTAGCTCCTGTCTTTTTTGGTAGTGCAATGAAAATTGATTTTGATAATTCCTCTGGAAACGTCCCTGCATCATAAACTTTGTTTGCAAAATCTGTTAATTTCTCAACACCAAATTCTTTAAGTGCAATAATCATTTCAATTGCTATTTGGTCAGCTCCGGTAGCTTTTCCTCGTTTCATTCGGTTAATTGCATGTTCGACTTCACTTCGTAGGATTGGTGGTCCATCCATGTTTTTTCTTATTTCAATTTTCACCCCTCTTTCCTCATCATCATATAATTCACTTATGTACTCTTCCCATCTATTGAGTATTTTTTCTTTATCCATAATAATGCTGCCATCTTTTCCTTTAATACACCCACTAGAAGTACATTTTTTAGGTTTTGATAAACTTTTCACTTTCTCATGTATAAGCTGTGGATTCTTCTGTGATAAAAACTCTATTTCCTCGCATTTGTCGTTAAACCACTTCTCCTTTGCTGCTATGCATTTTTTCCGTATCATTCGATCTTTTTCTCTGTATTTTTCTGAGTCTTGACATTGTTTGGCTATTCTCCTGTCATCCATAAGGTCTACAATTTCCGTTGTCATCCATTTCTGTTTAGCTTTTAGTTCTTTTGTAGGAATGGTTTCTTTCGCAGATTCTGTTATTATATCACTAATTTGTTGCCAATAGATATTTATATCTTCTGCTTCTTGGAAATCTTCGAATCTGTTCCTAACAACTACATTGTAATTTTCTTGAATCTCTTTATTGTTAGCTAACATTTCAAAATGATATCTCGGTATCTTTGTGCTCTTTTTTAATTTCTTTTATTTCACTTTCATCCATAAAGCTAAGAGAGAGTGATCACTTCCACAGTCTGCTCCTGGATAACATTTAACCTGTGTGACAGCATTTCTATACCTTCTACTAATTTTGACATAGTCAATTTGATTCTTCACATTTCCTGCTGGGCTCTTCCAGGTCCATAATCGCCTGGGATGCTGCTGAAACCAAGTATTCAATATTATTTGATCATTTTCTTTGCACCATTCGATCCACTTGTCACCTCTTTCATTCCTTTCACCAAGGCCATGTGGTCCTACAATATCTTCATATCTTCCTTGACCAACTTTGGCATTAAGGTCGCCCATAACAATCAAAATTTCCTGTGATTTACATTGTTTCTTTGCTTGATGTAATTGCTCATAAAAAACTTCAATGTCTTGTTCTGAACATTCTGTTGTTGGTGCATAAACTTGTATGATACATATATTGAAAGGTCTTCCTTGTAGCTTGGCTACTAAAATTCTATCAGATATTGCCCAGTAACCAATCAAAGCTCTAGCTACGTCTTTGCTTAAAACTAAACCTACGCCTCTTGAATGGCTATCCCCTCCAGCATAAATAAAAGTAGTACCTTCATCGTTAATCTTGCCTGCACCTTTCCATCTAACCTCACTAAGTCCTAGTATATCAATCTTTAGACGTTTTTGTTCTCGTTGTACATTGACCAATTTCCCTTTCTGATAAAGAGTTCTAACATTCCAAGTTGCTATCTTTAATATCTCTTTGTTGCCAACAGTCACTGACTGACGATCTGGGTCCACCTGTTGCACATGGAACACCCTACCGGGCGAGGAGTCCCCTCCATTGGGAAGCACCCCCTTGACGCCGTTTTTATCATTCTTTATTAAACTGACCATGATTATTCTTGGGTAAAAATTAGTGGTGAGGTCCCCAATTCTCTTCCACGGCAGTACCTAGCTTACTTAGGCTTGTGATCCTTGCCGTTGTCAAAAAGTTTGATCCTCCGCCAAGCATATCAGAGCGCTACCAAAAAAAATATATGCCAGCACTCATATCCATCGCCCTGCTCCAAACGACTTCCTCGTAACCCTGATATGGGGAGCTAAGGGGTTGCTCGCACTTGCTCAAGGTGTTACCCCAGACTCGTGGAGGTGGAGGCGCCCTATGGTCTCCTTAATAGTGACAGTGAAAACTATCACTATACCCACTACCCAAGTTGGTTCACTAGCCCCTGAATTTTCCTTAGAAGTTCACAGCATTTTATCATTTTCCCAAAAACATCTACGCATGCTGCATTAGAGAGCTGTAGAGACAAGGATCAACAGATCATGACGTTTTGGTCTAGAGAGACCTATCAATAAATGATTTTTGAGTAAGCAGAGCGCAATGAAGTATTCAGTACATGAACCAAAGCTTGTTACAAAGTTTTCAATAAAAGTCCTTATTTGCCTTTGAGATCAGGAGTCTCTCAAAAGGCCAACGTCCCAACTTCTTCGTTTTGGTTGCATGCAAAGCTGAAAAGTCTTTCAGTTCTATTCATGACAATTGATTGATACAAGTATCTTGTAACTTGAAATTGCTTTTTGAAAATATCTTATTAGAAAATACTATTATTCAGCCAAATTATCTTATTACAAGATACTGTTACTGTTTTCAGTATCTAATTACTATCTTCAAGATGAAAAGATAAGATACTGCCGATCTGGCATAACGGAAAAACCAGACCCAGGACCAGTAGGACCGGACCCGACGGACCGGACCCCGGCAGAATACCCATTCATTTCCATGTTTCCAGATGACTGATTGGGTACATTGATAATGGGCTACTTGCTTTTTTACATACTAGAGCCTATTTCTTGGTTCCTAGAAAGCCCCCTGAGGCTTAACAATGTATCGTCCTAAAATGAAGAAAGCTAAGACAGTTAGCTGTGGTAGTTTTGTATTGTATTAGAGTTTGGCATTGTATGTTATCTAAATCTTGTTCTGAATGTCAATGAGAATCTTGTCCTTGGGAAATTGAAGTGAGTTACAGGGCCTTGCCAGAGTTTATCATGCGTCGATCTCCGTGGGCCTTCATTCCTTTCAACTGGAAGTTTGTGTGTTGATTAGATAATCAATGCAGCAGATTGTGCATTCTTGCAGTTAATGTGCTATCCAGAGTTTAGTTATTTCTTTTCAGCGATGATTGTATCGGCCTTGTCTTCATTTTCAAAATGAAACTTCTGTACCGTCATTGCAAACTCACGACGGAAAGGAATTGGCATTCATAGGGGTCCGGTCCGTTAGGGTCCGGTCCTATTGGTCCTGGGTCTGGATATTCCGTTATGCCTGCCAATCTCTGGACTGGCATACCGGAAAACCAGGACCCAGGACGGACCCAGGACCCAGGACCTAGGACCCAGGACCCAGGACTTAGGACCCAGGACCTAGGACCCAGGACTTAGGACCCAGGACTTAGGACCTAGGACCCAGGACCTAGGACCCAGGACCCAGGACAAAAGACCTACATCCTAGTTAGAAGATCCTACAGCATATCGTATTTTCATCTACAAATATCGTATTTCCCTGCTTCATACTGTATGTGCTTTCGGATCCTTTGCAGGGTTTCTTAGCTTTGTGACTCATTTTTGTAGCAAAAATTTTCTTTAGAGTCTCTTAAATTGTAACAAACTTGTTTTCAAAATTATCAAAGTTCACTGAGGACTGTCCTTTGAACCAAGAATAAAGTTATGAAGGGAAATTACTCCTTTTAAAGTCCATCTCAAACTAGATGTCACCTGAGATGTGCAATAACGCAACATTACTTTGCAAAACACTTCTGTTGTTGTTTTTCGCGAGCATTTGCAGATGAACTCAAATTTGAGACAGACTATAGTTTTATTTGGGATGGTGAAACGATTTCTGTTCCAAAAAGGTTTCTTAACTTCGAATTGGCATCAAAATTGCTTCTAGTACAGTCATAATTTTTCTGGAAGAGACCACTACAGCTTCCTACGGGTGGTTTCTTATAAACTGAATAAAAGATGAACGCATCTGATAAAGTGCAGGAAGAAATTTCGTTGAAAGCTTATCGTGTGATCTTTTGGCGTGAGCAAATTCATAATCAATACCGTCATAATTTCTTTTAATTGCTTGGCAAAATTTCAGATGACCCAGAAAGCGGGTTTTGCAAGAGACGCGTGCCCCTTTTCAAATCACAGAGGAGCGGACATTTGACCTATCACCGCTTGTTTGGTACAATGCCAAATGGCTTAAGTCATCACCATGTGTTTGGCAAAGTTTGTCTGTTACATGCAATCTGTTCGGTGGATATTTTTGGAAAATAATTAGTAAGTGTCTGCATGACAGAGAATGGTATGTCTGTATGTTGGTATGCATGGTATGTCGGTATGCGCAGGACCATAGGACCAAAGGTAGAAAGGAGAAGATTACAGCCAAACTAAATCACTCGTCAGGGTCAACGGCCGGTAAACGTCACCATGTTTCAGAAGCCAAAACTCCCGCCTGTTCTCACGAAAAAAAGCTGCAACGGCGTCGTATTCGAGAAGAATCTCAAGCGGTTCCATCACCAGGAACTCGAAGACAGACAAGTTATTGGTAAGAGAATTTTGTGTTTTATACCATTGCATTGGGATACAGGTATTTCTTATAAGAAGCTGATAATTTGGGCCGGTAGTGGATGTTTCCAAAGTCATCAGATCAGTGCCCCTCATGAACATTTCTAAACAAGGCATGAAACATGCTGCAGTTTCTTAATTTTTTGGCTATCTGAGAGTCTGTGTTTCTTGTAAGCGGTTTCTAACAAAAATACGTGCATTTCAACAGGGACCCAGCCAGGGGGCAAGACTTCTTGAAGATCAATGTTTTCCCTGAAAGCTTCAATTAGAGCAATCGGTTTGATGGAATCATATCACCGTGAAATTTCTGTTGAGGTCTACTTAATTTCTATCGAGGTCTTTTTAATTTTTAGACATTACTCAAGGACATTCCTAGTAACATGATACATGAAACAAGTGGAATAAAGTAAATATTCCCAAAAACAAATAGTTCCTTAAGTTACATTTTCCCAGTGCTGAAGTTGCTTAATGGTGTGGTGATCTGAGAGTTGGTTTCTCATAAGCAATTTCTTATACAAAATGCATGTATGAAAATGGTTATTTTAGCCAAAATAAAAGATGTGGTCCTAATTATCATCGGTAATGTCAATTTTGGTGTACTAATAGCCTCAGGCATGTACTTTCTGAAAATGTAAAAGTTAAACTAGAATTCGCCATCATTTTTGCTCACATCAGCGTTCTCCTTTGTGTGGTCACGCAAAGTGGCAAACTTGGCCAAAATAAAAATAAATTAGGAGCACAATTTCCATCCAAACATGAAAGTTATGATAGAATACATCAAATAACACTATACTACAAAAAAGTTAGCAAAATATTGAAAGCTACTTTTTTCGCGACAATTGAGATTTGAGAATTTCCGATTCAGTCCCGGAAAATTGTCTCCCTCCCCCTCATTTGTTGAAATATTTCAATGAAACTTTCTGAGCAGTTGCACAATAACAAGCTGCAAAAAGTCAAGAAGTTTCATGCCATAGAATTTATCCTAACTGAGTTTTAAAAAGATCTACTAGGGGGCCAAATCCCCCCCAACCAAAATAGGGTTAAAAATTAAGATGATTTTGAGTTTTGAGCCAAGATTGCGCGCAGGCTAAGACAGTGAGTTCTGATAGTTTTGGAAATCTGGCAAATACTTTGTTTAGACATCTTCCATCATTAGAACGCTTTTCCCCTTGATTTCATGTATGCAATGCAATTTCTCGTGAATTTACAATTTTGGAAACATTTACCGAAGAATGAACCCCACCGGGCACCGTCAATGTTTTATGCATTCTTTTCAAAGATACTGAAAATGAGAAACTGCAGAAACAGTTTTTAAAACTAACGAAACGGAAGAAGCGTTGTTAATTTGCAGCTTTGGTTTTCGCTGGTTATGCACAATGTTTTGACACATGTGCATAACTAACAGTAATAGTTAATGTTTTGACATTGTGCCGAGTGCAAACTCTTGGCCCATTTACAGGGCAAATATGCCACCAATTATCTCCAAAACCACACTTAGCATACCATTTTAACATTGTACAATAGTGATTTCATCCTTCCGGAGTCTAGTTATAGATTATCATGGCAACTGGTCTCGTCTTTAGGCAACCAAACAATAGGGCCATGTCACATATAAGCTTAAGTACAATCTTTTCAGATGAAATGGATTGGGACTTAAATAAACAACCAAGAAGTGAAGAAAATATGACTTACCATATTGCACAGATAAAGATATCATGTGTTATAAAGGTTTCCATCTACGATGTATAAAGGCTAAAGCAAAGCAAAAATATAGAAATCAAGTGCAAAGCTAGTGACATGAAAGTTGTCAATACCGTTTTTGTTTTTCTTTTTGGATACGAGCTGGCACGATCCCTTCGTTAGTGCTCCTTTGGCAGAAGGTTTAGGACGTTAGAGGATGCATACATGCATCATATGACCTAAGGAACATCTACATCTAATAAGAATGCAGGAGTCTGTGTGAACACTGTCATCTGATTCACATTTTTTATTAGAAATGACAAGATCCTTGGGAAATTAAGAAATTCATCTCAATTTTTGATGAGGTTGGTCGTACGTCTCAGTTTCAATGACAACCATCCAATTCAGTGAGCGATATTGAAACACGGGGGGGGGGGGGTTCTCGGCTAAATTTCGGGCAGGGGTGTGCCGCCCACGGTTTCAAAATGGCACCGTTGGCTAGACCAATTTTTCTGAAAATGATACCCTTGGCTAGACTAATTTCTACATCAAAAGTGCCATGAGTTGGCATTTCCTAGGCAAAACTTGCCAAATATTTGCATTCTAAGGACCAAAATTTGAAAAAAAATTGGGTTTCTTTACAGGAATTACCGAAGTTTGACATTTCTTTGACCAAAATTGCCAAAAAGTATACCCTTGCCCAGACTAAATGGGCGAAAATTGGCAAAAAGTATACCCTTGGTTAGACTAAATGGACTAAAATTGGCAAAAACCATACCCTTGGCTAGACTAGAAGGTTTGAAAAAGCATACCCTTGCGGGCGGCACACCCCCAGGTACCTTTACTATGGAAGAACCCCCCTCCCTTGTATTGAAAGTTGTTTAATGATTTTACAAATAGATCACAGCGCACTGTTTCCGATTACATTGTTGAATGCTATGGTAACAATAGTATACCTATTTCAAATTCCTTGAACCGTAGGTAAAGGTTCCTTCGCTGTTGCAGAAAAAGCCATATATAATGGGAAGCAAGTTGCTATCAAGAGACTAGCTGATGCATCTTCGAGCACTTTCGCATTTTCGCGTAAGAGGCGCTGCTGTTGAATGAAATAGATTGCGCACACATAGTAGAATTGATCAGTGTCTCTGATGATCCAATGGCTGTCATGCTAGAATACTGCGAATTTTCCTTCAGAACATTCAATCGTGAGAACAGTGTTAACTCTCTCGACCAATTTTTGAGTTATCTAGATGGCGAGGAGCTATTTGCATATTTTCCCTCAATCTGCAATAAAATTGTTGATGATGTGCTCACTGCAGTTGACTTTTTGCATAGTAGGGATATTGTTCACAGGGACATAAAGCCAGCAAACGTACTTGTCAGTAATTTGCACTACGCAAACTTGGAAGTTGGCAGCAACGAAATGTTCACAAGTCAACCTATAATTTGTAAGCTGGCAGACTTGGGAGAAGCAAGATCAACAGTTACTCAGACCCGTGCATTAGTCGGAAATAGCCGCACTAAGTTTCTGGCAAGAGGTAGCCCGGCCTTTATGGCTCCCGAAATATCGATGGAGGAGTTTATGGTAACTTCAGCAAGCCTTGGACAGCTGAAAGCTATTGATGTCTGGGCAGTTATGATGACCATCTTTGTTGTTATAAATCCTGATCAACGCTACCCTTTTCAACTTGACATAACGCGTTTACTGGAAGAAGACGGCAAAGAAGTCGTAAACAGTGAACACTTACTCAAAGCTTGTCTTCGTGAGAGGAAGATTCCGTCATTCTCAGACAAATACCTTGGAATGCAGGCAAATTATTACCAACGACTACGTAGGATTTTCTGCGAGAACCTCGACTATGATCCAGAGCAGCGTTGTACTGTAACAGACCTGATCAAACAGTCAAGAGAAGAAAGTGATTTCCTTACGATGCCACTTACAGTCTCGCAAGCTTCAGCATTGAGTGAAAGTGACATGGATGTGATTAGTATGGTTGAGGGATCCACGGATGAGTTGGCACAAACATTACTACCACAGAACGACGGCAAGAACTCTTGTGCTTTTCTTTCGCTGGGAATTATCGATCGTTTGCTGAATCAGAGCCCAAATAGCATTGTAACGGATGATAATCTAGTGCAGGTCATTTCGGAAGTAATAACTAGCTATCCGCTGAAATTCAACCAATACCGTGACCCCACGAAGATGGTGGATATCTATGAAGCTTCTTCAATTCTATCAAAAAACAGTCTTCTCATTCATGAATTCAATTTTGAAGAGAAGATCGTCGACAATGAAGCAGTGTACAGTTACAATTTTCAAGTAAATGCCATCAAAGTTCTGGAGCAGTGTCAAGAAAAGGCAAGGAATGAACAGCAAATGCAGTTCGCAGTTTTTCAAGCTGGAGTCTACATTTTCGCTATAGCTATCACGGAAACTGGAGCATTCATGGCATTTGAGACACATCCAATTGGGGAAAAGCTTGGCGGAAATGGGGAAGGACTGGTGGTTAAAACAACTTCACCTATAGAATTTTTGCAGTGGATCTCACGGCGCTTGATCACGTCCGGTGTGTCAACAAAATGTACTCCCTACATTATTTGCGTGGAACGAAAGAGAAAAAGGTACGTGTGTCAGGAAAGAATACAACTTTTGGAGCTGCTCCAACAGAAAAGCATTAACCTCGACATTTGTAACTTCTTATTTATGCTAAAGATAAATCTACCGGGTGAACCAGAAAAAATTTCCCACTTTAAAAAATTCGTAGCACCAAGATTACTTTGCATATTTGAATGATTCAAAATCAACATTTAAGTATTTTGGTGATTTTTCTCGTTGTCTTACGAGGTTTGGATACATCGGTAAATTTAACTTTATAAAACCTTCATGATTGCAAAGTGGGTGAAAGAGGTCCTAAAATATTGATAAAATTGTAAGGATTCTCCGTACATAGAACAATACGCAATGGGCATTTCACCTCTCTAAAGAGTTACATGACATCAATTTTCAAACAAACACTAAAGGTTTTTAGTCCCACGGCAATAAAATGAGTCTGCTAAATCGAGAGGGTCGAGAGGGTGGCGAGGGTCGAGAGGGTAGCGAGGGTCGAGAGGGTAGCGAGGGTGGCGAGGGTCGAGAGGGTAGCGAGGGTCGAGAGGGTGGCGAGGGTCGAGAGTGTGGCGAGGGTTGAGAGGGTGGCGAGGGTAGAGAGGGTCGAGAGTGTGGCGAGGGTCGAGAGGGTCGAGAGTGTGGCGAGGGTCGAGAGTGTGGTGAGGGTAGGTGATGGTGTACCCTGGGTACCAGAGCCTCAAAATTTAAATGAAAGGAAAAGAGAGAAGGAAGAAAAGAGGCGACTAACTTTCTTTCCCTCTTCATTTTTTTCTTTTTATTATTTTTTGGCTCTGGTACCCAGGGTAGTGATGGTGGCGATAGACGAAATGGTAGGTGGATGGTCGCGAGGGTCGAAAGGATAAAGCGAGAGTAGGCGAGGGTAGCCTAGGGTAGGCGCTGAATTTTACCATCTTTTAGGTTTTCAGAAATACATTTGAGAATTTTTTTGCTGTTTCGTACAATTCTTGGTTCAATTCTTGATGAAATGTGCTAAACTATGAATTTCAGCCCTCCAAAGATTAAGCAACTCTACAAGAAACATTTGCTATAAAGATTGGCCTACAATTAAGCAATCGTGGTGGTCAAATTTTACTTTCAAAGTCCTGCTAGTTATCGCTGAGTCTCAGAACAAAAAAGGGTAAAAAGCAGACCTTGTGAGCTCAAAGTCATCTGATGAGACCATATGAAATGTGGAATCCTTGTATTAGATTTAACTGCACTGTCTACGTTGATTAATATGTAAGACTCATTCTGTCGCGTTTTATCGGTCGCATGTCTTGAAAGAAGTCCGCAAGGCAGTTCGAGAAGTGTATGTTCCCATGTCCCAAGGTCTCAGAATTTTGGCACTTTAACCTCTCAACACCTGATGATTCTCTTAATTATCAACTGCTGTATACCATAAGCCAGTTGTCTTTTCAAACAGCAAGCACCAATCTTCTTAACCTTGCTCCCGCTAAGTCCTTTGCTCATCCCATTGAACTTAGGTTGCTGTCCACATGACTTTAGGGAAAAAGCGAGACTGCTTTCTATGTGTCAAGTCTGTCTTTGTTGACGGCTAGCCCAGCAATTGAATTTACAATATATCCTTTCTAAGGAGCAATGAGAAATTTTGTACCAAGTCACAATGGCAGATCTAAAGTGGACTAAGGGGGCAACTGCTCCCTCAGAGCCTAAATCTCTGCTTAGTACCCGCTTTCTAGCAGGAGCGTACCTCAAAATTGTTAAACTAACACAGTTTTTAACTGCGCTTAACAGAGAGTGCTGGAAAAGCATACGAGACAAGCATCATTTTGCATAAACGTTTGTTCGTATACATACTTCAAACATTTTCTGTTTCACTTCATATTCTGAGCCCCCTCTTCTAGCCGTTTCACGTCGATTGGCAAGGCGTAGCTCTACGAGTGTCATTTTATAAGAAATTGGGTCGTTACAGGGAACCTTCTTAAATTTACCAGATCTTCCCCCCCTGAGCATTTCAAGATAAGTCACTTTGAGGCCTTTCCGAGAAATGTGTCACTGGAAACAACTGCGACTAAAAAAACATGTTGGAATTCTTAATTTTTCAGCCTTCTTACTAAGCGGTTTCGTATAAAAACATGTGTATTAATGAATATGTGCTACTGCTGTACTTCGTCTTTATATTCCCCTGCCCTCTCGACCCTCGCCACCCTCTCGACCCTCTCAACCCTCGCTACCCTCTCGACCCTCGCCACCCTCTCGACCCTCGCTACCCTCTCGACCCTCGCTACCCTCTCGACCCTCGCCACCCTCTCGACCCTCGATACCCTCTCGATTTAGCAGACTCCAATAAAATGTGCAGTGGATAACTCAACCATGAACAAGTGGATTTTCTTTATTGATCTGAGCGAGGAGTCCTTTATGATTTGATCAACGTTTTAGGTCATTTTTCTGTCATTTTGCAACCATGGCATTTTTATAAAGTTGAATTTACCAATACTTCAAGTGCTGGTACGACAACGAGAAAAATCACAAAAATACTTTGATCTTTCGGCTTTTAACTGCAATTTGAATGATTCAAATCCGTCAAGTAGTCTTGGTGCTATGAATTTTCAAAAGTGGGAACTTTTTCCTGGCTCACCCAAAGCATTTGAAACTAAGCTGGGGAAATGCACTTCAAGTTAAGTTTGCAAAATGAATCTAGAATTTGCCAATTCTGAATTGTTTCAAACAGCATGTTAATAAAGATTGGACGGTTACAAGTCATGTGAAATACATAGCGGGCTTTCTAACACAATCGTATAAATTATCTATTGGTCCACTTTTGGATGATTTTTTGGATAAATAATGCATTTAACGTGACTTTGTCATCGTTACAGGACGAATTCTGGCATAAATCATTTAATGAGTATTTTATTTACCAAGTGTTTGGTCTGCAAGGTTAGATTGCAAAATTAGGTACTGTACTGAACAATTAGGTCAGTTGTATCACTTATGCGTGTAATGTACGTCCCTGTTGTTGTTGGCGATGTTGCTGATGATCTCGCTGTCGGAACAATTTGGTATTTTGCCCCATATGCATTCAGGGCTGGTATCACCCCCTAATGAAATGGTTTTTGCTCTGTTATTGCGCAGCCTTGCCTTTGAGATTAATTGTTTACAAGCCAACAAGCATTCAATGTGCTAACTTTGTGATTGCGTGATACTTTCCTTTTTGAGTAGAACGCCATCCAAATTCGATGATCCATCGCAGAGAGAGACAGAGAAGAGCCAGGAAACAAATAATAGAGACCTGTCAGTGGAATGTGAAACACGATCAAGGTAAGTATGAGCATTTATTTCCTTTACTAGACGTTAACTTGCGCAAGAACGACGAACCTCTTTTCTTTTCAATCCAAGAGATATTTCTTACGGAAAATGATGTCGTTTCTGCTGTTTTGCCGCTTCAGTGAGTAATCGCAGCGACAATCAGTTGTGTTGAAGCAAAGATACGATGACTGAAGTGAGTCAAAGTTTCCATATATGTGGTCGTTAGGATACATGACCAAGCCATATCGCAATGAATATCTTCAAGCACTCCATGTATATCAAGTAAAACTATGTGTTCTCTCATTTAAGAAGCTACCATTATCTATAATGGCACTCATCGTGAGCTGCAGGAGCTGTGTCACGGGCACGATATAAGGATTTCTGACTCAAGCAATCTATAGCTTTGAAATTGCAAAAGAAGCTTGTTCGTATTGCTGACAGCTCATGTAATACGGCATTCCTCAGAAATATTTAATCTTTTCAGAGAAGAAATCAGAGAATTTAGACAGAAAACAGAGGAAAGCAATAGCAAGTCATTCAGTCAAAAACGAACACATGATGATGTGATCAGCAGCAGCTCAAGTGATGAACTGGAAATAACAAGAGTCGTTAAAAGGAGGTACGTTCTGCAACAATTAAAAATCATTTTTCAATTTTTCAACATTCAACGAATTTCTATATCCAAACATGTATACCAAACTAACTCTACAACATGTATTGTTGCCCCATTGAATAGAAATCTCATTGCACAATCTAATCTAATCTGTTACAGTACAGTCCCCATTATGAGTATTTCGTACTAGCGGTTAGTAGGTTAAAATGATAATATTAGAAAATAAACTGGTCAGCACTGCCGGACTGGCAAGCGTTTATCCACTGAAAAACTTTTATTTGGAGTTTGGCACACCAATTTCAATACAAGACACTCCCTGTGATCATCAACTGGTCATAATTTAGTTGCAGCTGTGGCAAATATTACCACAAACAATACGGAATTCAGAAACTCTTTGTCAATTTGTAAGGAGAAACGTCCTTGCAAATTATGCCGCATCTTCATTACAAACCTGGACTATTTATGATGATTGTTTTTAGACATTCGTTTGAAATTGTATATTTCGATAACTTGTGAATATTTCATCTACTTTTCTTAAGTAATGTTCCATGTACCGTCAATGATGATGTGAGACTTTAGAAAAAGTCCTTAAAAGTGTACCAGAAAATCCTTAGATTGAAACGAGCAACTCTTAAAATAGCTACCAAAACAATATCCCTTTTGACTGACTCGAGATAAACTTGCATGCTTGGCGCGTGAGAAAATACCCTGAAAAAGGCACACAAATCGAGTTGGAAAAATATACCAAGAACGTATAACGCCTCTAGGTATACCTCTTTAAAAAGCATGAATCTACAAACAGCATAGTACCTCGGTCACTTACAAAATCGTTGAGCCACCCCTACGTTTTCAGTTTTTTGCCTCTGTTTTCCCCCCTCGCCCCTAGTCAACGTTGTTTTGCCACAACAAAGTTGCCGAATCATGCATGTCATCTCGATCAGGTATTTTTTCAAAACAACATTGACATAGGGGGAAGGGGAACGACAATGTCTTTTTTTGAAGGTGGCTCAACAATTTTGTAAGTGATCGTCGGTTTTGGAGTACTTCCGGGTGGACATTTTTTATAATTTCGAATTATCAATGCAATCAAAGCATTTTAAGAAAACATGTCAAATGTTCGCTCACCATCACTATGATTCTATTCAGCTGTTCAGTTTCCCTGGAAAGCTCCGAAAGTGAAGGGGAGTCAACAACAACAAGTGTATGCAGTTTAAACAGCACTCTAGATCTAACAGCGAGTGAAAACAATGTTTCGAGTGCAATGAATGCAGACAGTTCTTCTAACTTTGCAGGTATATTGTCCCAAATATAACTTATTACTAATTAAAATGAATAGTGGAACTGTACTTTGGTGAACCGATTCACTGCTGGTCGTTCTAGCCTAACTACCTCAGTCCCAGTTTCCGCTTCGTTCATTGAATTGGATGCCGCCACTGCACTTCATCTGTTATAGCGATTATCAGTTTATCAAGGAGCGCAACTACGACATGTAATCAGTCTATGGTCGTCCTTTGAATGAGTTCAAACAACGGGAAAACTAGGCAGTTCTAGTGCCCACATAATCGTTAGTTTTTTTAGCACTTACCGGTCTTGGTCACAGGCAAGGTTTACTGCATTGTAATTATTCCTAAAAGGACAGAAACAAACAGAAAGAAACCTATGATTAGAAGTATTGGAGAGCCCTTCTCCTTGGAAAAACATAGTAGTGATGTGAAAATATACTCATATAGGTCAATCAGTGTGCTAGGCACAGTATCTTCAAACAATGCAGGGATTAAACTGCGTCCTGTTTAATAAGCACCTGTAAGTTTATTGCACATACATGGCTATTAAGAATTTTGAATTGATGAAATGGATTGAAACGCTTCATTTGAATGTGTGCACCTAAATCTACCGTGAAATTGAACTTACACTCCTACTCTGTCTTCTGGCTAGTCTCCTGTAAATTCAGAACCAAACTTTAGCATCAATCGCGCTTTTTACCATAAAATCCAGCTATGAACTGAAAGTATTTTTGGCTTGGCATTCATCTTCTTTGTTTCTTATTCCTTCATTCTACAATGTATTTCCTTTTATCGGAAAATAGTTTGCAAATTGTTACTTCTGGCAACGTGTTTCCAATACAGATGGACCGAACTTAACTTTCTGAAGGTGAACCATATTCGATGGAGAAAGCATTGAAGACATTTCAGATGAATGTGATATTTTCTCTTTCAGCTATTTCGTTCTACAATGAGGATCCTACCTTACCAATATATGCTAAAGGAAGAAGTCAGCCTTGCTCAACGATGAACATTGCCGAGTTACTTGTTAATGGTGTCAAACCTGAATTGATTTGCACTAACACTCCCATCTACGTGAAAAACAATGTTGAATTCATTGTAGATACAAATGCATTGAATGATTGGAGAGACATTCGCACAGACTTGAACTGTGGATTGCAGCGCTCTGGGACAAAATCATTTCACTACGAATTTTCGGAAGGCAAAGCTTATAATGCTGAAAAGATCAACTGCACGCACGTTGCTACAAGATACCTTTATGTCCACAAAATACACAGCGATTTCCACAAAGTGATTGTCAACGTCAAGCACTTGGAATCTGGTAAGATTCTGCCACTCTTTTACATCCAATACTATTTCGACGATGGTGAGCATCAAATAGATTTTGAATTTCAACGAGCAGGGAGAAGCTCCAAGAAAGTAATAGAGCAGACAAAGTTCTCTGTTAGGGCTGAGATTAAGTCATTGGCTCGAGAAGGACTGAAAGGCAAAGCTATCTTCAACAGGCTTTGCAGCAGTGCTGGAGGCTTCGAAAACGCAAGATCAAGTTCGGATTTCCCTAATTCTACTACACAGATATACAACATAGTGAGAAAAGAGGTGGCCGTAAAGAAGGAAGATGACGTCGTAGAATTAATTGATTTGTGCAAATAAACGTGCGAACAGCCAAATGCATTTGTAAGAGAAGTACGAACAGCTCCAGAGTTGAGTGTTGTATTGGCAAATAATCGACAACTGAACGACATTCGCAGATTCATCGCCTCCGACCATTGTTGGAGTATCTTGGGAGTCGACCCAACCTTCAACATCTGCAACTACAACGTAACAGTCACGACTTACCGCAACCCATTACTATACAGGGAAGGAAGTGACATATGTCCAGTTATGATTGGTCCCGTTCTAATCCACTCACACAAGACGTTTGAGTCGTACTTCAGCCTACCAACTACGATGGTGCGTCTTGATTCAAACCTTGCTGCACTGAAGGCATTTGGAACGGACGGTGAAGCTAACATCTATAAAGCACTGCAAGCTTGCTTTCAAAAAGCTTACCACCTGCTTTGCTGGATTCATGTAAAGGATAATATAAAGAAGAAGCTCTCACAGCTCGGTGCCAAGGATAGCAGTACTTATATCGAGGAGATCTTTGGTAAAGCATGCGGTGCCATCAAGGTCAGCGGGCTTTTAGATGTTGCAACAGCCGAGCAGTTTGAGCATGAGTGGTGTGAAATCGAATGTAAGTGGATGGAGAGAGGAGCTGTTGGGATAAAGTTTCATAAATACATTGCCGAGCACAAAAAAGAGCTCATGAAGTCATCAATGATAGCTGGAGTTCGGGAAAAGTGTGGCCTCGGAAATCCTCCCTTAGAGTATACACAAAATGCAAACGAGTGCATCAACTCAATTCTTAAGAAGAGCAAAGAAAAAGGAGCTCTTTCCCTTAAGGAAACAGTCAGGCTGATTCACAAAGAAGTCATCATCCAGGATGAAAGACTAAAACTTTCAATCGTTGGTAAAGGAGAATGGAAGATACGTAGCGAATACGTAAGCAAGCTGCAAGTTGGAGAGGAGAAGTACTACAAAATGAACCAAGTACAAAGAGATTGGTAAGTTGCTCCTTCATACTAAACGGATTTCTCATTATCATTATAAGAAACTGCGTATAAAGTCTACTCTGAGAACACCTAAAAATTGAGAAACTCCAGTACTGTACTGAGAAGATATAACTTAGGAAACTATTTATTTTGATAAAGGAAATCCTTAACATAATTTCTCATTCATTTTCACATGCTTCCTGTATCATATTACTCGCAACATACATGAACGGTAAAAGCATTGGAAAGGATTCAATAAATTTTTTTTGGAAATATTCAACAGGGTAACTGTATTGAACATGATGATAGTTGTGAAACATTTAAGAAACTCGTAGGAAACTCTAAGTACTGACAATCTGATAATTTTAAGGAGCTTTCAGTGCTGGCCCAAATTCCTAGTTTCTTGTAAGAATTTTGTGTACTTTTACTTTCTTGCAACTGAGATTCAGAAGTTCATGGAAAACACCGGTTCAAGCATCAACTACTCATTTGCTGATTATCCAGCACGAAGGCCTGATTTGGAAACATTTTGAAAATGATAGATTTTATATGAATTTCTTGTGCTAGCGTAAGCAAGTGGTAAATGAGCCCATAACTGTAATACAATTGTCCCAAAACCGGTTGCGGAACAAAAGCAGAACCGCTTTTGTTAAACATGTGAAATCCTGGTTATTTTTTTGGAAATCTACTGGACGAAGGTAAAACCACTCATTTGAAAGTTTGAGATACTAGTCTTTTGTAAGCAAATTTTGTGGATACAGGTAGACACCGACTATAGGCAAACTTTAGGATTTTGATTAGATGGTAGGTTAGGAGACTGGATTTCGGAGACAAACGGACGGAATGGGAAGACAGATTCTAAAATTCCCCTTTGTCTCAACACCTGGCTGTTTGGGAAGGAAAATTCATACCGCGTGGTAAAAGAACCCTTTGTTTCTTTCCAATTCCTTCTGAAAACATCGTGTCAAATACTTTACGGTACGTGCAAGCGACGTTGGGTCGCAAATATTACACTACTGTACAGTGGCATAAAGGTCTAAAGTTACGTTTAGTTCAAAAACTAAGGGTTAGTTTCAAAAAGTTTAGATGTAATCGGGAAATGTTTTCAGAGCCAAAGTAGCAGACATGTTGTCAAAATTTTCCTGGGGTTTGGCCCTCAGACTCCCTACTTTAATGCCCACATTGATTCGTCCTTGAAATGCTGCTGGCTTAGACAACTCACTAGGTTGCAAATCATTAGCCTCAAATGTTTAACTGGACATAATTTTTTTATGTCTATCATGTCATTTTAAATATGCTTTTAGCTGGAGGGCCCCGAGCTGATAAATCTCTAAGGGCCCCGACTGCCTCTCTTACGCCACTGCTACTGTAATGGTTTTTATCAGTGATGGTGACAGGGGAGGGTTATAGGGAGCTACAGCCCCCCTGTCGGAAGCATCTAGCCCCCTGTCGGAGGAAATTTTGGGTTTCTATCGACGGAATTTGACTTACTTGCGGTTGGACTTCTAGAGCTGATCCACAGTAGGCAGTCCCACCACGAAATTTGACTTTGAATTTGAATGTGATCAGTTTACAGATATTTTGACGGTGTGTATATATGGCTGTACTTACATGGACACATTTCATATCAATGACATTGATCCCAGCTTTGGATTAAACGCTCATCATATTTCTAGTTGCAAGGTTACCAGTCCCCAGTATTTGCTATAGTGATTTTACAGTGATTAGAAGTTTCAGATATTTCAAGGGATCTACCACAGGAAAATGTTCCGTGGTGAAAGTTTACGCCAGAGGCGTGTTTGCAATCAAATCCCATTTACAAGAAATGTGCTCTTTTGTCAGTGGTGAAATATATTTTGCAGGTAAAGAGAAACAAGCAGGACAAAAGAAGACAAAATCTACGCAGAAGAGGAAAGGTCCTGCAAATTCAAAAAAAGATAAAGTGAGGAAAGTTGTAGAACGCCACGACAGTACATCGGATCATTTGCATACATCATCAGTTACAGACATATCTCAAGAAGCTCAACTGCAGCGAAACCAAATACCTGCTGAATCGCAACAGCAACACCAGCCATTGCCACAATTCGATCAACTAAGGCAGAATTATGGGTATCAACATACCTCAGGCCAGTCATTCTTTCCTCTTGCCTCCGAGGAGCCTTCCCAACAACAACAGGGTCATCCAGAACAAGTTTTTGGACACCATCAAGGGATGCAGCCCGGATTTCCAGAGCCCCCTGTTGCCGGCTATATTGTCACGTTGCTGAAATTCTGCCATAGAAATGTTGCAAGCTGCTACGGTTGTCGAGGTAGATTTTTTGAGCAAGGATATCCAAGCCCCCCAAGGTATCTGGTGGTTGTCACTAAGACAAGGCGGTGGTACAAAGATCCACACACTCAACAAAGAGTCCAGTCGGCAGTACCATCAAATGTGTACTTCCATTTCAGCAAGGCTTGCATCAATGCTTTTGACGCAATGTTTCAGCCTCAAATGATAACTGCACCAAAGGAGGTGCAGCCATTCCTGCTTCCAGAGCACAGAAACATTTTACTGTCTTGCTCTTTGAACATATAAAGACCACTTAGTTTTTTATGGCTTGCTCGATGATGTAAGGTTTACATTAAAGATGTTAGGCTAGCTGTGTGCATTATAGATAGCATCAACATAAATTGGCATAGCAATTGCTGTGCTAGCCAACTACACGTATTTCTAATAAGAAGCTGCTAATAAGAAACTCAACTCTCAGGTCGACAAAATTAAGAAACTTCAGTACTGGGAAAATAGCACACCAATCTATTTACTTTGATGAAGCAAATCACTAGCATAGTTTTACCTTTTTCGTCTATTTCCCGTATCATATTAATCGTAAGGTATTTGAGCATAATCTTAACACTGGAAAGGCTTAAAAAAACATTTGTTCACGCGGGTATGGGTAGTGAACATGAAGAAAATCGAAGGAAACTCCGAGTACTAAAAATCTGACAATCGTTTGTGTACATTACATGCCCCTGCCCCTTTAAGGAGGCCTCTGGTAGATGTTCAAAGCATTGCATTTCATTGCATTTTAAGTCACGTTATATAACGTAAATGACATAAGTTGCATTGGGATCATTATCAAGACAATTCGGCTTCCAATGTCTTGTTTATCCTTTGTGCTCTGACAGGCTATAAACATATTCTTTATGAGCTAAGAACTGGGCCGGTACTGGGAGATTCTTAAAGTCATCAGGCCTTCCTTTTCAATGTTTCGTTTGGCTAATCTTCTTTGTCTACCTTTGGCCCTTTTTTCCTGCGCATACCGACAAAAATCACGTTATGTCCTTGTCACCTCTGTCCTGTAGACACTAATTATTATTTTCCAAAATATCTACCAAAACGATTGCATCCAACAGACAAACTTTGCCAAATACATCATAATGACTTGAGCCATTTGTCATTGTAATGAATGCTGATCATATAATGATAGGTCAAATGTCTCCTCTTTCATGATTTGAAAAGGTGCACGCCTCTATTGCAAAACCCGCTTTCTGGGTCATCTGAAATTTTGCCAAGCAATTAAAAGAAATTATAATGGTATTGATTATGAATTTGCTCACGCCAAAAGATCGCACGATAAGCTTTCAACGAAATTTCTTTCTGCACTTTATCAGATGCGTTCACTCTTTATTCAGTTTATAAGAAACCACCCGTAGGAAGCTGTAGTGGTCTCTTCCAGAAAAATTATGACTGTACTAGAAGCAATTTTGATGCCAATTCGAAGTTAAGAAACCTTTTTGGAACAGAAATCGTTTCACCATCCCAAATAAAACCATAGTCTGTCTCAAATTTGAGTTCATCTGCAAATGCTCGCGAAAAACAACAACAGAAGTGTTTTGCAAAGTAATGTTGCGTTATTGCACATCTCAGGTGACATCTAGTTTGAGATGGACTTTAAAAGGAGTAATTTCCCTTCATAACTTTATCCTTGGTTCAAAGGACAGTCCTCAGTGAACTTTGATAATTTTGAAAACAAGTTTGTTACAATTTAAGAGACTCTAAAGAAAATTTTTGCTACAAAAATGAGTCACAAAGCTAAGAAACCCTGCAAAGGATCCGAAAGCACATACAGTATGAAGCAGGGAAATACGATATTTGTAGATGAAAATACGATATACTGTAGAATCTTCTAACTAGGATGTAGGTCTTTTGTCCTGGGTCCTGGGTCCTAGGTCCTGGGTCCTGGGTCCTAAGTCCTGGGTCCTAGGTCCTGGGTCCTAGGTCCTAAGTCCTGGGTCCTAGGTCCTAGGTCCTGGGTCCTGGGTCCTAGGTCCTGGGTTCCTTGGTCCTGGGTCCTAGGTCCTGGGTCCTGGGTCCTACAATCGTGGCCAAAAGTTATTGGACGATTGATCAGAATCTCGATATTCGCTAGTAAAAGGCCCCCCCTCCCCCATGTCAATGTTGTTGTAAGAGATTGAACGTGAAATCAGTTCATAAACCATCTGGTCATGGAAAACTACAAAATTGACACTGGGGGGAGGGGTTTGGAAAGCAACAGAGGGCTAAAACTGTAAAGAGGTTGTATTTATTTCCTCTTCAGTAGCTGTCCAGTAACCTTTTGGCCACGATTGTCTCCAGAAGTGAAAATAGATATTGCCTCATAACTGTTAATATGAGCTACAAAATATGTCCAATTATCAATCAATTGGTGGCTTTTACAAGAATTTCAAAAATTTTGAAAATTTTATTCATTTTAAAAATTGATCTGACGTCATAGCATCTTGACGCAAAAGCAAACTTTGCGTTTGAAGACAACGATTGTAAAAAGAAGGCATATCCTCGGAAATTCTCCGCTGATAAAAGACTGCACATGCAGTATTCACAAAAAAGGCAAAATTCAAGCATCAGAGATGGAAAAACAATGCTTAATAGCTTGTTAGCAACGGCCAATATTGAAACAATGCCCATTATTTGCGAATACCCGCTGTATATAAGGACTTTGTGATCTCTATAAGATCCGTGCCACGAGTTGCCACGAGTTGCCAAATCGAGTTACCATTTTACTTGTAGGCTTCAGTATGGACTTCAACGAGTTACCACGAGTTACCATTCTTTTTTTAAAAATAATATAGTATGTTATTTATAAAAAAGAAATGGTAACTCGTCGCTTCCCATACTGAAGTCTGTAGAAAAAATGGTAACTCGTTATGGTAACTCGTGGTAACTCGTGGACAGCCTGACAAAGGTAGCAAAGTGTCGCTTAAAAAGTTGTCCTGAAACTGTTAGGAGCAAGTCTAGGTATCATTTTTAGCTATAACTAATCATGTAAAGCAATGGGGACAACTTGGAATGTACATGTGGTTCTGTACTGTTATTTAATGAATGAACTCAAAGATTGTGCATTGACTCAAGGAACTAGAAATTTCTTCTTACGCCGTTCAATTCCGTCGTTAGTGGATATATCGTAAGCCCCTTTGCTCAAAGTGTAACTCTGGAGACTACTTAACAAACTAACATGGCTTTCATCATGGTATCATCCGTATTTTCGATGTAAGAGGAGCAATTCCTAGCATAGCATCAATATCTCTACGTTCAGACAATCGTGGCCAAAAGTTATTGGACGATTGATCAGAATCTCGATATTCGCTAGTAAAAGGCCCCCCTTCCCCCATGTCAATGTTGTTGTAAGAGATTGAACGTGAAATCAGTTCATAAACCATCTGGTCATGGACCTACAACATTGACACTGGGGGGAGGGGTTTGGAAAGCAACAGAGGGCTAAAACTGTAAAGAGGCTGTATTTATTTCCTCTTCAGTAGCTGTCCAGTAACCTTTTGGCCACGATTGTAGGTCCTGGGTCCTAGGTCCTAGGTCCTGGGTCCTGTCATAGGGTCCTGGGTCCTGGTTTTCCGGTATGCCCTCTGGACATGATGCCATTTGCCACAAAATACCCAATCAAATATGTAGGATCCCTCCTTGAATCGTCCAAAATTAATGTCAGATTTCATCAAGGCTTTTTGAAAGCATGCTTCATCTTTGTATGAGGATAGCATCTTCATAATGGTGAATCTCTTTGAAAGTTGAAAACCTGTCTTACTTTCATCCTACAGGAGCATCAACAAATTGGTTTTGTATGTAAGTGATGGATATTGGTTCAAAGTGATAAATTCTCCTCTTTGGGTATTCATTGAACTCTGTATTATTCGCAAACATATCTTCGTTGGATAGCCATTTAGCCACAAACACATCTTTTGGGTACATCTGTTCGTGTTCATTTGATTTCTCTGAGAAATCCATCCCAAAGAGGCACTTCTTTATGAACCAATCTGTTGAGATAAAGACAAACCAAGTCTGTCAATATGAATTGAATACTTTCGCATCCATTACATTTGTTAACTGAACATTATCCAGAGAGCCTAAATCTTAGAATGTTGGAAACCACATCATATATTTATGTATTAGCCCCTTTCTGGCCCCTTTGAAAACAGAGCTCTGATTAAGCCAGCTGTACTTAATACCTAAGCCAGCGTGCAGTAGTGTATGAAAAAGTACAAAATTTACTCTACAGTTTTTAAGCTTACCGGGTGACCCAAAAAAAAATTCACGAGCTAGATCGCACATATTTTCTTCAAAGCAAATGTTATGAAGACAAACAAGGTATCAGCATGTAGCTGAAAGGCTCCCCTATCTTTTGAGATGTTGCTTTATCAGTTTTAGATATACGTACTGTCCGAAAAGAACAGTTTCAAAAATATGGAAATTCATTCATTCCTCAGACCATTCCCTGGCTTTCTAGTCAATTTTTTGGAAAGTGTGAAAAAAGCTGAATTCCAAATTTGCTTTGGAGCATGAAATTTGAATGAAGAACGGAGGTCAATCAGTTTGCGAACAAAAAATTTCCCCAGACGACTTCTTAATCCATCGCTATGTCAAGTTCTCAAAGAATACTTATAAACTTAGAATTTAAAACCTACAATAGCAGAGGCACACTTTCATTATCTTTCCACCAACAATGAATGTACACTGGCATAGAAGTCTGACTTCTCATCTTTTAAATCTCTGCTCAGATTCTTCCACTCTTCAATTTTCGCAAGGACAACATGTTTGTCAAAGTCTGTTTGTGGCCTCATAGCGTATTGAATTATTTCTTTCTTGAAGGCAGAGGTTGACGGTTTTTGTTTCTGCTCAAGGGCAGTCAGCCTCTCCAGAAATTTAGCCATATCATCTTTCTAAAGAATGATGGGAAAACAAATTCAGCTTTAGCCATGGAATAAACCAAAGCGCTGGCAGTAAATCTGAATGGACAACAACTGAATAAAGCATAAGATCAAGCTTTCCACACCCTTTATACATTGACAATATCATTAAAGTATGGAAGAGTAAATTTTGTTTCCTAAGTTCTAATCATAATTGATATTCCATCTCATTAATTAATTTAATTAATTCAAATCTGAAATAGTTAAAAATATTAGCTAATCTATTAATTACTCAGGCTAAATTAATTTACTACCATCATTATATTAATTTATGACATTAATAAACATACAATGTTAACTGAATGATAATAATAACAAAAATAAAAATGATAATAGTTTCTATGATGATAATGATAATGATAATAATAGTAATAATAATAATAATAATAATGATAATGATATAATATAATGTAAAATAATGATAATTAGTAATTATTACAATAGAAATTAGAATAGTTAAAATTGATAACAGATCATTAAAGTAAAGTACCCTATGTTAAATCAATACACTATTTATTTCTGCAACAGCATATCTGGTGATAAAAATTGGACCAAAAATAATACATCAGCTATCAAAAAAGCCTGAAACAATCAAACCATGATAAGGTAAAATCAAATTTTAAAGTATTGATGCATATTAGGGTAGTTCAAAATCGACACATGAGGAATTACAGCATGTTCAAGATTACACCAAATCATCAATAATTCAAGTATAAAAACAAGGGATTAAACCATTATCATACTAACTTCAAAAGTTGATTCATAAAGAAATAACCTAAACCTGCATCTGAGGGATATTGCTTTTAAAAACACCCTCGATGAAATAAATGCAAATGCACAATCCATTCATACCTTAAAAGTATCAAAAACAATTGAGGAATAACAATCAAGCTTTCAACAAGCAAATGTACAATGATCACATCAAATTTCAGATTGCTCTTTCATTAAAAAATTTAGCCTAAACCCACTTCTGTTGGGTAGTGCTTTGAAAAGCACCCTCAATAAAACAAATTCAAATGTGCAATCCATTCATACTCTCAATCAGTCAAAAACAATTCAGGAATAACAATCAAGCTTTCAACAAGCAAATGTAGAATGATCACATAATATCAATTTCAGTTGCCCTTTCATTAAAAAATTTAGCCTAAACCCATTTCTGTTGGGTTGTGCTTTGAAAAGCACCCTCAATTAAACAAATTCAAATGTACAATCCATTCATACTCTCAATCAGTCAAAAACAATTCAGGTATAACAATCAAGCTTTTAACAAGCAAATGTACAATGATCACATCAAATTTCAGCTGCTCTTTCATTAAAAAATTTAGCCTAAACCCACTTCCGTTGGGTTTTGCTTTGAAAAGCACCCTCAATTAAGCAAATTCAAATGTGCAATCCATTCATACTCTCAATCAGTCAAAAACAATTCAGGAATAACAATCAAGCTTTTAACAAGCAAATGTACAATGATCACATCAAATTTCAGATTGCTCTTTCATTAAAAAATTTAGCCTAAACCCACTTCTGTTGAGTTGTGCTTTGAAAAGCACCCTCAATTAAACAAATTCAAATATGCAATCCATTCATACTCTCAATCAGTCAAAAACAATTCAGGAATAACAATCAAGCTTTCAACAAGCAAATGTACAATGATCACATAATATCAAAATTCAGTTGCTCTTTCATTAAAAAATTTAGCCTAAACCCATTTCTGTTGGGTTGTGCTTTGAAAAGCACCCTCAATAAAACAAATTCAAATGTACAATCCATTCATACTCTCAATCAGTCAAAAACCATTCAGGAATAACAATCAAGCTTTTAACAAGCAATGTACGATGATCACATCAAATTTCAGATTGCTCTTTCATTAAAAAATTTAGCCTAAACCCACTTCTGTTGAGTTGTGCTTTGAAAAGCACCCTCAATTAAACAAATTCAAATGTGCAATCCATTCATACTCTCAATCAGTCAAAAACAATTCAGGAATAACAATCAAGCTTTCAACAAGCAAATGTACAATGATCACATAATATCAAAATTCAGTTGCTCTTTCATTAAAAAATTTAGCCTAAACCCATTTCTGTTGGGTTGTGCTTTGAAAAGCACCCTCAATAAAACAAATTCAAATGTACAATCCATTCATACTCTCAATCAGTCAAAAACAATTCAGGAATAACAATCAAGCTTTTAACAAGCAAATGTACAATGATCACATAATATCAATTTCAGTTGCCCTTTCATTAAAAAATTTAGCCTAAACCCATTTCTGTTGGGTTGTGCTTTGAAAAGCACCCTCAATTAAACAAATTCAAATGTACAATCCATTCATACTCTCAATCAGTCAAAAACAATTCAGGAATAACAATCAAGCTTTCAACAAGCAAATGTACAATGATCACATAATATCAAAATTCAGTTGCTCTTTCATTAGAAAATTTAGCCTAAACCCATTTCTGTTGGGTTGTGCTTTGAAAAGCACCCTCAATAAAACAAATTCAAATGTGCAATCCATTCATACTCTCAATCAGTCAAAAACAATTCAGGTATAACAATCAAGCTTTCAACAAGCAAATGTACAATGATCACATAATATCAATTTCAGTTGCCCTTTCATTAAAAAATTTAGCCTAAACCCATTTCTGTTGGGTTGTGCTTTGAAAAGCACCCTCAATTAAACAAATTCAAATGTACAATCCATTCATACTCTCAATCAGTCAAAAACAATTCAGGAATAACAATCAAGCTTTCAACAAGCAAATGTACAATGATCACATAATATCAAAATTCAGTTGCTCTTTCATTAGAAAATTTAGCCTAAACCCATTTCTGTTGGGTTGTGCTTTGAAAAGCACCCTCAATAAAACAAATTCAAATGTGCAATCCATTCATACTCTCAATCAGTCAAAAACAATTCAGGTATAACAATCAAGCTTTCAACAAGCAAATGTACAATGATCACATAATATCAATTTCAGTTGCCCTTTCATTAAAAAATTTAGCCTAAACCCATTTCTGTTGGGTTGTGCTTTGAAAAGCACCCTCAATTAAACAAATTCAAATGTACAATCCATTCATACTCTCAATCAGTCAAAAACAATTCAGGAATAACAATCAAGCTTTTAACAAGCAAATGTACAATGATCACATAATATCAATTTCAGTTGCCCTTTCATTAAAAAATTTAGCCTAAACCCATTTCTGTTGGGTTGTGCTTTGAAAAGCACCCTCAATTAAACAAATTCAAATGTACAATCCATTCATACTCTCAATCAGTCAAAAACAATTCAGGAATAACAATCAAGCTTTCAACAAGCAAATGTACAATGATCACATAATATCAAAATTCAGTTGCTCTTTCATTAGAAAATTTAGCCTAAACCCATTTCTGTTGGGTTGTGCTTTGAAAAGCACCCTCAATAAAACAAATTCAAATGTGCAATCCATTCATACTCTCAATCAGTCAAAAACAATTCAGGTATAACAATCAAGCTTAACAAGCAAATGTACAATGATCATATCAAATTTCAGCTGCTCTTTCATTAAAAAGTTTAGCCTAAACCCACTTCCGTTGGGTTGTGCTTTGAAAAGCACCCTCAATTAAGCAAATTCAAATGTTCAATCCATTCATACTCTGAATCAGTCAAAAACAATTCAGGTATAACAATCAAGCTTTTAGCAAGCAAATGTACACAATCACATAATATCAAATTTCAGTTGCTCTTTCATTAAAAAATTTAGCCTAAACCCACTTCTGTTGGATTGTGCTTTGAAAAGCACCCTCAATTATACAAATTCAAATGTGCAATCCATTCATACTCTCAGTAAAATAATGTCATTTTGACAAACTGATAAACTTTGCGTTATGGAGGGAAGGACAAGTCCATATAGTCCCCCCCCCATGGCGCCGCCCCTGAGAAAAGTAGTGATTTTCATACACCTGGAGGTGGAGAACGCGAAAGGCAAAAGTAAAACGACGTGTTCCCTTAAGGTGGAAAACGGGGCCTAAATAAAAGCCGAAATAACAGTGACTACGATATAGAGTCCTAGTTATGACACAGGCCGCCAAAATGTCACAGACTGTAAGAAAACACAGAAATAACCATGCTTACATTTTCTTGTCGATTCTCCACGTGTTGTACATGTTGTTGTTCATTGGCTGGCTCAGGCACTGCGAGCACTGGTCCCTGTGCTGGTCTTGGAGGAACATCAATCTCTTGGCCTTGGAGAGCAGCTTGAAGTGGCTGGCTGATCCAGGCGTCCTGGAATTTGGGCCATTTCGTCAGCGACGGCTTTTGCAGAAAGATTTTGGACAAGCGAAGCAGGCTGCTTGTTGGTGAAAGAAGGCAGGGCAAAGCGTGACCTAGGGTTTTATAGGGCAGTATTCCCTTGAGACTGCTAATACAAAAGAATATCTTTTAGGTTACTTGGGATCCAGAGTTTCATATCAGTGAGAATAACAGCATGTTATTTCGCCATACTGAAGTATTTAAATAGACTCGGAGCCTCTTGTTTTGTAAAACTTTATTTTTTCCGCGTTTTCCGCGTTTTCGTTTTGGCTATAGGTACTTTTCGAAAACGCGGAAAACACGGAAAAAATAAAGTTTTACAAAAGAAGAGGCTCTGAGTCTATTTAAATACTTCAGTATAGCGAAATAACATGCTGTAATGCTGTCACTGCATATGATCATGAAATTATGAACGACCTGTCCCTCGACTTCCACTTAGGCCACTTAGGCCTACTGAATTTTTATCGTATGATCCAAAAGTTTTCTATTGAGCTACGAAGTCCACTTTGGTACAGAATTTATCACCAGACAAAGCTTGACGTCTTACGTGTCAATAGCTACGAAAAGCTGCTGATAAAACTGATATAAAAAGAAATTTCAGCGTTTCCGCGTTTTCGAAAATTACCTATAGCCAAAACAAAAACCCGGAAAACGCGGAAATTTCTTTTTTGTCTTCGTGATGAAATCTTTGGTTTGTCAAAGTGGTTTCTTACCCATATTTTGATTCAATAAACATGATTTCTCGCATTTCAGAGCCTTTTCGTCTTTTTCCGCGTTTTCGACCTGGCCGTTTCAGTAGGGGGGTCAAACGTCTGCTATTTGACATTGGAAAAATTTCACACAATGGGAGAAAAGTAACTCAAAACGTTAACTCATTTGAAGGGGAAAAATGGCGCTGAGATAGTTGCAAAATAAATGAAAATGTTGAAGAAGGGTTGAATTATTGTATTTGAAGCTAAAAATGCCAGTTTTATCTTCTTTTAGACGATTTTGAGGCATTTTGCTTTGCGTGATTATTCGCCGGTTTCCGCTCTCGCGGCACCAGGTTGCTCGCCAACCTAGGCCACTTTGTGTCGCTTTCGGCCAATGAGCCTCACTTGGAATAGGGGTATTTTTAGCATATTCTTGAAAAAGAGGCTCTTGGCTCCACGCTGATGGGTCCTTTTCGGCGATCGGCCAAGGAGAAGTGTACAAAAGCTCAACTTGAAGATTTCTGTGGCAAATTTTATGTCAAAGGAAGAAAGATTCACGGAAAAAGTAGGTACCCAATTAAACTTTATTCTATTTTCTGTTAATTTCTCAACTTTTTATCTTGTTTCGATCCTGTGCTCATTTGCCAAAATTTCAATTTTTCTCAGGAGCTTTTTAAGGCTCAAGTCACGCCTCACAATGCTTACTCATGCCTTTTTCTCTTTCGGCAGGATCAAAGAAGTTCATGATGGCGGACAGCAAGATGGCTGACTGCCAGCTATTGGTATGCCTATGGCACGCCATGTGTAGCATTATTCAAAAACTCTCATTCAATGTTCAAAAACTTTCATTCAATGTTCAAAAACTTTCTTTCAATATTCAAAAAGTTTCATTCAGTGTTCAAAAAACTCTCATTCAGTGTTCAAAAATTTGCATTCAGTGTTCAAAACTTACATTCAGCGTTCAAAAACGTGCATTCAGTGTTCAAAAATTTGCATTCAGTGTTCAAAACTTACATTCAATGTTCAAAAAGCTTATTCAGTGTTCAAAGATTTCATTCAATGTTCAAAGATTTCATTCAATGTTCAAAGATTTCATTCAAAGTTCAAAGATTTCATTCAATGTTCAAAGATTTCATTCAAAGTTCAAAGATTTCATTCAATGTTCAAAGATTTCATTCAATGCTCAATATGTTCATTCAAAGTTCAAAAAGTTCATTCAATGTTCAAAAAGTTCATTCAATGTTCAAAAAGTTCATTCAATGTTCAAAAAGTTCATTCAATGTTCAAAAAGTTCATTCAATGTTCAAAAAGTTCATTCAATGTTCAAAAAGTTCATTCAATATTTAAACCATTTTGTCATTGATCAAAAAGCTTTTTTGTTGTTCAAAAGTTTGTTCAGTGTACGGCTACGGCATCTAAAGCCTTTAGTCACTTACTGCACACTCTCTTTCCACAATTCTAAAAGACGTCTCAGACCGATTGGAAGTCTGACTGTCCCTCTCCAATGGTCTTTGGGACTGATGAATACCATTTGCAAAATACGAAACTGGATGGGTCAGGCGAACGAAATTTATGAAATTTATTCAACAATCAACTCACTTCGCAGAACAGACTTATCCGCATCAGTAATAACCTCAGGGGCACACTCATGGCTGCAAGAAGCATCTCAAACTTGGGGCACGGCACTTTTTTCCTTGAGCTAACGGAACAATTTCTGAGAATAAAAGGGCACTTCTTCGTTTTTTCCAAATCCTGGGGGTACGTGCCCTCAGTGCCGCCTGTTCCTACGGCTAGGAAGGGACATACATTTTCAAGGTTCTTATCAAAGTGCACAGCAAAATCCTGGGTCCAGAGCCAGAGAATTATTTCTCTGCAACTGTGGTGGTTTGGTGACTGGTGTCATATTAGCAAAATATGGGCAAGCTTTTGGTGAAGGAGTTGAGCTATTCAATGTTGCCGGTATTAAATTGGAAGGTGGCACATCCCAATCGAAATTCTGCTAGCAGACCGTCCTGTGAAATAGATTTAGGGCAAGTTTACCTGCCAACAGGTTTCCATAGTTTTCCATGTGCCACGAAGCTACGTTTCCCGTCCATGCTGGCTGAGTGGCAAACGATTTGCTCTCACAAAATGTGGGAAATATTGACTTGTTTGCCTGGCAATATTGGCTAATGCTTGAGGCAGCCAACGGGAACTTTCATTAAGGTCTCTGAAAGTCGTGGCAAAGCAGATCGTTTATTTTCTTGCACTTTTATAAGAAACTGCCTATAAGAGGCTTGACTCTTAGACTGCCAAAAATTAGGAAACTCTAGTAATGGGAAAATATATCCTAAGAAACTATTCATTGTGATAAGTTGGTTCGAGGCATCCCAAGTCCCAACTATACTCAAGGTGAACATTTGCAGAGAGCAGAAAACCTAAAAATATCCTATTCAAATCAAAGTTACACCCTAGTTGCAAACAAAGTTAACAATGGATAGCCCCCAGGGGGGACTTCTATTGGCATGTGACAAGGGAGTCAGACAGTATATTTTTGAAAAACCCAAAAATATACTAAATTGTATATTTTAGACCCCAAAAATATACTCATAGCTTCATGGTACATGAAAACTAAAGGTGTTATAGCATTTTCGGCCGAAAACCTGCGATATTTCAGTGAAAAAGTCAGCCTAGCACTCATCTTGTCAAATTTTCTCATCAGCAACCCCAAAATTATACCGATTATGCACCAAATAGCGTACCCAAAGGTATACTAGACAACGTTTTACAAACCCAAATGTCTGACGGTTGCTTACTAATAGGGAGTCCCCCTTGGGGGGTTGCCTAGCAAAAATATTTTATCTCCACTGTCTCATATTACTTACTTTAGTAATATGTAAACATTGGAAAGACTTCAAAAAACCTTCCTTTGTAATACTCACGAGGAAACAGGAAGTAAACATGAAGATTGGCAAATAAACTCAGCTCCTCTGCATTCCTCTTTGTTCCACAAAAAACACAAACACCAATCGAGGGAGAAACTTTTCAAAACAGAACTTCAACCTTGTGCTTTTTGAAGATTGTAATTAGAGCCCCCGTCCTTGCTTCTCACTTTGCCTCGCCAGTTCTTGGTGGCTGGCGAGGCTGTCAAAGGAAGGAAATTATGTCTTTGTGCTTGTAAATTGAATAGAAGTTTTTGAACTTTGAATACGCTTTTTGAACTTTGAATGAACATTTTGAACTTTGAATGAACTTTTTGAACTTTGAATAAACTTTTTGAACTTTGAATGAAAATATTGAACATTGAATGAACTTTTTGAACTTTGAATAAACTTTTTGAACTTTGAATGAAAATATTGAACATTGAATGAAATCTTTGAACTTTGAATGAAATTTTTGAACATTGAATGAAATTTTTGAACATTGAATGAAATCTTTGAACATTGAATGGAATCTTTGAACATTGAATGGAATCTTTGAACATTGAATGGAATCTTTGAACATTGAATGGAATCTTTGAACATTGAATGGAATCTTTGAACATTGAATGAAATCTTTGAACACTGAATAAGCTTTTTGAACATTGAATTTTTCTGTTTGAATTTTGCAACAAAGGGCATGCAATATATGCCCCATGATGAGCTCAATTTATTTATTGGGAAAGGAAGAGTTCCCTCTGGATGGAATCCAGTGGAACTTAGAGTAACCCATGGCTTATTGAGTCAAATTTTCTCATCATTGGAGTCCTTTGGTAGGCCTCAGTCCGATATTGTTGAAATCTGTTCAACCCTTTTGGATGCTGATGTTAACAAGGTTGCAAAGGTAATAAAAAAGCCAAGCAATCTCAAAAGGTCCATTTTTAATTCTCTTGCAAAAGACAAGAGTAATTTTTCAAAAATCTATGAGTCACTTTATAAAATTGATATGGGCAAAAGTTCTGATTGCATTGTTATAAAAAGCAGGTGTTTAGATTTGAAATTTTTAGACTCAATTTGCAAAGGAAATGTTATTTTGCCTGATGGTTTTCAAAAATCCCAACTTACTAACCAGGAAATTTTAAACTTACTTGATGCCAAGACAAAACTAAATGCATCTTGGATTGATTTTAAAAACTGGGTTTGTTTTTTATGTTGTGATGACAATGAAGTAATTTTTGAGGAGAGTCTTCAAACAGCTGTTTTAAAAGTGAAGGAAAGGGTTAATGACCTTAGAAAGCACCAAAAGTTGCCAGATATTGAAGTTTTTCTAAATGATTTTTTTGTTAAACCAACAAATAGGTATGAGAAAAGAAAGCATGCATTAGTGTCAGGTGTATCAGATCCTCAGCACATTGATGTAAAAGAGAAAACAAAGATGATTGAATTCTTATTAAACAAATTGGATGACAGCGAAGGGAGAATAAGTTGGTTAATCAATATATTGAATGAGGAGAAGGAAGGAAGGAGGCTTGCGGAAGGTAATGCCCAAAATTTAAAAAAAGAGTTAAATGATAGGATTAATGATTTGAAAGCGAGGGAAGATGAGTCGAAAGCCCTTGTAGAGAAAATTGATGCATTGAATTCTAGAAATGTCAACAGAAAAATTAAAAGATTGCGCACAAAGTATGATGAACTTGAAGAGGAGAATAAAGAGATGCTTGTTGATTTATCAACTGAATTACTTGAAAGAGATGAACAGCTAGCTGAGAAAAGCCAGCAAATAGATGAATTAATAACTAATTTAGATAAAGCCATCCATGAAAAATTATGTGCACAACGAATGAAATCTCATTACAAAACTGAACTAAAAAAGGAATCTACTGATGATAGCAGAAAAATAGTTAATTCAAAGATTGATGATTTAAAGGAAAGAATAGCTGAATTGGAGAATGAGAAGCTGGAAATTGAGGAAAGATGAAATGTTTTTTTGAAGGGAGAAGATATTTGTTTTTTTTGAAAATGGAAAATATGTTGACGAGATTTGAATGCTGCATGAGTATCTGCTTTGTTTAGGAGTTAGCACTAAAAATGTTGAAAATGTTATTAAAAAATGTTTGAAAGTAGTTGGGGTCAATGTTCATGATCTCCCAAAGGCCACATTTGCAAAGTACATGCTTTATGAGGCAAGGTCATTGGCACAATTTCAAGTTTATGATGAATTGACAGAAAACTGGAGGACAGAGAACAGGACTTTGCATTCTGATGGTACATCAAAGAAAGAGGGATCTTTTATAACATATGATATTGTCAAAGATGATGTAGAGTGTTTGATAACTGCCCTGAGGGAGATTGCAAGCGGAGATTCTGCTACGCAGTTGAAAGTTTTGCAGGATGTTCTTGGTGATGTTTGTTTGATGTTTGAGAATTCAGGTCTTGTTGGTGAGGGTGGAGTGAATGATTGGGTCAACAAAATAATTAAAAGTATAAAGAATGTAATGTCAGATCGTTGTGCTGTTCAAAAAATTTTAATGAGTTGTTTACTTGCTTCAGGAAAGATGTTTTGCCAAATGTTGTCGAGGGTTGGGAGTCATTAACTAATAAGGAAAAAGAAAAGTTAAGTGGAGTGAATGAGTTTTTTTGTGGGTTGCATTATCTTGTAGCACTGGCAGATCAAGGAGAGGCTTGTTGCAAAATCTGGGATACTTTGTGCTGGGAGGATAAGAAAGTTGGTTCTTTTGCACATGGGGGTACAGCAAGGGTGAATATGGAGCATACAGGCTGATCCAGACAGTTTGTAAATCAGTGCAAGAAAGAGGATGTGAGAAGTCTGGACGGATGATACATTTCAAAACCTTCTTAGAACAAGAAAGAAATGTTCATGAAATTCCTTTAGCTCCCTTTTTTGGAAATCGCTTCAATAGTTTATTTGACAATGCTGCTGGAACTTATTATATTTAGAAGAACATTTGAAGATCTTTTTTGAGCGTGATGGGAAAGACAACAAGCTCCTCTCAGAAGTACATCATGATCTGGAAGTTACATCTTTCTTAACAGCATGCAGGGCATTAGGTATGATCGACAAATTTATTACTGGTCCTTTCTGGAGAGCAATTTCAAAGGATGGGCATATTTTAGATATTAATGTTTTTACCAAAGATTATGCCACAAATTTATGTTGTGGGGGTCAGATGCATCAGAATTCATGACAGGTGATGTGAAGTTATTTGGAGATGACATTTTGATCTGCAAGGATCCTGTATTTGATTATCTTTATTTGTCAAGAGGAGAAGAACACAAGCAGATGACAAAGCAATGCTTGGAGGTAATTTTTAGTAGCATTGCAGTTGTTACAAAGAGGTTGCTTGAGGATCATATGGAAGGGGTGAAATATTGGAATAAAGAACAAGATGAAGATTTTAGAAATGAAACAAAGAATGCTGAGAAAAGTAATGTTAAGGCAGAAAGAGATTTTGGAATGCTTGATTACCAAATAAAATTGAAACCAAAAGCAACTGATTTTGCAATCGAAGGCATGATTATGTTCAAAGCCAACAAGACAGGTGATTGGAGGGGAAAACTTTCTGATGAAAAAAGGGTGAAATTTCTAGAAATTGCAAGGAAATAAAAAAAATATGCAAAGAGAGATATACTTATCAACAAAACAACAAATTGCTGCTCAAAGAGCACATTGGAGGGGAAAAAACGGGATGCACTCTGGTTGCAAATACGCTTCAGAAACAAAGTCCTTGGAAATAAGCATAGTGACAAGGGTGTTTTCCAATTAACTACTAAGGGGGTTACCAATAGCCCAGAAATCTTAATTAAGAATCTTTCAAGAATTATCAAAGAAACTGAAAGGGATAAAGAATTGCTGACAGAGAGAGATCAAATTTCTGAAACAGATACATAAAAGGTTTTTATTTTACAGAAGAGCAAGTTCTTGGTAGAGAAGAATAGGTTATTGAAGAAAGGGTCTGAGGATCCAAGGGAAAGTACAAAAGGAAAGAGGAAACAACCAAAAAAGAGAATATCATTCAGGAAAGAGACATCAGAAATACCTTTAAGGTCACCAGTGATATCATATGCTGAGGATCTGATTGGAAAGAGAGTTCATCAGAAAAACTTGAGATGAAGGAACATAAAGAAAGAGAACAATGCATTTTAAAGGAAAGTCTTCATTCTAACATTGAAAAATTTGGTCTGTGGAAAACTGAAGAAGATGTGATTTCTGGAGTGGGTAAGATTGTAAGAACTGGGAAAAAAACGGGATGCACTCTGGTTGCAAATACGCTTCAGAAACAAAGTCCTTGGAAATAAGCATAGTGACAAGAGTGTTTTCCAATTAACTACTAAGGGGGTTACCAATAGCCCAGAAATCTTAATTAAGAATCTTTCAAGAATTATCAAAGAAACTGAAAGGGATAAAGAATTGCTGACAGAGAGAGATCAAATTTCTGAAACAGATACATCAAAGGTTTTTATTTTACAGAAGAGCAAGTTCTTGGTAGAGAAGAATAGGTTATTGAAGAAAGGGTCTGAGGATCCAAGGGAAAGTACAAAAGGAAAGAGGAAACAACCAAAAAAGAGAATATCATTCAGGAAAGAGACATCAGAAATACCTTTAAGGTCACCAGTGATATCATATGCTGAGGATCTGATTGGAAAGAGAGTTCGTCAGAAAAACTTGAGATGAAGGAACATAAAGAAAGAGAACAATGCATTTTAAAGGAAAGTCTTCATTCTAACATTGAAAAATTTGGTCTGTGGAAAACTGAAGAAGATGTGATTTCTGGAGTGGGTAAGATTGTGAGAACTGGGAAAAAACGGGATGCACTCTGGTTGCAAATACGCTTCAGAAACAAAGTCCTTGGAAATAAGCATAGTGACAAGAGTGTTTTCCAATTAACTACTAAGGGGGTTACCAATAGCCCAGAAATCTTAATTAAGAATCTTTCAAGAATTATCAAAGAAACTGAAAGGGATAAAGAATTGCTGACAGAGAGAGATCAAATTTCTGAAACAGATACATCAAAGGTTTTTATTTTACAGAAGAGCAAGTTCTTGGTAGAGAAGGATAGGTTATTGAAGAAAGGGTCTGAGGATCCAAGGGAAAGTACAAAAGGAAAGAGGAAACAACCAAAAAAGAGAATATCATTCAGGAAAGAGACATCAGAAATACCTTTAAGGTCACCAGTGATATAAGATGCTGAGGATCTGATTGGAAAGAGAGTTCGTCAGAGATTTGTAGATGGTGATGGTGAAAGGTGGTACAATGGTACAGTTATTAACGGTTGTATTGGAAGAAATCCTATGTTTACAATTGTACATGATGATGATCCTAATCTATTTAAGTATAAATTAATGGAGGATTTTGAAATTGGAGATTTGGAATTGTTGACCTTAAGTAAAGAAGATTTGGTAGGAAAGGAAATTTTACATTTGTATACTGATGGTGACAATGGTGAGTGTTTGTATAAGGCTGCTGTCAATGATGTTGATGAAGAGAGTGAAGACAGTGAAAATCCAGATTTTGTTCTTAAATATGAAGTGGATGGAGATTATCATGATGATGATGAATATTATTTATGTCAACTGTGAGAAGATTATCAAAATGGATGGGTTCGGACTGTCTGATATTTACTGATATACATAAGGATTTCTGGTTGGTGCATTTCAAATTTTTTATGGACCATTAACATTTATATTCATACAAGCCAAATATGGGAAGTCAAGTAGTGCTATTTATATACTAAATTATATCAAGAATCATGAAGTAAAACTTTAGGCATAGGTAGATTTTTTAGTAATTTTGTTTATTGGGGTTGGGTTGTGTTTTGGCAATGTAGGCTAGGAGTGGTTTGGAAGGTAGTGGGTAGACCAATACTGGGCTATACTGGGTAGTGAGCATCCCTGCCTCCACAGCTCCAGGTCTGCTCTGGCTCCGGAGTGGTAGAACCTGTCTAAGGCCAGAGAGGGAAACTCTGTCTAAAACCAAGGTAGTGGGTAATTCTTTTAGGACTATACAGGGCATTGAGCAGTCCTGCCTCCACAGCTCCAGGTCCGTTCTTGCTCCGGAACGGTAGTACCTATCTAGGGCCAGAGAAGGCTACTCTGTCAAAAACCATTTCTTCAAACAATTTTCAGACTTGTGTCTCCTTGGCTGATATCAAAGCATTCACAAGTTATCTCAAGATTTAATGAAAGCAAATACAAACCCAGTCTGCAGCTGACATCATTGTATATCAAGTCTAGCTGTACTGATGGGCCCTGATATTGATCACAATAGCCCCTTTCCAACCACATGATACCAAACTTGTGGTTCAAAATGAAACTGGAAAATGAATGTAATTTCAGCTCCAAATGAGATATTTTTCCAAGCACGCCACAAACTTGAGTTATGTCATACTGATGTTATGTCACCAGTAATTCTCGAGTTATGTCATACTGAGCATGAAATGACTGACTTAATAGATTTGGAAATTTACTGCAAAGAACAAATGTGTTGGGATATCTGATTGGACATTTATTTAACTGCTTTTGATACTATGGCTGTTCTTAGGTAGATACTGAAAGGCATGCAACATAGGCGAATTAGTCACTGAGCAGTTTTTATAATGAAGTTTACTAAATACTGTATTGAAACTGTTATGTATGTGGACATAACAAGGGATCATAATATGCATTGATTGATATTTCTTTGTCTTATTAATAGATGCTTTTCTCAGATAATATGTCGGTTGCCTGCAGGGATAAATAACTCACTTATGTTTTCACATAGCTTTTCTGGTTCAAGAGATCAGTCATTTTGAATTGGCCTAATGTATCCCTTTGCTTGATTCAGGCAAGCAATCAAATAAGGAATATCATGTCTAGCAGTTATCATTGGAAATAGTTTAGCAAGTGGATCTTAATTCTTGGAAGAGCTGTAAAAGTTTGTTTACTGAATGGGGTTTAGCCTTTTGGAAACCTAGAAATCTTTCTTTAACTTTCTTGCAAGATAAGTTTTGTTTCTTATGAAACTAGAAGGTCTTGTGATATTAAAACTGCAAGCAGAAAGTGGAAAAGTCTTTCCTTATGAAACAGTGTTCTCGCATATCCCTTGGTCAAGGACAAGAACGAGGACCTGCACATTTGAATGATGTATCAGAGGCAGGAAGAATAACAAAGCCTCCTTAAGTAAACAGCATTGTGCAACCCCTGTGCGAATCAAGTTTTGGCTTTCTAGACTGCTTTAAATGATATATTGTTTGCATTGTTTCAGCAAATGATGGTAATTGTTTCGTCAATGAAAATTGAACTCTGCGCAGTTCTTGGTTACACTACTTAATGGAACTGATCCGGCGTTCCTGATCAAAGAACGCCAAAAAATTGGAGACTGTTACCCAACGTAGCAATTTCTCGTTTGAGCCAGGCACGCATAAACATGGGAATGTGGGTACAAAGTTCCCAGGCAGCTTTTTCCACAGCAAAATTTTGCAGGCAGCTTTTCTTAAATTGTTCTTTATGAATTGTAATTGGAATTAGCTTCAAAACCAATATTTTGATGGCAGTTTTTTCATTATCCTTACTGCGCATGCTCCAACCAATTTTGTTCTTACCTTCCCACATGGCATTCAGTTGTTTGGTGAACCCCTCAAAGCTGAGAATCCACACTGACCCTTGACTTCAGGATACCTTTTTGATCTGATGGGAAGTTCCAAGGGCAACACGTGGGGGAAATGTTCTCAGTTATCCTTGAAGACTCTCCCTTCTGGGAATGCATGGGGCTCTCTCCTAAAGAATAACTGTAACCCCACTGAGCCTTTTCTGCTTTCAACAAGCATTCTTTGCATTCGTTTTAAGTTAAATCCCGAGTCTTCAGTATATAACAAATATTTACATCAAACAAGTGTCTTCCTTTTTGCGTTGAATATCTTTGAGGAAAAATTATTTGATTTCAGCTTGAAATGAGCTCTGAGAAATGTTATCGAAGTGCTGGGAAATCTAATCTTATAAACTGTCGTGCTTGTGCTGAGAAAGTATTGTCACAGAACTATCAAGAACATTTGAAAAGGAAGCACGGAGGAGAAGATTGTAATGATCTCAGAACAAAGAACCAAGGAGTAATCTCGTTCTCTACTTTTACAAATAAACAAAATAATCCAGAAAATGCAACAGATGAGCTTGCAGCCGAACGTCCGACGGATGAAATCTGCATAGATGATCCATTAAGCAATGAAAACGACCTTCCCGCCACTAATCAATCTCTGACCAGCTTATCATCTAAATGCATAGAGGGCATTGGTAATTGTCAGGATTCAAGTGGTAAAAATTTGATGAAACAGATTTTAGAAAAGATTGACCATGTTCCTGTTGGAATTTCCGAATTGAAAAACAACAAGGCAAAAGAAACCTGCAACAAAAAAGGTGACAACCCCGTATCCCAGGATAATTTTGCTAGTACAGTTGCAGATCTCCTTTACAGTTGCAGATCAATTGCCGATATCACAAATAAGTTTGTAGAGTTTGCTGATGATGAAGAGCATTCATTATTAGTATGCAGAGTCTGTCTGCCCTCAGGTGGAGAAAATTGCAATATTGGAAGTCATCAAACATCAGGTGTATTTGACTACAGTGATGAGAATGATGGGCATCAAGGAGATGATTTGGAATGCACCCAGAAGTTTCGCAACTTGAAGCGAAGTTTAAAGCGACATTTAGAAACTCAGTCGCACCTCAAGAATTTGGAAGTTGCATCTCTATTTCTAGTAATTGTAAATAATGCTTGCCATCTTATAAATTCTTCTTCTGTTGTTGAACTTTGACACCAACCGGATTCTGTTTTGTTTACTGTATATGTATACCAGGTTTCCCAGAAAAAACCCAACAGATTTGAAAAATTCTAATGTGAATTGATTCATACTCAATATAAAACGATTCTTTTATTGAAATCTGTAATAACTGAAATAAATTTTGGTATATTTTCCAGTATTTTTGGTGACTTGATTGCAGAGTTAAAAATCAGCAAACTTCAGAATTGCCCCTAAGTCAAACCCAGAGCTGCTTCATCAGCAATAGTGAAATACAAAGTCAGATTGTAAAACATGACAATCTCAGCAATTACCGAAGATTACTAACAAGCACGCAAACACACAAGTTAATTCAACATTGAACAGGCACTTTTATAAAGATGTCGGTCAAGACACAGTTGCTTTCTCTAACATCTCCCTCAAAACTTGATAACTCGTGAATCAATGAGGGACCCCTTTGTCCCGTTTCTTGATCAAATTATGTGCTTGTCTGTAATCGTGTAAAGTTGCACATAGTGCCATGTTCGTAATTTGGCAGTATACTTTGCACTAGCTGGCAGCTCTGGTTTTGCCCCGACAGCAATTTAAAGTTTGTTTATTTTTAACTCCAAGTCACCAAAACTTCTGAAAAATATTAAAATTTAACCTAAATATTGTATATTTTTTGAGAAAAATAATCATTTGATTATCAATTTGAAGCAGCTCGTGTCAGAAGTTTTTAGGCCTGTTGCGTTTTTTTTGGGACACCTGGCATAAGAGTTTTGATGTAGTTTGTGTAAATTGTTTATTGAGGGTTTTATGAGATTGTTGCTGTACATTTGCTATTTAATAAGTTCTGTTGTTTGATATATATTAATCGTTTTGTTGCTCCATATGTAAGAACTTGTTGTTTGATGACTGCATGCTTACTGGCTCTGGTAATAGGCCTCCCTACCCTAGCTGTACAAAATTGATATGCAGGCAGCTTTTCAGAGAATTTCAGCCGTTCCCAGGCAGGTTTGAACATTATGCACACCTGAATGTTTCACGCACCATTATTGTAATCGACCAAGTTTTAATGTAAAAAGTGTTTCACAGTTCTTAAACGTGTTGATCTTTTGTTTCCATCATTAGATGCTGATACAGCAACAGTCTCTGTGAATCTCCCATCAAAATTGATTTCTGCTACAGCAGCTGCACTTGACTTCCTTGCTTCTTTTGACAATACTTGTACACCACTAACAACTTTTGTAATTTCAAAATGGATGACTTTTATTCCATTGCTACATAATCTTCAAATAATACAATATTCTTGCTAGTATCCATAGGTTCACTGCTGACAGATTGGGATGCTTTATATGTAACTCGTATTAGTCTGAAAAGAAAATACCACATCAATTATACACTTCAAACAGAATTTCAATAAGAACGTTTCAGTCAGCTTACAACTGAGTTTCATATTGGCTTCATGCAGCAACAAATCAATTTTCAAATCCAACCCTTGGGAAAAAAGCAAAATTGGAAAGTTTTAACAATCTTAAAAGTGAAAATGCATAATCAAAGTAAATTGCAAACCAAATTTAACAAACAGAAAATTGTACTGAATTCACACTACATCCTGAAAAAACCTATAATTGATTAAAATGCCATGTTCCAAACATGACACAGCAAAAATATCAAAATTTCCCCATAGTTCTTTGGTGGGAATTTAAGGGAAATGGACAAATTTCTATGGAAAGTTGAATGGAAACGGAAATTTCCATTTCCCCTTTGGGAAATTATGGGAAAGGTGTCCGTTTCCCCAAAATTTCGCCAATAAATAATGTGGTGAAATTTCATCATTTTTTGCAGTGTGAGTAATGAAAACATGGGAAGTTCTGAAACCTTAGTTACTGTACCTGTCTTTAGAAAGGCGATGGTTCTCATTCACTAATTTTACAATTGTTGACTTACATTGTCTTCCGCGTCCATGCACCATGCTCTCGGGTGCCTAATACAAGGGGGGTCTTAATAAATGGGGGGGGTGAGAACCCCTCAAAGAAACTAATAAACGGGGGGGTCTTGATAATTTCGTATACAAATCATATTGAGCTTTGGACATTGTTTTGCCAAGATTAATAAACGGGGGGGGGGTCTTAATAAGGACCGGGGGGTGGATAAAATTTTTGAAAATTAATAAGCGTCCCTCCCTTGTATTAGGCACCCGAGAGTAACAGTGGCAGAGAATTTTTGTTTCCTAAAAGTGAACAAAAGAAATTAAGGTACATATCCAAACAATTTGCTGGATATTGAAAAGTACAAAAGCGCAATACAGCCAATGTACAGTATGCCTTTGTTTTAACTGCATTAAAAGTCCTGACTCTCAATTGTGTTGGGCGGAAGAATCTGCATGGGTTTCTATTGCACTTTCCCTTTACAAAGTATTTACACACTGGCTTTTTCTATTCATGTTCTGTTGAGAATGACCTGAGTTTTTGTCGATAGGGGTTGTTGGCAACATTTTCCATGTTAGCAGTGGTGTTTTCATTTGAATTGGTTTCATTCCTTGATTGCTTCTTTTCAGTGTTTTCCTTGTTGGATCTTTCTGGTGTTTGGCTCTGATTTGAGCTCTTTGTGGTTGGCTTCCTTTTTGAAAGCTCTCTACAGGCCGAGCCTGAGCCCAGGGGGGTCACTTGAACTTTTTACATACGGGGGGGGGGGGTCCATCCGCAGTCTCCCAAATTCACCTAAAAGTATCAAACAGAATTTCACAGACCCAGAAGTATCAACTAAAAATTTTCAGGAGACCCAAAAATATCAAAAATAAACTGAGCATGTTGGACACTTATAGTGTTGATGATACTTTAGACTGACTTGTATAATAATTGCTTTAAAAAATATATATCCATTACATGACACCAGATCTCAAAAAGGCAGATACGCAATAGTATGCAGATCCACTGATGCATTCTGTGTAGCAACTAACAGACAATATTTACTCAAAATTGGCACATAAGGGGTTGCAGAATCATGGTACAGAGCTCATTTTGTGACTCAGAAGTTAAGTTGGCAACGCACAATAATTAACAGAAGCTAAGGAAACCAAATGGAGTATGGCTAGGATGTCACACAAACCTGAGCTACTATTGTTGCTTATGAAAAGAAATATCCAATTTTGGCAGGATAGAATAATTTTGTAAATAAACAATGCTACCTGGCTATGTTACCTTGTTCCACACTTCTTACAAGAATTTGAATATTTCTCCAACGATCACCCAATATTGATTTTTTCCTTTCTTGAAAAACCTCTAGTTGTAACTTATTGGTGACAGAACTATTTTTACTAGTAAGAATGAACTGCTTACAAAAAAATGACAAGAGTTGATTATATCTTAGGACAGGGGGGGGCACCTCCTCGATTAGTTTACCTATTGAGAGAGCTCCTCCTTAAAGTAATTCCCTGCATACAATTTATTTATCCCCTCTTGTATCCTTTCTTAATATTGTACTAATTTTTGTATCATTGTATTAATTTTCTGTAACATATATTTAGTCTTTGTAGTTTAGTTATTTGTTTGTATTGTTAGGATTGTAAATTGTATGTAGTGAATTTAAATATATGAAACTGAAACTTAAATATATGAAACTGAGTCCCAAGTAGAGCCAAACTAAAATATCAACATATTTCTCTCACAAAACTTCGGTTCCTCTTTGCATCTCGACAGTAATTCATCCCCCTTCAATTAGTACAACACTCACCCTTTAATGCATCACAACTTCATCCAACTGCTCCCATACTTTTTTAGGTTATGATGGTAGGTAGGTGAAAGGTGAAGCTTGAAACTTTTAGGCGCTTTTAGGCCTTGATTATCAAATTGTATGCCAGTAAAATGCCATGTTCCAAACATGACACAGCAAAAATATCAAAATTTCCCCATAGTTCTTTGGTGGGAATTTAAGGGAAATGGACAAATTTCTATGGAAAGTTGAATGGAAACGGAAATTTCCATTTCCCCTTTGGGAAATTATGGGAAAGGTGTCCGTTTCCCCAAAATTTCGCCAATAAATAATGTGGTGAAATTTCATCATTTTTTGCAGTGTGAGTAATGAAAACATGGGAAGTTCTGAAACCTTAGTTACTGTACCTGTCTTTAGAAAGGCGATGGTTCTCATTCACTAATTTTACAATTGTTGACTTACATTGTCTTCCGCGTCCATGCACCATGCTCTCGGGTGCCTAATACAAGGGGGGTCTTAATAAATGGGGGGTGAGAACCCCTCAAAGAAACTAATAAACGGGGGGGTCTTGATAATTTCGTATACAAATCATATTGAGCTTTGGACATTGTTTTGCCAAGATTAATAAACGGGGGGGGGGGGGGGTCTTAATAAGGACCGGGGGGTGGATAAAATTTTTGAAAATTAATAAGCGTCCCTCCCTTGTATTAGGCACCCGAGAGTAACAGTGGCAGAGAATTTTTGTTTCCTAAAAGTGAACAAAAGAAATTAAGGTACATATCCAAACAATTTGCTGGATATTGAAAAGTACAAAAGCGCAATACAGCCAATGTACAGTATGCCTTTGTTTTAACTGCATTAAAAGTCCTGACTCTCAATTGTGTTGGGCGGAAGAATCTGCATGGGTTTCTATTGCACTTTCCCTTTACAAAGTATTTACACACTGGCTTTTTCTATTCATGTTCTGTTGAGAATGACCTGAGTTTTTGTCGATAGGGGTTGTTGGCAACATTTTCCATGTTAGCAGTGGTGTTTTCATTTGAATTGGTTTCATTCCTTGATTGCTTCTTTTCAGTGTTTTCCTTGTTGGATCTTTCTGGTGTTTGGCTCTGATTTGAGCTCTTTGTGGTTGGCTTCCTTTTTGAAAGCTCTCTACAGGCCGAGCCTGAGCCCAGGGGGGTCACTTGAACTTTTTACATACGGGGGGGGGGGGGGGGGTCCATCCGCAGTCTCCCAAATTCACCTAAAAGTATCAAACAGAATTTCACAGACCCAGAAGTATCAACTAAACATTTTCAGGAGACCCAAAAATATCAAAAATAAACTGAGCATGTTGGACACTTATAGTGTTGATGATACTTTAGACTGACTTGTATAATAATTGCTTTAAAAAATATATATCCATTACATGACACCAGATCTCAAAAAGGCAGATACGCAATAGTATGCAGATCCACTGATGCATTCTGTGTAGCAACTAACAGACAATATTTACTCAAAATTGGCACATAAGGGGTTGCAGAATCATGGTACAGAGCTCATTTTGTGACTCAGAAGTTAAGTTGGCAACGCACAATAATTAACAGAAGCTAAGGAAACCAAATGGAGTATGGCTAGGATGTCACACAAACCTGAGCTACTATTGTTGCTTATGAAAAGAAATATCCAATTTTGGCAGGATAGAATAATTTTGTAAATAAACAATGCTACCTGGCTATGTTACCTTGTTCCACACTTCTTACAAGAATTTGAATATTTCTCCAACGATCACCCAATATTGATTTTTTCCTTTCTTGAAAAACCTCTAGTTGTAACTTATTGGTGACAGAACTATTTTTACTAGTAAGAATGAACTGCTTACAAAAAAATGACAAGAGTTGATTATATCTTAGGACAGGGGGGGCTCCCTCCTCGATTAGTTTACCTATTGAGAGAGCTCCTCCTTAAAGTAATTCCCTGCATACAATTTATTTATCCCCTCTTGTATCCTTTCTTAATATTGTACTAATTTTTGTATCATTGTATTAATTTTCTGTAACATATATTTAGTCTTTGTAGTTTAGTTATTTGTTTGTATTGTTAGGATTGTAAATTGTATGTAGTGAATTTAAATATATGAAACTGAAACTTAAATATATGAAACTGAGTCCCAAGTAGAGCCAAACTAAAATATCAACATATTTCTCTCACAAAACTTCGGTTCCTCTTTGCATCTCGACAGTAATTCATCCCCCTTCAATTAGTACAACACTCACCCTTTAATGCATCACAACTTCATCCAACTGCTCCCATACTTTTTTAGGTTATGATGGTAGGTAGGTGAAAGGTGAAGCTTGAAACTTTTAGGCGCTTTTAGGCCTTGATTATCAAATTGTATGCCAGTAAAATGCCATGTTCCAAACATGACACAGCAAAAATATCAAAATTTCCCCATAGTTCTTTGGTGGGAATTTAAGGGAAATGGACAAATTTCTATGGAAAGTTGAATGGAAACGGAAATTTCCATTTCCCCTTTGGGAAGTTATGGGAAAGGTGTCCGTTTCCCCAAAATTTCGCCAATAAATAATGTGGTGAAATTTCATCATTTTTTGCAGTGTGAGTAATGAAAACATGGGAAGTTCTGAAACCTTAGTTACTGTACCTGTCTTTAGAAAGGCGATGGTTCTCATTCACTAATTTTACAATTGTTGACTTACATTGTCTTCCGCGTCCATGCACCATGCTCTCGGGTGCCTAATACAAGGGGGGTCTTAATAAATGGGGGGTGAGAACCCCTCAAAGAAACTAATAAACGGGGGGGTCTTGATAATTTCGTATACAAATCATATTGAGCTTTGGACATTGTTTTGCCAAGATTAATAAACGGGGGGGGGGTGTCTTAATAAGGACCGGGGGGTGGATAAAATTTTTGAAAATTAATAAGCGTCCCTCCCTTGTATTAGGCACCCGAGAGTAACAGTGGCAGAGAATTTTTGTTTCCTAAAAGTGAACAAAAGAAATTAAGGTACATATCCAAACAATTTGCTGGATATTGAAAAGTACAAAAGCGCAATACAGCCAATGTACAGTATGCCTTTGTTTTAACTGCATTAAAAGTCCTGACTCTCAATTGTGTTGGGCGGAAGAATCTGCATGGGTTTCTATTGCACTTTCCCTTTACAAAGTATTTACACACTGGCTTTTTCTATTCATGTTCTGTTGAGAATGACCTGAGTTTTTGTCGATAGGGGTTGTTGGCAACATTTTCCATGTTAGCAGTGGTGTTTTCATTTGAATTGGTTTCATTCCTTGATTGCTTCTTTTCAGTGTTTTCCTTGTTGGATCTTTCTGGTGTTTGGCTCTGATTTGAGCTCTTTGTGGTTGGCTTCCTTTTTGAAAGCTCTCTACAGGCCGAGCCTGAGCCCAGGGGGGTCACTTGAACTTTTTACATACGGGGGGGGGTCCATCCGCAGTCTCCCAAATTCACCTAAAAGTATCAAACAGAATTTCACAGACCCAGAAGTATCAACTAAAAATTTTCAGGAGACCCAAAAATATCAAAAATAAACTGAGCATGTTGGACACTTATAGTGTTGATGATACTTTAGACTGACTTGTATAATAATTGCTTTAAAAAATATATATCCATTACATGACACCAGATCTCAAAAAGGCAGATACGCAATAGTATGCAGATCCACTGATGCATTCTGTGTAGCAACTAACAGACAATATTTACTCAAAATTGGCACATAAGGGGTTGCAGAATCATGGTACAGAGCTCATTTTGTGACTCAGAAGTTAAGTTGGCAACGCACAATAATTAACAGAAGCTAAGGAAACCAAATGGAGTATGGCTAGGATGTCACACAAACCTGAGCTACTATTGTTGCTTATGAAAAGAAATATCCAATTTTGGCAGGATAGAATAATTTTGTAAATAAACAATGCTACCTGGCTATGTTACCTTGTTCCACACTTCTTACAAGAATTTGAATATTTCTCCAACGATCACCCAATATTGATTTTTTCCTTTCTTGAAAAACCTCTAGTTGTAACTTATTGGTGACAGAACTATTTTTACTAGTAAGAATGAACTGCTTACAAAAAAATGACAAGAGTTGATTATATCTTAGGACAGGGGGGGCTCCCTCCTCGATTAGTTTACCTATTGAGAGAGCTCCTCCTTAAAGTAATTCCCTGCATACAATTTATTTATCCCCTCTTGTATCCTTTCTTAATATTGTACTAATTTTTGTATCATTCTATTAATTTTCTGTAACATATATTTAGTCTTTGTAGTTTAGTTATTTGTTTGTATTGTTAGGATTGTAAATTGTATGTAGTGAATTTAAATATATGAAACTGAAACTTAAATATATGAAACTGAGTCCCAAGTAGAGCCAAACTAAAATATCAACATATTTCTCTCACAAAACTTCGGTTCCTCTTTGCATCTCGACAGTAATTCATCCCCCTTCAATTAGTACAACACTCACCCTTTAATGCATCACAACTTCATCCAACTGCTCCCATACTTTTTTAGGTTATGATGGTAGGTAGGTGAAAGGTGAAGCTTGAAACTTTTAGGCGCTTTTAGGCCTTGATTATCAAATTGTATGCCAGTCCAAAGCCCCTGATGCCATTTTATTAACCTCACAGTAGTGCTGAGATACAGTAACATTTTTAACTTGATTTCAAAATCATGACCCCCAACTGTGGCGCTGTGGCTGTTCTTTCTCTGATCATATTCGTCTTCTAAGTTTCAATCGGCCATTATTATTGTCTGCCATTATGATCTAGGTGCAGTGCTACAGCAGCCTCGGCAGCATGTATCACAGGGAATCCTTTTTTAGCTTTCCTTGAAATTGAATTCATTTGGTTAAATATTGGTTGACATGGTTGAATGTTTTTGAAAATTAGATGATTTTTCCCTTTTAAGTCCCAATGACCTGAAAACATCATTCAATTAATTCTTAATATTTTCAGAGTAATATATAAGTTCTGATAGTGGATTCCCTGTGATAAAATTGTAAGGACGAAACGAAAGAGAGACTGTGAAATTGGCGCGAAAAAGTGAAGTGCTGCAAGTGCTGAAGTCCTGTCAAAGCATCTTCACCATGGATCAGGGTGTGCAGTCGCAGTCTGTTGTTCGTATTAAAGTCGTGATTGGCGATGTTATTAGGAAAATTGGTGTTAAAAAAGGCTCAGTTTTAAAGAGTATTCGAATTGCTGCTAAAATAGAAAGGCCCTGTTTTGTTTACGTTGATGAAGATGGAGATAAGATCAGTGCTGAGACAGAGGAAGAAATCGGGGAAGCAGTGTTTGTGGATGGCATCACTCGATTCGAGATAAGAGATTTACCAAGAAGAAATGCTTCTGACGACGTTGTCAAAAATCCAGTTCCATCAAAAAAGCGGAAAACTGATGAAATTCCGGAAAGCCCACAACCAGGACCTTCTTACGCTGACGAATCTTTTGACGGAGCTGGAGGTATCGTGGACCGCAATAATGATAGTCAAGATTATGATGATGGGGATGATCATGATGATCATGATGATCATGATGCAGCAGTTCAACAAGCATCTAAGCCAAGAAGTGGTCTTCCAAAGAAAAAGTCAGTAGCAGAAATAAGAGCTGCTTTATCAGATTTCCACGAGAGAGAGTTTGGAAGTAAACTGGAGCTAATACACAGAAAAGAGAAGGGCATTGATTTTCTCACATGCACTGTTTGTGACACTGGCCTGGATATTTCAAGCAACTGGAGAAATGTGAAGAAACACTTTCACCAGGTGAACCACAAAATGAATTTGTATGCAGTTTATGGAAGAGAGGAAAACAACGACATCACAGCAAGCATTGAGCTTAGTGAAATCCAAGCGCAGCGTTTCATTGAAACTGAAGCCCGCAACGAAGTTAAACTTCGCCAGAAAGATGGAAAACCAGTCATCAGTTGCCTCTTTTGCCCCCAAAGCGAATTTTCCCTTTCCGGCAGACCGTCCTTCCAACATCGAGTGAGAGAACATTTGAGATCTAGAAAAGATAAGAACGCCCGTTTGATTGGAAATAAGAAATATCAACAAAAGAGTATACTTTCCTTTATGAAAGCCAGATCGCCAGCAAATGTCACAGGTGTTCCCGAGAAACAACTGGACATTAGCAAATGACTATCCTTTCCACTTGAAATTTGCAATGGATTTTGGAATGAGGTAATTTCGTTCAATGTTAAGGATTTTGGCAATGTTACTGTCGAAACAAGAAGGATCTTAGATTGTGAACCATGCGTTGACAAGAATGGACAAACTATATGGTATCCAGACAAGCATTTCAATAACGGTGAAATACAGGGAACTTTTTGGCATGCTGACTGTGTTTTTGCAACGTATAAGGGCATTTTGAGAAATGGAACTTGTCAGTTTTGTGCAGAAATACCTTCATGCAGGTCATTCAAAGGCAGGTTAGAACAAAAATTTCGATCTGATTGTTCAAGCTTGAGCAAAAACGCAACTCCATATCAGGACAGAACAAAGCGCAAACTGATAGGGGCTTTGAGAACTGTTCGCTCCAACATGGACACACTCAAGAAGGAAAATTTTTTGTTGAAATGTGATCTCCAAAGGCTTGAGAAAAAGAGCGGTTTGTGGAAGAATGAATTGAAGGAAATTTGCAGTAAGGGAAGTTTTACGGATGTTGCAACTAAAGTTACGCGGGCGATAACGAAAGGAGATGTCAAGGGAAAAGAAGGTGTAATGAGTATTTTGAAAACTATTTGTAAAAACATTCCCAAAAAAAGCCAAGGCCACAGATTTCGAGACGTAGACGGGGACGTTTTTGCACAAATGATGGAAGTCACATTAATTTTGGGGGGACCAAAGGTCTGTGCATTTGTTTCAGACAATCTAAACGGCCCAAACATCGATACAATTAAAAGGTGGCATTCCAAACTTTCTGTTCGTTATGACTTCAGTAATTTGAGGAACAACGTAAAGATCCTGGCAGAAATCTATGCCATGCATAAAGAAAAGTTAGGAATCAAGGGAAAAGTGCCGTACCTAAAAATTGAAGACAAAACAGCTATTGAACCTCGCCCGGTGTACGACCAGAGACTTAATATTGTCTGGGGCTATTGTGGACTGAAGGAGAATCATGAGTGCCAAGATTTTTATGCAATCGAAGTTGGGAACAAAGAAGATGCATACGAGAAATTAGTCAAGGATATGGATTCGTCCACTTTAGCAAAGAATGCTAGGGCAATACTCATAAATCCTCTTCACAAAGATCTTCCCCGTTTAGTGTTACATCTCCAAGCAACATGCAATACGTTCACACACCACGCCGTACTACGGCAGTGGCAAATGTATGACGAGTTTTGCAGAGATTTATTAGATCCGGTTTTAGGTCCAGAAATGGGTAAAGGCTCTGATGGAGATTCTAGAAGACGCAAGCTTTTTCTAGCCCAGTCATCTGATGCAAACAATGGCAGACGATATAAGCCAGTGCCAGTCTCTGATGGTTTTGTCTTCAGTGGCAAATTAGAGCAGAACGCTTTTGGTGAAGAGCTAAAAAATCTGTCAGATGCGGATTACATTCATAACCATAAGAAACTGGACAATCATTTAGATTATGTAAGCAGAGATTTAAGGATCGGACGGTACTCCGCTCATCGTAATGACATTAGGTCGGTGTTTGAAAACTTTTCAAGGCATGAACATGGATTAAGGGATGAAGATGTAAATAAAAGGGACAGGCAAAACTGGGCTTCAGCCCAGAGAACAGCGTTTCCAAAGGTCAGAGATTGTTTACAGCATATTGCTCAAGGAACTACCACTAAAAGAGATCCTTCTGTTCAAGGAACAATGGCCTACCTTGAAATAGTTTATTGCTACATGGAAATATTTATTAGTCTGGAGGCTTCTCTGTATGAAAGAATGAAATACGCTGGAAAAGTAGTAACATTTCTTGGAATTTGGAGAAATTTTGTTCTTAGAAACGCAGAGTTGAATCTGAAAGAGAATTTTCTTACAAAAGAGACTTTCTTGGATGTCATGCTCTCAGCACATACTGCTGTTATGGTAATCGCCTGGTTTTCTGAAAATTACCCTGACATGCCATGTTACCTAAGTCTCCTTGGCACAGACGCCGTTGAAGTTTTATTCAGCTTGAACGGTTCTTGGGTCATTAACAAGCATACGTACACAATACTGGACATGATGCAAAACCTGTCTGCAATGAATCGTGTTAATCAGATCAAAGCATCTAGCCCCTCGCTGATGTTCAGAAAGGCTCACAGGAAACAAGACAATATTTGGGAGAAGCAATATACTGATGAGAAAAAGAGAAAGGAGCTTGTGGAAAAACTAGAAAATCTGCTGAAACAATATCCCTCTAAAGACAACATTGTAAATGCATGGAAAGAGGGTGTTGTAGAAGCAAGAGAAATGGCGAGAAGGACAGGTATGTGTGATTCAATGACTGAAGAGAGTGACACAAACCATGACCAGTGGTTCAAGAAACCGTTCGATTACATGGCATTCGACGCAATGATTGATGATATGTGCTCTGAGGCAATTGCCGAAAATGTTGAAAGCGAGCTACAACAGCCACAGGTTGAAATGGCAGACGGATGTATCATTTTTGACAACGGTGTTAATGATGGGGTAGTAGAAGAAAGTATATCTCAAATGTTAGTCACAAGTTGCAGAGAGGCACTCGTCAGAGAGTCTGAAATTGAAGATTCAGTGGAAAGACCAAATTTCAAATTGAAGATATTTGTTCCTCCAATAAACGCAGAAAAATATAAAAGTCAAGTTGTTGCAGAACTAGCGACTCGAGGGAAAGTATCATCACATCGATTAATTCGTGTTCAGTCAACAGGCAACACACAATTTGCACCCTCTTCGGTGCAAGAGAATAATGTTATTGGACTTACGGATTATGTGGCAGTACAGTCAGATAATGATGATGAATATTATATTGCGTTTGTAAAGCAAATTTATCGTTGATATACAACACAGAATGGCAGGAGCAGGCGCGTTGAGTATGTGAGACCATTCGATCTGAACACGAGAAATGTGGAAGTCCACTTCAAAGTAACCTTGCTCGAAAAGCTAAACGACTTGGAATTAAAATGGACTGACATCCATGCTGAAATACCAGCTACAAGTGCAATACAACGAGTCAATGTTTATGAAAGAGATAACTCTTGCAACTATGTTCTATCTGCAGTCGATAAATTGTCATTGGACGCATACTTTAATCGGAGCCATGGACAGAGCAACATTGCAGATGATGGGAGGCGAGTCACGCTGACGGTTAGTTCTAGGGGCAGACAAAGGCGTTCAGTTCAATTCCAGAAATAGGCGGGATATACCAGAACAGTAAATAATTAAGGATAACAAAGTTTTTGCATTAGTAGTTAAGTTTGCGATATTTTCTGTCCCCCTGAAGCGCTCGAGTTAGGGGTTCCTGTAAAGCGTGGAACGACATAACGACTAATAACGACATAACGACTAATAACGAGCTATCGAATTACAGTATCGAGTTGTCTGTCCAAATGGGTGTATCAACCGGACCACCATGAGTACGGAATGGACTGATCAGTGGATCTAGGAGACAGCGGAGCTCGCGAATTTTCTGTTTCTTTGGAAAGCAAATTAAGAAACAAGCAAGCTCATCAATTTTTTCCTCTGTATCCCTTGTTTCGTGTAAATGTGTAAGTAGAAGATGGAAAGAATGGTTCCCTGTCTCCTTACAATTTTTTCCTGACACAACAACAACGACTTTTGCAGGTACGGGTACAGGCAACATTCCTTGGCTTCCTAATAGTAGCTTTACCAAAAGAGAGTTCTTGGCAAAATAACATAACAGTTTAATGGCTCGATAATAGTTACCATAACCAATAGAGTATTTGGCAACATAACATAACTAATACCGGGTGTCCAAAAAAAAAGTTCTGACATCTGTAATAAGTCTATCTGAAAGGTCCCTTTCCCGATTTTTCTTTTTCCAATTTTTTTGATTGACGAAATAGACTTGGGGCAATAGAGTAGACGATCCAAAGAATCAGATTAAAACTGTTTAAAGTGGCCCAGGAGAAGAAAACTGCAAGCTTTAGGAAAAAGGATTTGGAAACAGGGAACCATTCTTTCCATCTTCTACTTACACATTTACACGAAACAAGGGATACAGAGGGAAAAAATTGATGAGCTTGCTTGTTTCTTACTTTGCTTTCCAAAGAAACAGAAAATTCGCGAGCTCCGCTATCTCCTAGATCCAATGATCAGTCCATTCCGTACTCATGGTGGTCCGGTTGATACACCCGTTTGGACAGACAACTAGATACTGTAATTTGATAGCTCGTTATTAGTCGTTATGTCGTTATTAGTCGTTATGTCGTTCCACGGTTTACAGGAACCCCTCGAGTTAGCGCGAAATGTCGAGGAACATAAACTTTTCTCTCAACTGGAACAGAGAGCATTTCCAGTCTCCGTAAATTTAGAGCCATGGCTGATTTACAATAACCATGACAGTGCTACTGAGTGATTAAGCACAAGTCCCTCTTTAAAAGATACTTTTGACTGGATTCATATTGGCTAATTCTGCATCCCTTGAGTGCTGATATCTTCATATAGGTTTTGAATTTTCCTGATTGAAAGCCCTGAAATCCTTCATCAGAAAACCTCTTTATGAAACCATCACGATAGCGTAAAATCATGATGAAGTTCTTTATCATATCTGCCTTACGAAATGCCTAGAGCACATTTTTGCAAGCATATGCACTTTCAGAGAATTTAAGAGGGCTTAGTTTTCGACACTTTGTGGTGGGCCGCCGAAAATATTATCTACCATCCCTAAATATGAGTCTGGCATCGTAAAGGGTGGACTTTAAAGATTCTTAACATGACATTGATAATAATAGTTGTTCCATAATTCGTGCTAATTCGTGAATACCCACAAGAAAATCGTCCTGATGGTCCAGAGGAATTCTACATCACTGGTTCAAAATTCTTTCCAAACAATTCCTCAGAATTTTATTGTACTTAGGCTTCTTTAAATGATCTTTAAAATTAAGAAGGGTCAACTTTGAAACAGAACTGTTCAAATCGACGAACCTTTCCTGTTAGCAGTCTTGCTTTCGTAGACTTGCTCTCAATGCCGTTTTGAATGTTGTGTTGGTAATACAGTATTGTCCCACATAAAAGAAACAACTTTTAAATTTCAGGTCTAAGGCATTCCTTATAAAATGAGATAAACTTGAAACCAGGGCAAAGTTTCTTATCAGAAAATCATATACTATCAATAGATCTATCAACTACTCAGACACCAACTCTATGATTGTACGCAAAATTAATACAATGGTCTCAAACAAGAAACAAACTTTATTTCAGACATGTACCAGTGTCATATAAACTGGGGGCATTAGTTGAAAATAGGGTATGTTTTTCTCAACTTTGCGCTTCTTATACGTGGGACATTGTGGTACCTTAGATATATTGTCGTTGTCTAAAGAAGGTTTGAGGTTTCAAGTATGAAATTCAACAACCATGATTTAATAACCAGTATCATGTATATGTGTCTTTCCTGTAAAATGACCATACAGATGTTGAAAAGAGACCCTAACTGGCTTTGATTTGGTATGCGTTGGTTCAACCCAGAAGTATCAAATATCCACATCTTGTAAATCGGCTACCCATAAGTATCAAAAATTCATATTTTGTAAATCAGCTACCCAAAAGTATCGGATCACCAAGCAATTCCTTACCCATAACCATCGGATGGACCCCCCCGTATGTAAAAAGTTCAAGTGACCCCCCTGGGAGCCTGAGAGTGTAATAACACCAATAAAGGGTGTTGAAAAAGCCTTGTAGTCAAGTGGGTTAGTCTTGTCACAAGAAGACAAGAGCAAATCATTTAAGCATGTTGCAATGGCACCACAAATCACTTAATAATCAATAACCCCCCCCCCTTAAGGATGGAAGAAACATCATTTTTGCACTCAGGGAGACAGAATTTTTAATTAAAAGAGAGCAGGCTCAGAATCAAAGCTGTTGAGGTGGTAAAGACTTTGACATCAGAGAGGATAATTGATGAAGAGAAAGTTACCAGAAACATCAAAGAGCTGGGATAATTAAATGCGGCAGATGACACCAAGCATGGCAAGAAATGGGCTCGTTTCACACAATTTCCTACAAGGTGAAATGCCCACATTTCCAAACAATATTCATTCGGGGGACTTTGGTTTGACACTTGTTTTGACATCAGAACACATAGAAGATTGAAATAAAATTGGGGGTCCCTCTTGAAAATTCCAGGAACACCCTCACAGCGGCCCAAATAGCCAGACTGCGGCTCTATTCAAGTCGAATGCTGAATTTGATGCCATTATAGCAAAAAGTTCACGGCAAGAAATGAGTACATTTCCCCTAGTTTCTTGCAAGGGAAACGCCGCCATTTCCAGGTAGTTTCCATGTTGGAAACGCTGGGTTTCTGATTTCCCCATGATTTCCCTAGTTGAGAACAATGCGTTGCAATTTCTACTCAGTTTCCAGACGGGAAATTTACCACTTCGCATTTCTTTGGTCTACACTAGAAATTTCCCCATGCGAAAAACTTTAGGTTTCACCCGTAGGAAGTGTAAAGTTTCCGTCTCCGGTCTTCGAGCGGCGGAACGATAAATCTCCCTGAAAACCAGAAAGTTTTTGTGTCAAAAATCAAGTCGGCAGCATACAAGGAACTTAAAACATCATTCATGCATTAACACGCCAGCGAATCTATGCGCCTACTGTGGTGGATGCGAACGCGGGAGGTGGGGCATTATGCTTCAGAGGTGGGGCATTATGCTGCAGAGGTGGGGCATTATGCTTCAAGTGGTGGATACGAATGCGGGAGGTGGGGCATTATGCTTCAAGTGGCGGGGGCATTATGCTTCAAGTGGTGGATACGAACGCGGGAGGTGGGGCATTATGCTGCAGAGGTGGGGCATTATGCTTCAAGTGGTGGATACGAACGCGGGAGATGGGGCATTATGCTTCAGAGGCGGAATTCGTGCACTGGAGGATGAAAGTTGAACAGTTTCAGGATTCACGTGCAGTTGCAATGGTTCAATATTTTATTGGTGAGAAGTTCTGAAGTTACATATACCTTGTTATGGATGAATTTGTTCCAGATGCTCCGTTGAAGAAGAAGAGGGATAAGGAATATTGAAGGTCTAATTCAACAGCAAAACGACAACTTTTTTTAAACGCGACTGAGAAAAAGATTAAAACTTTCACATTGGAACTCCTCGGTGATTTTATTAAAAACCTCAAATCTAGTCTCGATATCTTTTGCATCTTTGTAGACCTTGTATCGAAAAATGACTTTCCTCTCAACAATATTGCATGGCAGCTTTTTTTAGACGTGGTAAGGTTTTACAACGCAGACAATGTTACTGGACTCCGATTTGATGATGAGAATTCCTCGAACATGTTGTTTTGGATATATGGGCAATGGCTCATGCATGGAAAGTTTACCCGCTTTATGGCTGGGGAAAAATTTGCAGGCGCGTTAACACTGGGGCAAAGGATAAAGGGAAGATTAAATCCGAAGGGAATAGATATAGACTTTGCTGTTCCAAGTGATAAGACTTTAAGAGAAAAGAGTAAGAGCCTAGTAACCTTGCCAAGAAATGTACAGCCTGGACTTCTGCATCCGACATTGGACATGTTTAAATGGACGTATTGGACGTAGCATGTGCTGGACTTGCTACAAGTCTATCTTTTGGTCATAAAAACGAGAGAAGGAAAGCATAAAAAAAGAAAAAAAGAGGAGGGAAGGATAAAGATCTTTTTCCTCTCCTTTTTTCTCTTTTTCTTTCTTTCTTTTTTAGTTTTTCCTTCTCTCGTTTTTATGACCAAAAGACCAGATACACTTGTTGCAAGTCCAGCGCCGTTCCAAGCCAATGACGCAGAAACAGGGAGAGGAGCATTCCCAGGGGGGGGCATTTGTGAAGGTGAAGGTGAAGGTGAAGTTGCGTTTTTCAGCGCCAAGCGCTGGGATCGCAGAAATAGAGTAGACCTAATCGAGTCCGCGACCCCTTGTCATGACGCTCAAGTGGTGGGGCCCTACCGGGACTCGAACCCACTCCACCTGACTGTTCTGGCTGCAATGTCAGAGGATTACACCACGGCGCCATTTGTAAAAATTAAGAAAATATTGGGATCTTTATAACCAAATAATTTGTGAAAAATTAATGCAATCTTTTTATCGTTATTCTTGTAGATCATTTCTGAAAATCCAATTCCTGCTTTACTCTTTTCTTCTGGAGTCTTGAAATAATAAATATTATCACAGAAAAATTTGTAAGCGTATTTTGAAGGATCTCGAACATTTGATGAAATGTTGTAGAGGAAAAACGTGCTGTATTGACCACAGACATTTGTAAAGTCATCTTGAATTTGAAAATTCCAGTATCTTACAGGAGCTGTCGTGTTTTTCTGTTCGCGTTTTGGTGTTGAACAACTACGATGTATTGCATTTATTGCTTTATTGAATCCGTAATGTTTGAAATTATCCATGTTAAATTCAGCAATGGCACGTTGCACATTATGACTATAATGATCAAAATAATGATACAATCCTCGGATCATTATTTCAAATCGTTTGAAAATTTTTGGTGCAATGCGTCCATATGAATCAAAAAATAAGAGGTTCCTTCATTATCAAAATATATTGCTTGCCAATGTTTTCCTCCATTTTGATGAGTTCCAGTATTTAATATGAAACCAATAGGAAATGTTCGCGATCCATTATCATGATTTAAAAAAATTTCTTTTGCCCATTGCACAAAACTGTTTCCGTTTGTGTTTACATCTTTTGATATTCGTTCCACATCATCCAAAGCAAGTATACATCCAAAAGCATTTGAAAAAGAAGAAACGTTGTTTATGATAGTTAGAATTTCTTGTCCATCCATCATTAACATCTATACATCTATATCTACTATGTTTATCCGTTTAATGTTTTTAATAATAAATATACAACCACACATATACAGAAATAAAAGATGTGAAAATAAGGAAATGTTTTTGAGAATAACAGTTTATAAAAAGTTTTTGCTGATTTGTCCAATGTTGTCAATGGAGTAGTTTCTTTGAGAGAAGGCGTGAACTTGCCACTCATAATTAGCATTCCATACAGTCCCTGGTTTTAATTGACATATTAATTCGATATTTCCACTACGTCGATCTTCATAAAATATTCCATCAGACCCTTTTCCACCCATGGTTAGGACAAATACATATACTGGATAACCAGTTGTTCCAGATCCTGCACGTGTATCATAAAGATCAGGATCTCTGCTATCATTGGCAATAATTGAATCTCTTGTAAGAAGAGGATTTCGCATGTTGGAAAACATGATTTCATTTGCTCTTCTGTAGGCTTCAGCATTGTTTGTTATAGCAGTAGGTCACCATGTTTGATTGTTGACTTTAATCCAAAGTTCAAAACCAGCTCCAGCTGTGGGTTCTGGAAAACTCTTAGTTTCTTATGAAAATAGTATGTGTATAGTGAGAACTGTGCACTACATCATATACCGTTGTTTCTGATAAATATATGCAGAACTACATCATTCTTTGATTTTGTTATATGTTGAAGGAACTCGGATGTTGTTTTAACACAATGTTAGATTGCTCTTCCATTATTCCATCATTCCATCGTTCCATCATTCCATCATTCCATAATTCCATCGTTCCATCATTCCATCATTTCATCGTTCCATCATTCCATCGTTCCATCATTCCATCATTTCATCGTTCCATCATTCCATCATTCCATCGTTCCATCATTCCATCATTCCATCGTTCCATCATTCCATCGTTCCATCATTCCATAATTCCATCGTTCCATCATTCCATCGTTCCATTCCGCCTTTTAAAGATAGCCTCCTTATTTATTTGTATTTTTGAAAGCTGGCATGGAAAAATGTTTCTCCATTTCCGGGTATAGTTGGTCACATTTGATGAAAACTCCACCATATTTTGAACCCCTTACCTTCTTTTGTTTTCCTGAGTCTCAAGCAAATTTAAGCATCTCCTGTGCACATGCAAGTCATTTTTTTCCTGTAGAGTGGCGGGAGAAGGTTGAACTTCTACGTTGTCCCCTTTCTGACATAATTCAGACTTGTGGTGATATAATAATAATAATAATAATAAGGTGATATAATAATATGATCAGGCAAGTACTGCTCGTTTTGCCTCCAGGTCAACTTTCATGACTTTGGCCACCCAAGTTTCTGGCTTCTTTGATGTTGATGCACTACTGACCAAGGAAACAATCTGGTCAATAGAAGAGACATTATCACTGGCAGTCATGCTTTGACTTTTGAAGCCTAGGTTACGGGAGGTGTTTTCTGAAAGTGCAGCTGCCCCAATTTGAGTTAGACGCTCAGACCTGTTGTGTGGTAGTATCTATTGAGTGTTCATTCTTTTTAACGCTTCCAACTCAACTTCAACATCTTCAGCGGACATTCCAACCCTCATACCTGTAATCCTAACTCTCAATCCCCTGTCCATCCATAAGACTATGGCGCTTACGTGATATCTATCTGATAATGAATTCATTACACCAGCAAAGGATCCACTTGTCGCTATCACTTCCGCTGAGAATTTCGGCTGCATATTCATTATCTCGCTACCAGGAGGAAAGATCTCAACCATAACGGGAGTCGAACCCGACTTGTTCATCAGAAAGTAAGCAAATGGTTTCGGTTCGTACGACTTGGCACCAATTGACGACCCATTTAACCATGCCGTTGTAAACAGTCCTGCACAGAATGCTATATCATGAACGGTGCCTTTGCTAATCTTTGTAACACGCTGAAATATTCGAGGTATGACGTAATACTTCATTTCAAACAAATCCAATGCCACTAGTAAACATTCTTGTGTTGTCTGAAAGTTCTTCACTCTCGCTACCCAAATATCTTCAATGTCCATGTACATATGTTTCAAATTTTCAAACTTGTTGAATTTTCTCCTCTCACCGACGGCCTCAAGCTTCAATTCCGGCTCACAAAGCAGCTTCGTTCTAGCGTCACTTTTCTCACTGATAGTTATGTGCGCACCATAACCACCAAGTCTCAAATATCCACCACGCTTGAACTCCTGACGATCGTACTCATATATAAGGGACTGATCTATTGTATCACAATAGGACAACAGCTTGATAATATACGAAATAGGCTTATTCGCTTTGCTTGATATGACATTATGTATATGTAACATGATTCCATCATTAACTAGCCGTTGCATAAACCTCACTGATGTCCCATGCATGATTGGTTCATCGTGCATAACACTCACCAGACGTACTGTCCTCTCTCCAATATGCTCAATGCACCGCACAATGTACCACCCAGACGCTTCGTCAAGTTTTCTCAGAGTGTGTCATGAAACGACTGATTTCTTGCAATACCTCAGGTGGCTTGTTAGATGCACAGCTGTAATTTTTCAGTGCTTTTCGCAGACTTGTCGTTGTGAGTTCAGCGCCTTTATAATATGACTTGTAGTTGTGCTTGAGATAATGGGAAAATTGCAAATTGTTTTGAAAAGGTTCACCACTTCAGCGCTTAAAGAAGAAATTGTGCTGATGTCCACAGAGAAGCCTGTCACAAACTTTCCTGTATCGTTCTATTCTGTGAGTCAGTCCCGGGAAACAGGAGAGATCTTTGTTTCACCATAGACTTCGGCAGTTTTATATTCTCGAAGCCTGATAACAATGCTATCATTATCATGACATTCCATGAAATTGCCTATTGCTTCAGGGGCATGACCATGGATGAGACAGAGCCACATGTAATCAAGATTTCACACCTGTTGAAAGAACGAAGACAAATGAACAACCGAATCACACCCACAAATCGTCTTGGGATATTTTTGTTATCATTAAGGGCTTCTGTCGTTTTGCTGTATCACAAAGCATTGTGTTCATAGTGCAAAGTCAAGCAAAGGCGCACAAGATTTTAAATCTTAGGATTTGCAGTGTGTGGTAATGATCTGACTGTGGGTTGTTTTCGTTCATTTTAAGATTGTTTTGAGTCGCTATTGGCACTTGCGTAAATACACAAAATGAATGGGCAGCCCAGATCCTTTCTCCGTTGTTTGGGATCACTTTACAAATCTCCTTAATTGCATTTTCTTGTACAAAAATTTAAGAATTTCAGCCAGGACTGAATTTTCTTAAACCACCAGTACAGCACTCAAACGAGATTCTTATGAGTTCCTCAAAAGTTCCATAACACTTCACTGCTTAGCAGTTCCCTAATGAACATTTCGGAGCAAAGATTCTCAAAGCATGTCTAATGTTTAGTTAGATAGTTAGAATCTAATGTTTTGTTTAGATGATAGTTAGAATTTCTTGTCCATCCATCATTAACATCTATACATCCATATCTACTATGTTTATACGTTTAATGTTTTTAATAATAAATATACAACCACACATATACAGAAATAAAAGATGTGAAAATAAGGAAATGTTTTTGAGAATAACAGTTTATAAAAAGTTTTTGCTGATTTGTCCAATGTTGTCGATGGAGTAGTTTCTTTGAGAGAAGGCGTGAATTTGCCACTCATAATTAGCATTCCATACAGTCCCTGGTTTTAATTGACATATTAATTCAATATTTCCACTACGTCGATCTTCATAAAATATTCCATCAGACCCTTTTCCACCCATGGTTAGGACAAATACATATACTGGATAACCAGTTGTTCCATATCCTGCACGTGTATCATAAAGATCAGGATCTCTGCTATCATTGGCAATAATTGAATCTCTTGTAAGAAGAGGATTTCGCATGTTGGAAAACATGATTTCATTTGCTCTTCTGTAGGCTTCAGCATTGTTTGTTATAGCAGTAGGTCACCATGTTTGATTGTTGACTTTAATCCAAAGTTCAAAACCAGCTCCAGCTGTGGGTTCTGGAAAACTCTTAGTTTCTTATGAAAATAGTATGTGTATAGTGAGAACTGTGGACTACATCATATACCGTTGTTTCTGATAAATATATGCAGAACTACATCATTCTTTGATTTTGTTATATGTTGAAGGAACTCGGATGTTGTTTTAACACAATGTTAGAGTTGCTCTTCCATTATTCCATCATTCCATCATTCCATCGTTCCATCATTCCATCATACGATATTCGTAGTTATCATTGAACGATGCAGGCTGCGGTAGTGAAGGAACGATAAGATTGTTAACGGTCGGCATAAGGAATGGAGATTGCGAAGGTGGATTTCTTTTATTTTTTTTTCGTCTTTGATTTTTTGATAGCTGCTGCCATCGGTCGTCTTGTTTTGAATAAGGTTGCCATGGTTGATGTTCACGATTTTGGTTGGTTGATGAAGAGTATGATGTCGAAGAATGAGCAAAAAATGGTTTATACGGAGTGAAATCACTTGCTGAAGCACCAAGTCTGCTGATGATGGATGCCATTTGAAGTTGCTTGATTTCTTGGTTCTCGTTTGATTCTCGTTTGATTCTTGGTTGTTGTGAAATGAAATATTATCGCATAAAATACTCATGTTTATACTATAATTTTTCACAAGATATTTTCAAGCTCGCGAGGTCATGCAAAGGTCACAAACCCTCAAGAGTAATAATTCTCAAGAGTAATAATTCTCAAGAGTAATGAGTCTCAAGAGAAGCGTAAAGGTCAGGTCACGCAAAGGTCAGGTCATGCAGAGGTCAAAAAATCAGTACTTCCACTTTTGGAACATAGGGTTTCCTTCCAATTTCCTTTTTTTCGGCAAAATTTCCTTCCAGAAAGGTTACTATTTCCTTCAAATTTCCTTCCATCTATAATGGTGCAAATCCAGTTCAACTCTTCATTTGTGTATTCAACTTTGATGTTATTTATATTTCGCTACTTCTTTTGTGATATATTTAACAGATTTTGAGCCATTTTGAGCAACCTGTGGCAGAATCCTCCACAGTGACAGCCTTTTGGAAGTTTATTCCTATCAAACGTTAGCCTGCGTGCAGTAGCCTGTGTGTCCCAGCCCCCATTGTGCAGACTCTTGATAAGAAATTGAAATGGGGGAGAAAAGTCTTCCCTCTCGTCATAGTAGGTGTAAAGTGATATTCTTTTCAAATATCTTCTACTATTCACCACTCTTGTTGACGCATTTAAAAATACACCATCAACGGACTTACTCCATATTAGGTGCTAATCTTAGCGCAGAGTTGATATTTCTTAGGCCATAGAATATAATCATTATTTTACGTGCAAGTAAATCAACTAAAATGAGCATGAACTTTCTTTGACAGGAGACTGGACTCTAGTCTTTGTAAATATGATGGTGAATAACTCAATCGCACCTATCTTTTATTTACCTTTTCACAATTTCCATTGAATTAGACTGCTGTCTGAATATTTTTTAAATAAAAACCAATGATTCTCTTGATAAAATGTATATATTTCACATTTCCTTTAAATTCCTCACTTCATCATCAAATTTCCTTCCGATTTCCTTCAAATTTTCATTTCCTTCTTTTTTCCTTCCAATTGCCAACATTTCCTTTTGGAAGGAAATTTCCCTCCAAGTGGAAGCCCTGCAAAAAATCTCTTGGGACAAATTTGTCGCATCGCTTCGACATCCATCATGTGATGCAGCGGCAGCTAAAACAACTCAACTCATAAGAAAATATTGGGATCTTTATAACCAAATAATTTGTGAAGAATTAATGCAATCTTTTTATCGTTATTCTTGTAGATCATTTCTGAAAATCCAATTCCTGCTTTACTCTTTTCTTCTGGAGTCTTGAAATAATAAAAATTATCACAGAAAAATTTGTAAGCGTATTTTGAAGGATCTCAAACATTTGATGAAACGTTGTAGAGGAAAAACGTGCTGTATTGACCACAGACATTTGTAAAGTCATCTTGAATTTGAAAATTCCAGTATCTTACAGGAGCTGTCGTGTTTTTCTGTTCGCGTTTTGGTGTTGAACAACTACGATGTATTGCATTTATTGCTTTATTGAATCCGTAATGTTTGAAATTATCCATGTTAAATTCAGCAAAGGCACGTTGCACATTATGACTATGATGATCAAAATAATGATACAATCCTCGTATCATTATTTCAAATCGTTTGAAAATTTTTGGTGCAATGCGTCCATATGAATCAAAAAAATAAGAGGTTCCTTCATTATCAAAATATATTGCTTGCCAATGTTTTCCTCCATTTTGACGAGTTCCAGTATTTAATATGAAACCAATAGGAAATGTTCGCGATCCATTATCATGATTTAAAAAAATTTCTTTTGCCCATTGCACAAAACTGTTTCCGTTTGTGTTTACATCTTTTGATATTCGTTCCACATCATCCAAAGCAAGTATACATCCAAAAGCATTTGAAAAAGAAGAAACGTTGTTTATGATAGTTAGAATTTCTTGTCCATCCATCATTAACATCTATACATCTATATCTACTATGTTTATACGTTTAATGTTTTTAATAATAAATATACAACCACACATATACAGAAATAAAAGATGTGAAAATAAGGAAATGTTTTTTGAGAATAACAGTTTATAAAAAGTTTTTGCTGATTTGTCCAATGTTGTCGATGGAGTAGTTTCTTTGAGAGAAGGCGTGAACTTGCCACTCATAATTAGCATTCCATACAGTCCCTGGTTTTAATTGACATATTAATTCAATATTTCCACTACGTCGATCTTCATAAAATATTCCATCAGATCCTTTTCCACCCATGGTTAGGACAAATACATATACTGGATAACCAGTTGTTCCAGATCCTGCACGTGCATCGTAAAGATCGGGATCTCTGCTATAATTGGCAATAATTGAATCTCCTGTAAGAAGAGGATTTCGCATGTTGGAAAACATGATTTCATTTGCTCTTCTGTAGGCTTCAGCATTGTTTGTTATAGCAGTAGGTCGCCATGTTTGATTGTTGACTTTAATCCAAAGTTCAAAACCAGCTCCAGCTGTGGGTTCTGGAAAACTCTTAGTTTCTTATGAAAATAGTATGTGTATAGTGGGAACTGTGCACTACATCATATACAGTTGTTTCTGATAAATATATGCAGAACTACATCATTCTTTGATTTTGTTATATGTTGAAGGAACTCGGATGTTGTTTTAACACAATGTTAGAGTTGCTCTTCCATCATTCCATCGTTCCATCATTGGGCTATTCCATTTTAAATCCATACAGGCATATGGAAGGCACTTTTTGCTGATGTTTTGCACCCCAGAAATCCAGGGGCATTGCATGAATTTTAGCCCTGGAAAGTTAGGTGATTGCTTTGAGCACTCTGGAATCCAGGGTATGTTTTTGGAGGTCCCTGGATTCCAGGGTGTTCTTCACAATGACCCTGGATTTCCAGGGGTCTCTGTACAACCTCCCTAGGTTTCCAGGGTGGTTTGAGTCCAGATACCCTGGAAATTATGTGTAATCTTACCCCTGGAATTTGCCTTCCATACCCCCTGTACGGATTAAAAATGGAATAGCCCATTCCATCGTTCCATCATTCCATCATTTCAGTGTTCCATCATTCCATCGTTCCATCATTCCATCGTTCCATCATTCCATCATTCCATCGTTCCATCATTCCATCATTCCATCGTTCCATTCCGCCTTTTAAAGATAGCCTCCTTACTTATTTGTATTTTTGAAAGCTGGCATGGAAAAATGTTTCTCCATTTCCGGGTATAGTTGGTCACATTTGACCATATTTTGAACCCCTTACCTTCTATTGTTTTCCTGAGTCTCAAGCAAATTTAAGCATCTCCTGTGCACATGCAAGTCATTTTTTTCATGTAGAGTGGCGGGAGAAGGTTGAACTTCTGCGTTGTCCCCTTTCTGACATAATTCAGACTTGTGGTGATATAATAATAATAATAATATTAAGGTGATATAATAATATGATCAGGCAAGTACTGCTCGTTTTGTCTCCAGGTCAACTTTCATGACTTTGGCCACCCAAGTTTCTGGCTTCTTTGATGTTGATGCACTACTGACCAAGGAAACAATCTGGTCAATAGAAGAGACATTATCACTGGCAGTCATGCTTTGACTTTTGAAGCCTAGGTTACGGGAGGTGTTTTCTGAAAGTGCAGCTGCCCCAATTTGAGTTAGACGCTCAGACCTGTTGTGTGGTAGTATCTATTGAGTGTTCATTCTTTTTAACGCTTCCAACTCAACTTCAACATCTTCAGCGGACATTCCAACCCTCATACCTGTAATCCTAACTCTCAATCCCCTGTCCATCCATAAGTCTATGGCGCTTACTTGGTATCTATCTGATAATGAATTCATTACACCAGCAAAGGATCCACTTGTCGCTATCACTTCCGCTGAGAATTTCGGCTGCATATTCATTATCTCGCTACCAGGAGGAAAGATCTCAACCATAATGGGAGTCGAACCCGACTTGTTCATCAGAAAGTAAGCAAATGGTTTCGGTTCGTACGACTTGGCACCAATTGACGACCCATTTAACCATGCCGTTGTAAACAGTCCTGCACAGAATGCTATGTCATGAACGGTGCCTTTGCTAATCTTTGTAACACTCTGAAATATTCGAGGTATGACGTAATACTTCATTTCAAACAAATCCAATGCCACTAGTAAACATTCTTGTGTTGTCTGAAAGTTCTTCACTCTCGTTACCCAAATATCTTCAATGTCCATGTACATATGTTTCAAATTTTCAAACTTGTTGAATTTTCTCCTCTCATCGACGGCCTCAAGCTTCAATTCCGGCTCACAAAGCAGCTTCGTTCTAGCGTCACTTTTCTCACTGATAGTTATGTGCGCACCATAACCACCAAGTCTCAAATATCCACCACGCTTGAACTCCTGACGATCGTACTCATATATAAGGGACCGATCTATTGTATCACAATAGGACAACAGCTTGATAATATACGAAATAGGCTTATTCGCTTTGCTTGATATGACATTATGTATATGTAACATGATTCCATCATTAACTAGCCGTTGCATAAACCTCACTGATGTCCCATGCATGATTGGTTCATCGTGCATAACACTCACCAGACGTACTGTCCTCTCTCCAACATGCTCAATGCACCGCACAATGTACCGCCCAGACGCTTCGTCAAGTTTTCTCAGAGTGTCTCATGAAACGACTGATTTCTTGCAATACCTCAGGTGGCTTGTTAGATGCACAGCTGTAATTTTTCAGTGCTTTTCGCAGACTTGTCGTTGTGAGTTCAGCGCCTTTATAATATGACTTGTAGTTGTGCTTGAGATAATGGGAAAATTGCAAATTGTTTTGAAAAGGTTCACCACTTCAGCGCTTAAAGAAGAAATTGTGCTGATGTCCACAGAGAAGCCTGTCACAAACTTTCCTGTATCGTTCTATTCTGTGAGTCAGTCCCGGGAAACAGGAGAGATCTTTGTTTCACCATAGACTTCGGCAGTTTTATATTCTCGAAGCCTGATAACAATGCTATCATTATCATGACATTCCATGAAATTGCCTATTGCTTCAGGGGCATGACCATGGATGAGACAGAGTCACATGTAATCAAGATTTCACACCTGTTGAAAGAACGAAGACAAATGAACAACCGAATCACACCCACAAATCGTCTTGGGATATTTTTGTTATCATTAAGGGCTTCTGTTGTTTTGCTGTATCACAAAGCATTGTGTTCATAGTGCAAAGTCGAGCAAAGGCGCACAAGATTTTAAATCTTAGGATTTGCAGTGTGTGGTAATGATCTGACTGTGGGTTGTTTTCGTTCATTTTAAGATTGTTTTGAGTCGCTATTGGCACTTACGTAAATACACAAAATGAATGGGCAGCCCAGATCCTTTCTCCGTTGTTTGGGATCACTTTACAAATCTCCTTAATTGCATTTTCTTGTACAAAAATTTAAGAATTTCAGCCAGGACTGAATTTTCTTAAACCACCAGTACAGCACTCAAACGAGATTCTTATGAGTTCCTCAAAAGTTCCATAACACTTCACTGCTTAGCAGTTCCCTAATGAACATTTCGGAGCAAAGATTCTCAAAGCAAGAGTTTTCCAGAACCCACAGCTGGAGCTGGTTTTGAACTTTGGATTAAAGTCAACAATCAAACATGGCGACCTACTGCTATAACAAACAATGCTGAAGCCTACAGAAGAGCAAATGAAATCATGTTTTCCAACATGCGAAATCCTCTTCTTACAGGAGATTCAATTATTGCCAATTATAGCAGAGATCCCGATCTTTACGATGCACGTGCAGGATCTGGAACAACTGGTTATCCAGTATATGTATTTGTCCTATACCTTCTTTTGTTTTCCTGAGTCTCAAGCAAATTTAAGCATCTCCTGTGCACATGCAAGTCATTTTTTTCCTGTAGAGTGGCGGGAGAAGGTTGAACTTCTGTGTTGTCCCCTTTCTGACATAATTCAGACTTGTGGTGATATAATAATAATCATAATAATGTGATATAATAATATGATCAGGCAAGTACTGCTCGTTTTGTCTCCAGGTCAACTTTCATGACTTTGGCCACCCAAGTTTCCGGCTTCTTTGATGTTGATGCACTACTGACCAAGGAAACAGTCTGGTCAATAGAAGAGACATTATCACTGGCAGTCATGCTTTGACTTTTGAAGCCTAGGTTACGGGAGGTGTTTTCTGAAAGTGCAGCTGCCCCAATTTGAGTTAGACGCTCAGACCTGTTGTGTGGTAGTATCTATTGAGTGTTCATTCTTTTTAACGCTTCCAACTCAACTTCAACATCTTCAGCGGACATTCCAACCCTCATACCTGTAATCCTAACTCTCAATCCCCTGTCCATCCATAAGTCTATGGCGCTTACGTGATATCTATCTGATAATGAATTCATTACACCAGCAAAGGATCCACTTGTCGCTATCACTTCCGCTGAGAATTTCGGCTGCATATTCATTATCTCGCTACCAGGAGGAAAGATCTCAACCATAACGGGAGTCGAACCCGACTTGTTCATCAGAAAGTAAGCAAATGGTTTCGGTTCGTACGACTTGGCACCAATTGACGACCCATTTAACCATGCCGTTGTAAACAGTCCTGCACAGAATGCTATGTCGTGAACGGTGCCTTTGCTAATCTTTGTAACACGCTGAAATATTCGAGGTATGACGTAATACTTCATTTCAAACAAATCCAATGCCACTAGTAAATATTCTTGTGTTGTCTGAAAGTTCTTCACTCTCGCTACCCAAATATCTTCAATGTCCATGTACATATGTTTCAAATTTTCAAACTTGTTGAATTTTCTCCTCTCATCGACGGCCTCAAGCTTCAATTCCGGCTCACAAAGCAGCTTCGTTCTAGCGTCACTTTTCTCACTGATAGTTATGTGCGCACCATAACCACCAAGTCTCAAATATCCACCACGCTTGAACTCCTGACGATCGTACTCATATATAAGGGACCGATCTATTGTATCACAATAGGACAACAGCTTGATAATATACGAAATAGGCTTATTCGCTTTGCTTGATATGACATTATGAATATGTAACATGATTCCATCATTAACTAGCCGTTGCATAAACCTCACTGATGTCCCATACATGATTGGTTCATCGTGCATAACACTCACCAGACGTACTGTCCTCTCTCCAATATGCTCAATGCACCGCACAATGTACCGCCCAGATGCTTCGTCAAGTTTTCTCAGAGTGTGTCATGAAACGACTGATTTCTTGCAATACCTCAGGTGGCTTGTTAGATGCACAGCTGTAATTTTTCAGTGCTTTTCGCAGACTTGTCGTTGTGAGTTCAGCGCCTTTATAACATGACTTGTAGTTGTGCTTGAGATAATGGGAAAATTGCAAATTGTTTTGAAAAGGTTCACCACTTCAGCGCTTAAAGAAGAAATTGTGCTGATGTCCACAGAGAAGCCTGTCACAAACTTTCCTGTATCGTTCTATTCTGTGAGTCAGTCCCGGGAAACAGGAGAGATCTTTGTTTCACCATAGACTTCGGCAGTTTTATATTCTCGAAGCCTGATAACAATGCTATCATTATCATGACATTCCATGAAATTGCCTATTGCTTCAGGGGCATGACCATGGATGAGACAGAGCCACATGTAATCAAGATTTCACACCTGTTGAAAGAACGAAGACAAATGAACAACCGAATCACACCCACAAATCGTCTTGGGATATTTTTGTTATCATTAAGGGCTTCTGTTGTTTTGCTGTATCACAAAGCATTGTGTTCATAGTGCAAAGTCGAGCAAAGGCGCACAAGATTTTAAATCTTAGAATTTGCAGTGTGTGGTAATGATCTGACTGTGGGTTGTTTTCGTTCATTTTAAGATTGTTTTGAGTCGCTATTGGCACTTACGTAAATACACAAAATGAATGGGCAGCCCAGATCCTTTCTCCGTTGTTTGGGATCACTTTACAAATCTCCTTAATTGCATTTTCTTGTACAAAAATTTAAGAATTTCAGCCAGGACTGAATTTTCTTAAACCACCAGTACAGCACTCAAACGAGATTCTTATGAGTTCCTCAAAAGTTCCATAACACTTCACTGCTTAGCAGTTCCCTAATGAACATTTCGGAGCAAAGATTCTCAAAGCAAGAGTTTTCCAGAACCCACAGCTGGAGCTGGTTTTGAACTTTGGATTAAAGTCAACAATCAAACATGGCGACCTACTGCTATAACAAACAATGCTGAAGCCTACAGAAGAGCAAATGAAATCATGTTTTCCAACATGCGAAATCCTCTTCTTACAGGAGATTCAATTATTGCCAATTATAGCAGAGATCCCGATCTTTACGATGCACGTGCAGGATCTGGAACAACTGGTTATCCAGTATATGTATTTGTCCTATACCTTCTTTTGTTTTCCTGAGTCTCAAGCAAATTTAAGCATCTCCTGTGCACATGCAAGTCATTTTTTTCCTGTAGAGTGGCGGGAGAAGGTTGAACTTCTGTGTTGTCCCCTTTCTGACATAATTCAGACTTGTGGTGATATAATAATAATCATAATAATGTGATATGATAATGTGATCGGGCAAGTAGTGCTCGTTTTGTCTCCAGGTCAACTTTCATGACTTTGGCCACCCAAGTTTCTGGCTTCTTTGACGTCGATGCACTACTGACCAAGGAAACAGTCTGGTCAATAGAAGAGACATTATCACTGGCAGTCATGCTTTGACTTTTGAAGCCTAGGTTACGGGAGGTGTTTTCTGAAAGTGCAGCTGCCCCAATTTGAGTTAGACGCTCAGACCTGTTGTGTGGTAGTATCTATTGAGTGTTCATTCTTTTTAACGCTTCCAACTCAACTTCAACATCTTCAGCGGACATTCCAACCCTCATACCTGTAATCCTAACTCTCAATCCCCTGTCCATCCATAAGTCTATGGCGCTTACGTGATATCTATCTGATAATGAATTCATTACACCAGCAAAGGATCCACTTGTCGCTATCACTTCCGCTGAGAATTTCGGCTGCATATTCATTATCTCGCTACCAGGAGGAAAGATCTCAACCATAACGGGAGTCGAACCCGACTTGTTCATCAGAAAGTAAGCAAATGGTTTCGGTTCGTACGACTTGGCACCAATTGACGACCCATTTAACCATGCCGTTGTAAACAGTCCTGCACAGAATGCTATGTCGTGAACGGTGCCTTTGCTAATCTTTGTAACACGCTGAAATATTCGAGGTATGACGTAATACTTCATTTCAAACAAATCCAATGCCACTAGTAAACATTCTTGTGTTGTCTGAAAGTTCTTCACTCTCGCTACCCAAATATCTTCAATGTCCATGTACATATGTTTCAAATTTTCAAACTTGTTGAATTTTCTCCTCTCATCGACGGCCTCAAGCTTCAATTCCGGCTCACAAAGCAGCTTCGTTCTAGCGTCACTTTTCTCACTGATAGTTATGTGCGCACCATAACCACCAAGTCTCAAATATCCACCACGCTTGAACTCCTGACGATCGTACTCATATATAAGGGACCGATCTATTGTATCACAATAGGACAACAGCTTGATAATATACGAAATAGGCTTATTCGCTTTGCTTGATATGACATTATGAATATGTAACATGATTCCATCATTAACTAGCCGTTGCATAAACCTCACTGATGTCCCATACATGATTGGTTCATCGTGCATAACACTCACCAGACGTACTGTCCTCTCTCCAATATGCTCAATGCACCGCACAATGTACCGCCCAGATGCTTCGTCAAGTTTTCTCAGAGTGTGTCATGAAACGACTGATTTCTTGCAATACCTCAGGTGGCTTGTTAGATGCACAGCTGTAATTTTTCAGTGCTTTTCGCAGACTTGTCGTTGTGAGTTCAGCGCCTTTATAATATGACTTGTAGTTGTGCTTGAGATAATGGGAAAATTGCAAATTGTTTTGAAAAGGTTCACCACTTCATCGCTTAAAGAAGAAATTGTGCTGATGTCCACAGAGAAGCCTGTCACAAACTTTCCTGTATCGTTCTATTCTGTGAGTCAGTCCCGGGAAACAGGAGAGATCTTTGTTTCACCATAGACTTCGGCAGTTTTATATTCTCGAAGCCTGATAACAATGCTATCATTATCATGACATTCCATGAAATTGCCTATTGCTTCAGGGGCATGACCATGGATGAGACAGAGCCACATGTAATCAAGATTTCACACCTGTTGAAAGAACGAAGACAAATGAACAACCGAATCACACCTACAAATCGTCTTGGGATATTTTTGTTATCATTAAGGGCTTCTGTTGTTTTGCTGTATCACAAAGCATTGTGTTCATAGTGCAAAGTCGAGCAAAGGCGCACAAGATTTTAAATCTTAGAATTTGCAGTGTGTGGTAATGATCTGACTGTGGGTTGTTTTCGTTCATTTTAAGATTGTTTTGAGTCGCTATTGGCACTTACGTAAATACACAAAATGAATGGGCAGCCCAGATCCTTTCTCCGTTGTTTGGGATCACTTTACAAATCTCCTTAATTGCATTTTCTTGTACAAAAATTTAAGAATTTCAGCCAGGACTGAATTTTCTTAAACCACCAGTACAGCACTCAAACGAGATTCTTATGAGTTCCTCAAAAGTTCCATAACACTTCACTGCTTAGCAGTTCCCTAATGAACATTTCGGAGCAAAGATTCTCAAAGCATGTCTAATGTTTAGAGGTTTTGGCATTCTCAAGTATTCTGAGAATAATATAATACATCAAACAGGTGAAAGTAGTGTAAAAAGATGACAAGAACTTTCCATATCAAAATGAAATGTCTCTTAAGTTACATGTTCTGAGTAGTGGAGTTCTCTATTTGGTGATTTGATAAGCAGCCTCTCATAGAAAGTACATTTTACTTTAGGCAGGGATCCATTTGATTCCATTCAAAAGTGGTCAGAAATCCTGAAAGTGATACACGATGAAGAGGCAAGATAACTTTGAAGTGATGATAGAAAAATGCGTACAAAGAAGGGAAATATTTTGTGCATCAAACTTACCGGTGCAACTGTTGCATAAATTAATATCATTGTATGATTGTGTAAAGGCCCTGTCACACTACGAGATATCTTATGAGACATTACGTGGCCGAGCAGAAAATAGCGCGTCCGTTAGGTATCTAGCATTGTATCATGCGCTCTAAGATATTCCCCAAGGTATTTTGGAGGAAAAACAGATCTTCTCAGGCGCAGAATAAATTCAAATCGATTTGAATTTACCTAACGTGGGGAAATGCAATATGAAAGGCACCACGATTTATCGACGTTGAAAGGCTATCAACATATATACATCAAACAGGTGAAAGTAGTGTAAAAAGATGACAAGAACTTTCCATATCAAAATGAAATGTCTCTTAAGTTACATGTTCTGAGTAGTGGAGTTCTCTATTTGGTGATTTGATAAGCAGCCTCTCATAGAAAGTACATTTTACTTTAGGCAGGGATCCATTTGATTCCAATCAAAAGTGGTCAGAAATCCTGAAAGTGATACACGATGAAGAGGCAAGATAACTTTGAAGTGATGATAGAAAAATGCGTACAAAGAAGGGAAATATTTTGTGCATCAAACTTACCGGTGCAACTGTTGCATAAATTAATATCATTGTATGATTGTGTAAAGGCCCTGTCACACTACGAGATATCTTATGAGACATTACGTGGCCGAGCCGAAACTAGCGCGTCCGTTGGATATCTAGCATTGTATCATGCGCTCTAAGACATTCCCCAAGGTATTTTGGAGGAAAAACAGATCTTCTCAGGCGCAGAATAAATTCAAATCGATTTGAATTTACCTAACGTGGGGAAATGCAATATGAAAGGCACCACGATTTATCGACGTTGAAAGGCTATCAACCACATAAACTATTGAACGAAAAAAAAAGAATTTGCATCAGCAACGTTGCATCAGCATTTTGTCTCAACTTTCCAGGTTCTGTTTCTGCAAAGCACAGTAGAAAGGGTCAGGGGAAGTTGCACTTTGCATGCCAATGCAAACAGAGGCCTAAAAAAGTAAATAACGGAAAAGTCATAGTTCATTTTCTTGAAAAAAGTGTTAGTTGCACCATTGCTTCCTCCTTCTAGTATAACCTGATTCAAAGAATCACATTACAAGATGCTCGCACAACCAAAGTACGAGGTACAGCCTCCTCAATAAATTTTTCCTCGTTTTCCATGTTTACATATACTGAACAGATAATGAATTAAGCGCAGAAAAATCATGCGAAATGATATCTAACAGAAATATCTCACAAAATATCTAACAGTGTAACTGTGCTCCAGATACCTAATATGTGTGCTATTTTCGGCTCGGTCCACGTAATGTCTAATAAGATATCTTGCAGTGTAACAGGGCCTTAACAGTTGTGCACGTTCCATCTTAGATCCGTCAAATGTCTGCAGCTTCGTCTTCATTCTGCGGAGAACTTCTAGGACGTCCTGCCATTGAAATTTACTTGTTTCATCGCTGAATACCCTACACTGTAGCTTGTACTTCCCCTGAAAGAGAAAATACAATGATATGGAAATCCGAGCTTACATAAGAGTTGAATAAATATGAAATCTCTTCATCGTCAAAATAGTTATGGAGTAATAGTTGTGTCAATGAAATGATTGTCACTTTATTAGTATCTCATAAATATTCAATAATTTAATGCTAACATTCCCTGTTTATATCTCTTGCTCTATAAAGCCAGAGTCATTTGCTGCATTTGAAGTCTTGCCAGGCACCTCTACTTCCATCATTGAGGCAAATACTGCATCATTTGCGAAATTGTTCAGCTGCTGCAATATTGCCTTGTCTTCCTTTACGTATTTGATAATGTTCCCAAATGTTTGTTTGCAGGATGCCATCTTCTCCTCTGCAATCTGCTTATCTCTTTTGGAGCAGTCCAGTGCTGTTGCTGCCTCATTTCTGCAAGCTGAATATCATGTTGCAATTTCTGGTCCATATCTCTACAATAACATAATGACTTTGGTTAGTTAGTGGTGAATGTGATGCAGTGTGCCAAAGAATGATTCAAGTTGTCACAAGCATGTAGTGCCATTTCCTTGACCATGTAACATTGCAAGGATTTTAGTGATAAAGCCTTTTGCAGTGTCTTGTTCTAATGTAGCAGTGGTAAGAAACTGTGCTAGTGGTATAATGTATGGAGTCAAAGTACTAACAGATCAAAGTACCTGTTGCAAAAACTGTACCTGTTGCACAACTGACAACTCGCAGCTCGCAGAGCATAGTCCCTCCAGCATCAATGGATATTAGGAAAGGTTTCTGCTGCAAGAGTACTTTTCTAGCAACACAGCTTTTTAGCTAAGTAGCTGTATACAAATTGCTAAATGCCATTAAAAACTTCCATCTACTCACCATTGGCTTTGAAGAGTCGCTGAAGATCTTTCAAAGCCTCCTTAGCCCAATTGTCCAAAAGTGTCTGCAACATTTCAAGATCTTTGGGCCTATATACATCATTATTTACAAAGGTATTTACATTATTAACATTATCATTTACATTACTATCTACATCATTAACGGCAATATATACATTTTCATTGATTATATTTACAACGCTGCTTGAACATTTTTCTACAATTTCTTTGATCTCATCCATGATACCGATTGGAGTGAAGAAGACTGTTGCAACATGTGTGTTCCGCCAGAAAAGGTGTTGTGGCGCCGTGGTGTAATCCTCTGACATTGCAGCCAGAACAGTCAGGCGGAGTGGGTTCGAGTCCCGGTAGGGCCCCACCACTTGAGCGTCATGACAAGGGGTCGCGGACTCGATTAGGTCTACTCTATTTCTGCGATCCCAGCGCTTGGCGCTGAAAAACGCAACTTCACCTTCACCTTCAGAAGAATAATCAAAAGCCTCTTATTGTCTATTGACCAATCTATGATAGTCTGGGAAGAACATAACTCTTTAATTCTGGTCAGTAATCATCGATTATTTCCAGCATTTTCGTTTTCACCAACTCCCTGCACTCTTCATAACACACATAAACAGGAAAAAACATACTAGAAAATGGTTCAGTATACTAAGAGCCAATTTTGAATTAGTAGGATTTGGCTTCCTCTTCAACCAGCTTGGCAAGTACTGCTCGTTTTGTCTCCAGGTCAACTTCCATGACTTAGGCCAACCAAATTTCTGGCTTCTTTGATGTTGATGCACCACTGACTAAGGAAACAATCTGGTCAATAAAAGAAACATTATCACTGGCAGTCATGCTTCAACTTTTGAAGCCTAGGTTGCGGGAGGTGTCTTCTGAAAGTGCAGCTGCCCAAATTTGAGTTAGACGCTCAGACCTCTTGGTGTGGTAGTATCTATTGTGTGTTTTCTCAGAGTGTGTCATCAAACAACTGATTTCTTGCCCCGATTGTACCTGTCAAGTGGTCAGCTGCTTTCTTCATTTCGCGAGCAGACGATAAAATGTTGTAACAAAGTTGTTGTACTTGAGTGGTGTGTGACATCAAGCGAGCTACGGCTTGTCAGACTTCCTCGTCTTTCTCAGTTTCGATGACCCAAGTGACCAAAGCTTTTCCCAAAGTTGTAGTGGTGGACTTCCGCCCACCATTGTGTTGTGTGAAGGCCTTCTCCAGATACACAGGGAAGGCTTCCAACGATGTAAACTAGTCCCCTGAAGATCTAATGAATAGGAAGTCATGCTCCTTTTCTCCAATCGGCTTGCGGCAATGTTTTCGTACATAAGCACGCAAATGTCGATCAACATAATCATAGTTGCTTACCCTAATTTGATTGCAGCAGTACGTCCTGCTTGTCTTGAAATTGTTAATGACCATGTCAGTTGTACCATCAACATTGAAAATTATCCAGTTGCTTTCTTGTTTGTTTGGCCTTGGAGATGGCATTTCCTCTGCATAAATGATCTGCAATCTCATCATATCTAAATTTCTGCTTGGAGATATTGTGGTAAAAAGCATAAGGATAACAAACTCGTGATAGAGTCTTGGCATTGCCTTTTTGCCTCCTTTGTGTGTTTCAAGCTTTTCTTTCATGGATCTCAGCATAGCTAGCACCTGTCCCCATTGGAAGCACTTCCTAGTATCTTTGGTTGGGCCAGCTTTTCTTCTCTCATGTTCATAGACGTTCTGCGAACGAGGCGTTCATCAACAAAATCATCTTCGCTCGCTTCGTCTTTGAGGACTTCATATCCTCTTCCAACAGTTGACTTTCTCTAGAGTGAGTGTGGCCAACTTTATTTGGTGCGTTCTCTTTGAAGTATTTGCTGGCTTCAGAGAATGTTTCTGCCTGCTCCACCCATTTGTATGTGTCATGCGCAATCCCTTGCTCCGCTGGCTTCCGTATGATTTTGATTGCTATTTCCTTCATATCGTTTCTTCAACGGAATGCCTTTGCATCTGTCGTGGTTTCAAGCGGGCCGGTATCTCCTTCTTCGTCTGTAGTGCCTGGTGATGACGCCACAATTGCCACGCTTGTTACAACCTTTCTCCGGGGTGGGGCAGGGGCAGCAGCAGCAGCAGCAGCAGGCGTGCATTTCTCTTTCACATCCCTGTATTTGTTAATAGTAGTATATATGTTGGATCCACATAGGCAAATCCTGGGATCGCAGTTTGGCCGCTATTGTTTACATTTATCGGCTCTCTCTCTCTCTCTCCCTCTCTCCCTCTCTCCCTCTCTCCCTCTCTCCCTCTCTCCCTCTCTCCCTCTCTCCCTCTCTCCCTCTCTCCCTCTCTCCCTCTCTCCCTCTCTCCCTCTCTCCCTCTCTCCCTCTCTCCCTCCCTCCCTCCCTCCCTCTCCCTCTCCCTCTCCCTCTCCCTCTCCCTCTCCCTCTCCCTCTCCCTCTCCCTCTCCCTCTCCCTCTCCCTCTCCCTCTCCCTCTCCCTCTCCCTCTCCCTCTCCCTCTCCCTCTCCCTCTCCCTCTCCCTCTCCCTCTCCCTCTCCCTCTCCCTCTCCCTCTCCCTCTCCCTCTCCCTCTCCCTCTCCCTCTCCCTCTCCCTCTCCCTCTCCCTCTCCCTCTCCCTCTCCCTCTCCCTCTCCCTCTCCCTCTCCCTCTCCCTCTCCCTCTCCCTCTCCCTCTCCCTCTCCCTCTCCCTCTCCCTCTCCCTCTCCCTCTCCCTCTCCCTCTCCCTCTCCCTCTCCCTCTCCCTCTCCCTCTCTCTCTCTCTCTCTCTCTCTCTCTCTCTCTCTCTCTCTTCCCTCCGATGCATGTCGGTTCCCTCCTCCTTACCTGTAGGTAATGAACTAGATTAACTCCTCTGAATATCTAACGGCAACAATCATTATTGATGTAAATAATTTCATGGCGGGCAACAGCTTCAAAGATACCCTTGTTTGTTTCATTACTTCCGCATTCCCTCTTTTATTAGGAGAAGGCAATCCTTCATTATTCAAAAGAATCAGCCATGTGTCTTGTTTGTATCTTTTATATTTTCGTGGGGTCTTTCTTCGGAGACAACCAAACTTTTACTTCAAATACAAGGGATTGAATTCATTCTTTATGGTTGATTCGCTCTAGATTTGCTCTTGCATCAGTTCACCCATGGGAGAAGGGTCATGCAAATTGATGCAACATACTTCAGCTGTCCAATAATGCCCTCAAATGACGGTTTACACCAATAGCATTGATAGATCTTGTTTGTCCCCAAGAAGTCACGGACAATTAATTTAAACTGGCCAAGCGAAATACTGATTCATGTCAGGCCGTTAGATTGGGCCTAAGTTCAAGCCTGACAATAACCTTAGCTACTGCGCGCGGCCTGTTGGTGGTGAATTCGGTTACTGTTTTGCACGGTTATAGATACAAGGCTTGGGGTGGGGGTGATACTGGGACGACTCACCATTCGTGAACAGGTCGCTTGTATCATATCATGCGACATGTGTTGAGGTTTTGAAAGGAATTCCATCAATATGTCTTCCTCTTCGACGCCATTGTCCACATCTTTGTCAAAGAAGGCACGCGGTTTTATCCTTGCATGGCTTAAAAATCGTTTCTAGGTTGCTGTTATCTTCAAAGCCTTCGTCAGTCGTGTGTGCAATGTCTTTTTGACATTTCCAGGACGAATTCGACATGTTTCTCTCCGCTAATGGGCTTTGTGTGATGCGTGATACTGGTGCTTCCACTGTTTTCATCAGTTGTTCACCTGGCATGCAATTTCTAAGAACACCAGAATACGTCACTCGCCCCAGACTCTTTTCAAATGACTAGCCCCTATAAAACCCCATAAAAAGCGCACTTCTGCCCCTCATATCGAAAAATGAATAATAGATATGGAATCAGCGATGTTTACTGCAACTATTTAGCTGATAAAAAAAATTTTCATTTTTTCATGTCAGTGGCACTTTAAAAGAAGAAGATACATAAGGGTTATACGTGTTCATCCAGTTGTCCAGATATTCGTAGTTATCATTGAAAGATGCAGGCTGCGGTAGTGAAGGAACGATAAGATTGTTAACGGTTGGCATAAGGAATGGAGATTGCGAAGGTGGATTTCTTTTATTCTTTTTTCGTCTTTGATTTTTTGATAGCTGCTGCCATCGGTCGTCTTGTTTTGAATAAGGTTGCCATGGTTGATGTTCATGATTTTGGTTGGTTGATGAAGAGTATGATGTCGAAGAATGAGCAAAAAATGGTTTATACGGAGTGAAATCACTTGCTGAAGCACCAAGTCTGCTGATAATGGATGCCATTTGAAGTTGCTTGATTTCTTGGTTCTCGTTTGATTCTCGTTTGATTCTTGGTTGTTGTGAAATGAAATATTAGTAGTATATAGGTTGGATCCACATAGGCAAATTCACAGATCGAATTCTGGCCGCTATTGTTTAAATTTATCGGCGCTTTTCATGAAAAATGAAATTGAAAAGAATTAAATCCTTAAGTGAATTGAAGTTAAAGTTAATCGGATTAACTAGGGATTAACATTTTGGCCGCTATTGTTTAATTCTCAAAGGAAAAAGAACAATATACCCCTTGGGAATTGACTTTAAGTTCAAATAACAATAGCCCATACGCAATATACGCGATATACGCGATATACGTCATTTACGCGAGTAAAATACTTATTTTCGCGATTTCGCTCAGGGGCACTGTGTTTATTGCTAAGAAACAGTTTGAGCTATTTGATTCGGGTTTTTTGGGCAAACTCGCCCCTTTGCTCATTTGAAGAATCGTACAAGTTTGAAGGTTGAATCTTTTTTCGCGAATAGTCTTTTTCTCAATTCTTCGCAAATTTTTTTGCGTCAAATAAGAAACTTTCTCTCTCAATCCTAAACTAATAATATAAATACCATAACGGTTTTCTTGTTACATTTTCAATAATAAAACTTATTAATTTCATTAAAGAATTTTAAAAATACCAAAACATTTAAAATGTATCGTCCTGTTCATCACGGAAACGAACCTGTTTTACTTGAAGGAAAAGGTACTCGAGTATTTAATGCTCCAGGAAAAAAGATAAGAATTAAAGGCAAAGGTCTTTCAATTCAAGCAATTCGTCATAAAAAAGATTTTGCAAAAGCCGCAAAAGTTGGTATTCCTCTCATTGGAAAATTAATTAAAGGATTTTCAAAACAAGGAAAAAAGAAAAGAAGAAATAAGGCCAAGTGGAAACATTTAAAAGGAGGAAATCCTTTGTGGATGTTTGGCAATTTGGGAAAATTTACTGCTGGATGGTTAGGAGCGCTTGATACTATTTACAAAAAAGCCGACAAAGCAGCCAAAGCCTATTTAAAAAGTCATAACTTATAATGAAACTTAAACGCAGAACAAAACCTACCGATGTTTTTGGTCGTGGAACATTAAGAACATTTTTCGCGATTGGTAGGAAGAAAAAAAGAATTCGCGGAAAAGGAAAATCAAAATCGCAGCGCAAAAGACATCAACGAAAAAAATTTAAGTTAAAAGGAAAAGGCGGCTGGCTTGAAGATTGGGCACTTGCATCGGATAAACATTACAAGAGAATGGGTATCGGTAGTATGTTCGAATAGAAGACCTCAGAAATAATTTCAAGACCTCACACAAGTCCGACTGACCGACCGATCGACCTCAAGAAAGAGAGAGAAAACATAAAAAAGTAAACTGAATTAAGTGGCACACACGCAAATCATCAAACACACGCAAATAATCGAATTAAACCAAACCAAACAACAATTTAAAAACACTAAAATATATACACTAAAATATTACTTACATTAATATTTACAATGGTTCAAAACCCATGCAGCACAACGTTCTTTTCTCATGTCGGCTTCTTCAATATCAGACATTTGAATGTCTATTAATTATGTCTGAGAGTTCCTCCTCCGAGTAATGTAAATCCATGAAGTCCGAAATTTCGAAGTTCGCAAATTCTTCTTCGATGGTTTCTGATCTTTCTTTTTCTTCTTCTTGTTCTTGTTTGCTCCTGAATCGACGCTCTTTAAGAATTTTATAACGATAGCGTTCTTTTTGATTAAACAATCGAGCTTCTGCCACTTCTTTAAATTCTTGTTTTTGCATGTCTTTAATTCTATTGTTTATTGTTTCGTCCGGACCATCAATGTTTAACTCGACGTATGAGTATGAGTTACCGTATAATCTTTCCACATCAAAATATTTTTTAACACGTGTTATATCTATTTTCTTTGCCATGGCCATGATTTAATAAACTTCGTACAAAATCGAATGAGAGAGTCAAATCGAACGCGTTGTTTCTTGAAGAGTTGCGATATGAGTTGTTTTTTAGAAAATTTGTTCATTTTATAGCCAAACATCATAAAAACATCATATGATCGAAAGATTAAAAGACCGAAAGCAAATTCATGTCCCATTGGGACTCTTAAATTAATCGATTTGACTGTATTCCCATCGCGAATTATTTTCTATGGCGAATGAAATAATACGAGGACTTGAAACAATACGACCGCTTTTTTAACACCTTTAAACAAAAGAGAGTGACTAGACATGCCTAGACAAAACGTAGATGGATGGAAAGTTCTAGAAAAAATCTAGCAGGTATAGTTTTGATAAATTGAATTAAAAAAATGACGCGCGCGCGTGTGTTTTGGAAAGTTCTAGAAAAATCAGCAGCTATAGTTTTTGATAAATTGATAAATTGAATTAAAAAAAAATGTCGAATGTTTTTTGTTTAAGCGCAAGGTGCGCTTGCACCAAGTCCTCGTTTCTTACACCAACCATAGAAATCACCATTAAAATTAAATTTATTTACTCTATTTACTCTATTATTAGAAGAAGAAGAAGATATAATGTAAGGGTTATATGCATTCATCCAATTGTCCAGGTATTCATTATTATCAGCGAAAAATGCAGGCTGCGGTGGTGTTGGAACGACGAGGTCGGCAGCGGTTGGCGGGAGGAAGGTTGATTGTTGAGGAGGGTTTCTTTTATTTTGTTTTCTTCGTTGATTTTTTGATTTTTGAAGCCATCTATCCATCTATCGTCTTGGTTGGAATATGGTCGCCATGTTGTTTGAATTTTATGATGACATGTTGAGAAGAATGGAGTTTTATATGGCACGAAATCACTCGCAGAAGCACCAAGTTTGCTGATGCTGGATGCTGCCATTTTTGGAGTTGTCTCTTGAAGTTGTTTTCTTGAAGTTGATTTGTTGTGCGTTTTAGTTTCGATCGATTCTCGGAATGAAATATTATCGCATAAAATACTTGTATTTATACTATAATTTTCACAAGATATTTTCAAGCTCCCGAGGTCATGCAAAGGTCACAAACCCTCAAGAGTAATAATTCTCAAGAGTAATAAGTCTCAAGAGAAGCGCAAAGGTCAGGTCATGCAAAGGTCACAAACCCTCAAGAGTAATAATTCCCAAGAGTAATAAGTCTCAAGAGAAGAGTAAAGGACAGGTCGCGCAAAGGTCAGATTCAACTCAACTCATAAGAAAATATTGGGATCTTTATAACCAAATAATTTGTGAAAAATTAATGCAATCTTTTATCGTTATTCTTGTAGATCATTTCTGAAAATCCAATTCCTGCTTTACTCTTTTCTTCTGGAGTCTTGAAATAATAAAAATTATCACAGAAAAATTTGTAAGCGTATTTTGAAGGATCTCAAACATTTGTTGAAATGTTGTAGAGGAAAAACGTGCTGTATTGACCACAGACATTTGTAAAGTCATCTTGAATTTGAAAATTCCAGTATCTTACAGGAGCTGTCGTGTTTTTCTGTTCGTGTTTTGTCGTTGAACAACTACGATGTATTGCATTTATTGCTTTATTGAATCCATAATGTTTGAAATTATCCATGTTAAATTCAGCAAAGGCACGTTGCACATTATGACTATAATGATCAAAATAATGATACAATCCTCTGATCATTATTTCAAATCTTTTGAAAATTTTTGGTGCAATGCGTCCATATGAGTCAAAGAAATAAGAGGTTCCTTCATTATCAAAATACATTGCTTGCCAATGTTTTCCTCCATTTTGATGCGTTCCAGTATTTAATATGAAACCAATAGGAAATGTTCGCGATCCATTATCGTGATTTAAAAAAATTTCTTTTGCCCATTGCACAAAACTGTTTCCGTTTGTGTTTACATCTTTTAATATTCGTTCCACATCATCCGAAGCAAGTATACATCCAAAAGCATTTGAAAAAGAAGAAACGTTGTTTATGATAGTTAGAATTTCTTGTCCATCCATCATTTATCGTTTATACAACTATATCTACTATGTTTATACGTTTAATGTTTTAATAATAAATATACAGACACACATATACATGTGAAAATAAGGAAATGTTTTTGAGAATAACAGTTTATAAAAAGTTTTTGCTGATTTGTCCAATGTTGTCGATGGAGTAGTTTCTTGGAGAGAAGGCGTGAATTTGCCACTCATAATTAGCATTCCATACAGTCCCTGGTTTTAATTGGCATATCAATTCAATATTTCCACTACGTCGATCTTCATAAAATATTCCATCAGATCCTTTTCCACCCATGGTTTGGACAAATACATATACTGGATAACCAGTTGTTCCAGATCCTGCACGTGCATCATAAAGATCGGGATCTCTGCTATCATTGGCAATAATTGAATCTCTTGTAAGAAGAGGATTTCGCATGTTGGAAAACATGATTTCATTTGCTCTTCTGTAGGCTTCAGCGTTGTTTGTTATGGCAGTAGGTCGCCATGTTTGATTGTTGACTTTAATCCAAAGTTCAAAACCAGCTCCAGCCGTGGGTTCTGGAATTGGATATGTCTGGAAAGGGGTTGAATCAAATGTGCCAATTAAAGCTTTTTTATCTACAATCGTTACCCAAATTGTTTGTGGGACTGCATCAAATACAATTTCTTGTTGAATTGGATTCGCATTTGGGTTGATGGGGATGGTTCTAATCTCATGGTGAGTGAACATAAAAGTATCTGGTCGATTGATAGTGTACGTTGAGATGTATTGTTCCGTCAATTTGGGTGATAATTCATACTTTTTAAATCGAAGTTTAACATCAGTGTTATGAACAGTGAAAAGGACTTTGACCTCTGAGTCGAAAGGTCAAACTCCCGCGAGAAACAAGATCCAGACTTTCAGGAATAAGGAACTCTCATGAGACGTATTTGTAGTAAAATAGTAGTATTTATAGTTTCCCAGACAAAAGCGTCTGGGACTAAAGTTAGCTGGACTTTGGACTGATGTTTGGTATAAATACAAGCGTAGATTTGTATGTTTTAGTTCGTTGAATATCATTGAGTTATGAAGATATCGCTGAGATAAATAGATCAAACCAAGAAGTTTCTCTTGTGGTGATATGGACGAGACCTCTGAACAAACAGCTGGTGCCGTGACCCGGGAATTTCAACCCGGCAGACAGAGGGATGTAAACCTATTGCCAGCAGAACGAGAAGCCATCAAGACTGCGAAGATTTTAGCCAAGAAAGCAAGCCGAAGAGGCAAGATGTCATATGTGACGAGGCTGATAAACAACGTGAATAAACAAGTGTCTGAAAATGGCGAACCGAGGCAAGTGGACTTCAATATACAGTCATTGAAGAAAGCCATGACCAGCTTCCGAGACTTCAACGATGAGTATGTTGAAAATTTAGAAGATTCTGATGAAATTGACAGAGCCTTCACGACCTTGCTCAGCACAGAAGACAAGTTCCAGCAATGCATCGAGGCTGCGGAATCATACCTAGCACAGTGCAGGAGGAAAACCAGTTCAAATCGTTCATCGGGAAAATCTGGGAGGTATTCAATGTCTTCATCGAGCGCAGGAAGTGACAGACGCCAACCACAAAACTCCGCGGGAAGGGGAAAAAGATATCACTCTTCAGAATGTTCAACAGAACCTGATCCCCGAGGAAAGAAGAACGAGTATGGTGCTTCAACAACAGTGAAGAACGAGACAAGTGCAAATGAAGCATGGCAAGATTTCAAGATCCCCTCCCAACCTGCTCGAGTCCCCAAAGACCCAAATCCCTTTGCTGGAGACACCATTCCCAGTAGATCCTTGAACCCCTTGACTCGAGCACCCCTCCAAACCCCCCTGATTCCTGAGCGTCACATTTTCCCCTCTACCCAGCCATATTCCCTACTCCCTTGTCCCCCAGATGTGACGTACCCCAACCCCCCTTCCCCAAATCTCCCACACCCATCCCCTTCAAAATCCAAGCAAGCTTCAAATGAGCCTACAAGAAGACAAGCTGATCCTCAGCCATCCACGATGAGACTACCCACAATGCAATTGACTTTTGGTGGTGAAAATATCATTCCCCTTGGAAAATTCAATGGAAAGAAGGAGCTGTGGCCTAGGTTTATACAAACATTCAAAGCAGTGGTAGACAACCAGCCATATGAACCGATTGTGAAGCTTGCAATCCTCGAACAGCACGTCATTGGTTCAGCAAAGGACTGCATCAAAGGCTTTCCATTCAACGAGAAGTCATACCCCCTTGTGTTGAAGACACTTGAAGAAAGATTTGGTGACGATGATGATCTTGCAGCCTTCCATCTTGGAGCAATAGAAGATTTACCCAGAGTGAAAGAAAAGGAAACATCCAGTTTGAGGAAATTCTTTGACGATCTTCAAGCTCACATTCAAATCCTCGAAGCTCAAGGACCCGATGTTGCCTGCCATCTTTATGATCCAAGAAGACTCAAGGTTGTACTCTCTAAGCTGCCGACGGATGTTGTGGTTGCTTGGACAAGTTACAAAGAAGACAGAAACCTCAGCACTGACATTCGACTGTTGTGTGAGTGGCTGCGAAGGCGGGTCAGAATTCTGGAGAAAGCAGACGTCAAACAGTTGGGTGAAACAAGACCCAAGCACAGCATACATACGACCCTGAACAACAGCAGTAGACGTCCTACACCAGATGCAAAACAATGTTGGTTATGTCAAGAAAATCATGTGATTTACAAATGCCAAAAGTTCGAGAAGACGGACATCGAGATGAGAAAACAAGAAGTGCGAAACAAGGGTGCCTGTTTCAGATGCTTGCAACATGGACATATGGCTCGAATGTGCAGAACAAACATGAATGATAAAGGAAGGACGACATGGACTCATCCAATGCTGCGCAACAATTCTGACAATGGTGTGAAGAAAATGAGTCAAGAGTCATCGAGTGATGCTGGGAAAAGTGATGCTGGGAAGAGTGATGCTGAGAAAAGTGATACAACAAGACCAGTCAATGGAAGTCAAAGCGCAGTTGCCATGACAACAAGAAACTGCAACGATGTTCATTTCATGGGATGCACAGGGTTGCCAGTGAAGATGGTTACAGTGATCGACAGGAGTGGAAAATGCATAAAGATCAATTGTCTTGAAGATCCTGGAAGCCAAGTTACACTTGTTACAGCGAAGATTGCAAACAGCCTCGATCTGAAACAAGAGAAATCCAGTGTGACGTTGTCTGGAATTGGGAACGAAGATCTCAGAGCACGAACCTCAGTTTCATTGCAAATCTCCACCAGTTGTGGCACTTCATTTTTCAAAGATGCTTATGTTGTCAAAAGGATCAGTCATCACCTGCCATACCTGAATGTGAACAGCTTGAGAGAGAGATACAAACACCTGGAACATGTCGAAGTGCAGTTGGTAGATGGCCCTATAGACCTTTTGATTGGCCAAGATTGTCCAAGTCTGTTGCGTCAACTTGAAGTCAGATATGGGGAGAAAGATGAACCATATGCAGTGAGAACACCACTTGGATGGAGCATTTGTGGCCCACTGGGACAACTGGATGACAGTCAATCAGTTCATGTGGTATGCTCACTCGAAGATGAACCAACAAGTGTTGACTACACGTTGCGAAAATTTTGGGAGATAGAAACAATTGCTGAAGATGTACCCACAAACAGCAGAAGGCTGGCTGAAATGCAAGAGCAGACGCAGAAAACGACACTACAAATTGGAAATCGTTACCAAGTACAACTTCCCTGGAAACAAGGAATCATGAAACCAACTGGATCATATGACGTGGCTTTGAAGCGACTTAACATGACTGAAAGAAGATTGGACAAGAACCCAGAATTGAAAAAGAAGTATCATTCAGCCATGGAAGAATATCTCATTGGAGGATATGCAGAGAAGATCGACAAGCAACCAACCGAAGGAGGCTGGTATCTGCCACATCATCCTGTTATATCAGATACAAAGAACACCAAAGTGCGAATAGTGTTCGACTCTGCAGCCAAAGTCAAGGGTGTCTCACTAAACGATCTCCTCGAAAAAGGACCAAACTTGCTGAACGATTTGACAGGCATCTTACTCAGATTCAGAAGATACAAATATGCAGTTGCTGGTGATATTTCAAAGATGTTTCTTCAAATCCTGTTGAATCCTGAAGATCAAGTCTTTCACCGATTTTTGTGGAGAAAAGACCCCCAATACGAGCCAGAAATCTATCAGTTCAAGACCGTGATTTTTGGTGATGCTCCTTCGCCGTTCCTCGCTTGCCATGTCATCAAAAGAGTCCTGGAAGATCACAATGGTAGCAATGTCGATGTTTTCAATGCGTTGAGCAGAAATTTGTACATGGATGATCTCCTTCACAGCTGCACAAGCATCGCAGAGGCAAAGGATATTGTCAAAGGCACATGCGAAGTATTAGAGAAGGGTGGATTTCGAATGCGCAATTGGATCAGCAATGACCAGAAAATCCTTGAAGAGATCACAGAAGAAAGAAAAAAGGATATCAAACAACTTGGAGAAGATTGGCAGAAAGTTCTTGGACTAAACTGGGAACCTATGACTGATACATTCACATTCCGTACTTCTGAAGATGACGTTTCATGGACAAAAAGAAGTGTTGTGAGTCATATCTCCAAAGTCTTCGACCCATGTGGATTCCTTGCACCATTCCTCATAACTGGAAAGATACTTCTGCAAGATCTTTGGCGAAGAGGATTGGAATGGGATGATCTGTTAGATGAAGACATGACAAAACAGTGGCTAGCTTGGCATGATCAACTACCAGGTTTGCAAAGAATCAAAATTCCAAGACACATCAATGCTGATAAAGCTGATGGGAAGAAACTGGAGGTACATGTGTTTTCAGATGCATCTGAGAAGGCAATGGCAGCTGTTGCTTATCTGAGAATAGTCAAGGAAAATGGATCAGCTGAACAAGTTCACATGCTGATGGCAAAGACACAAGTTGCACCACTCAGAGTGATGACAATTCCGAGGCTAGAACTCCAGTCGTGTTTGATGGCAGTGAAACTCATGCAGTTCATTGAAAAGCAGTTGGATCTACCTTTGGCGAAAATTTCATTCTGGACAGACAGCAGTGTTGCACTGGCCTGGATTAAGTCTGAAAGTCGTACGTTGAAACCGTTTGTGGCAAACAGAGTTGCATCAATACAAGAATCAACTGAAATAAATCAATGGCATCACGTCGCAGGGAAGGAAAATCCTGCAGATACTGCTTCTCGAGGTATCAATCTTTACGAGCTGGAAGACTGCGATAACAAGTGGTTCAGTGGCCCTGAATTTTTGAAGAAGTCAGACGACGTTTGGCCTCGAAGTGTAGAAGACAAAGATCACGAAGCAGTTGCAGCTGAACAGAGGAAAGTGACACATACCGTCGAAGTTGCCACCCAGAGTGAAGTTTTGGAAATAGAATTATTTTCAAGTTTAAAGAAGTTGAGAAACGTTGTTGCGTATGTAAGAAGACCCTTCAGACTGTGGAAACAACGACGATGTGGAGGAGAGTATGTAGCACTGGAAACCATTAGTGTTGAAGAACTCCAAGAAGCAGAACAGTGGCTCATCAAACAGGAGCAGAAGAAATATTACCAGAGAGAGTTGCAAGATCTTTCAAACAAGAAGCCGCTGTCAAAAAAGTCAAGCATCTACGATCTGAATCCATTCATTGATGAAGAAGGATTGATCAGAGTTGGAGGGAGATTGAGAAGAGCTTCACTTGAATATGCGAGTCGCCACCAAATCATTCTACCAAAGCAGTCTCACCTAACAGTGTTGATCATCAGAGAAACCCATGAAGAAGTGAAACATTTCGGCGCAAATTATGTTCTAAATGCAGTCAGATCAAAGTATTGGCCAGTTCAAGGAAGAGCAATGGTGAGGAAAATCTTGAGATCATGTATCGTGTGCAAGAAACTACGGGGAGTTCCTCTGGAGCAAGTCATGGCTGATCTTCCAGCATCGAGAGTGAAGGCATGTGGAAGTACCTTCAAGTTCACTGGTGTAGATCTGTTTGGCCCCATTATCACCAAAGCAAGATACAGAGGTGGTCGACGGGAAAAGAGGTATGGCGTATTGTTTACTTGTCTCCAGACCAGAGCCGTCCACATTGAGCTTGCCTATTCTCAGTCAACAGATGATTTTATGAAGGCCTTCACAAGATTCATTTCAAGGAGATCAAAACCACTGCAAATGTTTTCTGACTGTGGTACAAATTTTGTTGGTGCAGATAGGGAATTGCAAGACATACTGAGCAAATGGATCAAGGATCCGAAGTTGCATAATCGCTTAACAGATGAAAACATCAAGTGGATCTTTAACCCACCGGCAGCTCCTCATATGGGAGGCGTTTGGGAATCACTAGTCAAGCTAGCAAAGAGAGCAATGATTGCAACAACAAAGGGTGCAGAACTGACTGACGAAGAATTGATGACAGTACTTATAGAGTGCGAAGCAATGCTGAACAACCGACCGCTGACGTACATCAGTAATGATCCTAATGATATGGAACCATTGACACCTGCGCACTTTCTGAACAACCAATGTACAACATTCATCCTACAGCATGATCTAGAAAGTCAGCATACATCCTTGAAAAAGAGGTGGTTGCATTGTCAAAACGTTGTCAATAGAATATGGCAAAGATGGCAAAAGGAGTATCTTCCTACTCTCCAACAAAGATCAAAGTGGAATGAGAAGAAGAGGAACATACAGCAAGGTGATGTTGTCCTTGTCATGGATGCCAACCAACCACGGGGACATTGGCTACTTGGAAGGATAGTTGAAGTCAATGGTGATGACAAGGGGATTGTGCGCTCAGCTGAAGTGAAGACGACGCATGGAATACATAGAAGACCGATCACGAAGTTGATTCTGCTAGTCCCACATGATGAGAAGACGAGATAGAGTCCAGCGTACTGGACTGCGGGGGAGTGTTATGAACAGTGAAAAGGACTTTGACCTCTGAGTCGAAAGGTCAAACTCCCGCGAGAAACAAGATCCAGACTTTCAGGAATAAGGAACTCTCATGAGACGTATTTGTAGTAAAATAGTAGTATTTATAGTTTCCCAGACAAAAGCGTCTGGGACTAAAGTTAGCTGGACTTTGGACTGATGTTTGGTATAAATACAAGCGTAGATTTGTATGTTTTAGTTCGTTGAATATCATTGAGTTATGAAGATATCGCTGAGATAAATAGATCAAACCAAGAAGTTTCTCTTGTGGTGATATGGACGAGACCTCTGAACAAACAGATGCAATCTTTCAGGAGTAACTTGTATGTAGAATGAGGGATCATTCTTCACAATGGTGTAATCAATTTTATTTGCCATACTGACAAATGTTTGTGAACCAGTGAAACAAAGTTTTGGTTTTAGTCGAAATCTGACTTCTTTACCTTGCAACAAAGCTTTGTGATAGTAAAGAGCTTTTGCATTTCTGCTGGTGGCTCTGTTCGCACCAGCGGCTGGTGTCACGGTGCAATCATCAAGTGTGCCAGGTTTCTCATAGATGAAACCTTGATCACGCAAATCTCCTTTCATTTCAGCATCCTGTTCTGACATCCATAATGTTTCAAAATAATCAGCAATTGCATAATTGCCTGATTCCACAGAAATTGTTTGATTGTTGATGGATATGCTGAAATGTTTGATAACCGAAGCAGCAATGTTGTTGATAAATGAGATGAAATTCAGTGGGACTCCTTCATCAGCTGGAACAATGACATTGTCTCCTTTGTAAAGTTGCATGTCATATTCTGGTTCAAAGGTTTTAACATCCATATAGGCACCAGCTTGTTGTGCCAGGGAACCAAAAACCATGTTGTCAGAAACTCCAGGATTTCGATTGCTGGCTGGAACGAGCATCTCTTGAACGTTTTCAATAGCATCTTGAATTTTGACGATTGGTTCAAAATTCAATTTTTCAGAACCTGGTTGAGCTGAGCCTAGATTTCTACTTCCAACCATTGTTGGGCTGTTGGAATATTCCTCATTATTTGTTGGTGCTTGAGAACCCAAAAGTTCGTGAACATTTGGATCTGTTTTCAAAAGTCCTCTTCCTTTCAAACTTTTTTTCCCAGGTGCATATTCTCCACGTAAAGTTTCTATGTAATTATGCATTTGGAGCGCATTCATGTTTGTTGTTCTTCTGCAAACATTGTATGATTGAGGAAGAACACAATAGGGTATATTTGCAACTTTGCTGCTTCTAATTCTTCGTAGTTGTTCAATACGCTGTTGATGTGGTGACATAACCACCTGCCCGGATCCTGAACCATGAAGGTCTGCTAAATTGTTATTATTAGTTTTATTGTCAACAGACATTGGTTGTAGGTTTGGATCGATGGAAGTAATGCTGCTGTTATTGCTGTTTCGAAGTTTCTGAAGTTTTGAAATTTTGTTGAATTTTCGAAGGGCATTTTTTTCTTCTCGAGCAGCAGCAGCAGCAGCAGCAGCAGCTGCTTTTTCCTGACGGCGTTTTTTGATATGTTTGTTTGTTCGTTCCTTCCCCATGATGATGATGCTGTGATTAAAGTGCATGAATATGCAATTAAGTGTAATTTTAAAAGGAGTTGTTTAAGTCTTGAAACTGAAACTTAAAAAATTGTTATGCCATAATGTAGTTTCTTGATAAAAGTCCTCTATTGATTCGTTCTTGGATTCCTCGTCTTGAGGAGAATGGATTGAGAAGTTTCCTCAACTGTCTTCTTCTTTTTTTTACGAATATTTAAAGTAATTTTGTGATGTTTTGAAACTCCTCTGTTTTTTATCTTTTTGGTTTTGCTGCTGCTGCTCTTTTGGTTATTATTCTTCTTCGATGACGATGACGCCGATGATGATGATTTCTTATTACCTGACAGTGTTTTTTTATTAGAGGATGATTTGGTTTTGGTTTTGGTTTTTGTTTTACTGCTAGCGCCAGCCCCACCACCAACTTTCCGACCAGAAGTTTTTTTGCTGCTACTTGTTTTTTTATTGGTTTGAATTTCTTTCTGTTTATTAATAACAGGAGCAGATTCTTTGTTGTTGTTGTCGTCACTTCCATAATCATTGAGGGTAAAACCACCGTTGTTGTTATTGCTATTGTTGTTATTTCCATTGCTAAGTTTTTTTGCTAGTTTTTTACCATTTCTAAAAGTTGCTTTACCTGCTTTTATTATCATGCCTTTACTTTTACCAATTTTTTGTTTGACTGCTTTTTTAACTTTTTCTTTTGCTATTTGCAAACCTCTTTTTTTAGCAATTTGAGTTGCTCTTTTAATTTTTGCACTTGCAAATGTACCGGCTTTTCTCAATAATTGTTTTTGAGCAATTTTTTTTGCACTTCTAGCACCATGAGAAAGTGCTTTCTTTGCTGCATTTGCAGCAACTCTTCTGGCAGCTCTTGCACTAGCTTTAGCAGCTGCTTTAGCTGCTAGTCCAACCCCCTTCCTAGCAAGGAGGGAAGCTCCTTTACTAAAGATGGAACTAAAAATTCCATCACCATATAAATTAACTCCACCAGCACCTGATCCATAAAGTTCATCTTGAAGCCGTGTAGCAATAGACATATTGTATAATAACTAACTTTTAAAATAACTATCTCACTCTTTTAATTAGAAATTCCATTATAGTGTATGGTATATGCACCTTATCACCATAAGCGTTACGAGGATCAACGTTGAAGTTTAATAGTTCATTTGTTGTCAACGTTTTAAATTCTAATTGCTCAGGAGTGTAATCCACGTGAATTGTACCTTCATCAATTTCCACTGTTTTTGTTGAATCTGTTGTCAAATTTGATAATCCATAACCGTAGACTGGAGAAGGTGATTGTGTCACAAGTGGTGATTGAAAGTTTCCGATATGCGTCCATTTTAATAAACTATCTTGAGATGTGTAATAGAAAATGTCACCAGCATTTAAATGATTTAGTGGATTTTGTGCATTAATGTACAAATAATCATATTTCTCATCTCCTTTCTTATCGAAAAGAAATGCTTTAAAATCATCATCTTTACCATCAATTGCAGGAATCCTTGGAAAAAACCACATGCATTCTTGTCCATTTCCACCCCATCTTTGTGGATAGGCAGGAGTGGCATAATAAGAATGTGGGGATTCTCTAGTTGAGGCGCTTCTCCTTGGATCTTTTGCTGTGAAAGAAGTCATTTTGACTGGTGAAACAGACACATTATCGTAGGAATTGTAAATGATTGATAAAGGTTTCCTTCCTGGTTGATTAATAACACTATTTGCAATGACTGGTTTTGTTTTGCCAATTTTTTGATATCCGCAAATATTGCAAAGAATTGAACCCATAGCAATGTACACTACTGATAGTGGAACTTTTGCTTGCATGCGAATATATTTACCACAATGATTTTTATCAAAATTATCGCATAAAATGTTAAACTTTGGTATTGCATCGGAAACAGTTTTCCAAGCTTTAGTTCTTCCCCAAAGAGATCCTCTAGGGAAAGGTGTTTTATAATCAGCATTCATGTTCCAACCAGTTACATGTTCCTGATCAGGAAATCCAGCCCATTCTTTACTTGCTTCAGCATTGCTGATTTCTGTGTTATCAAATAGATTATTTAGCACATGAACAAATTCAGTTGCTGTTAAATGGTACCAACCAGATGCCGATGGTTTGTGTCCAAATCGCGGCATTACATCCAGTAAATTTGCTCTCAAGGCAGGAGCTGCTTGTGGATTAGAAAATGATCCAATTGCACGTTTGTTCATTGGTGGTTTATCATAGTGTCTATCATATAGAGTAGCCAACATATCAAAAATAAATCTTGGCACTATATAATTTGACCAATTATATGTACTTCTGTTGCGACCAGCTAATTTATTTACAGCATTAACCCAATCCAATCCACCTCCAACCCATGGAGTTATTTTATCGTGAAATATGGGAAAATATTTGAGTGGTCCAAACACGTATTCTATTGCATACAAATCATACACATTTCTAAATTCAGCAGTCTTTGCTTTTGATGCTTCAGGAAATGAAAAACATTTACTTGTGTGAATGTATTTGATGTTTGTTAATGCAATTTGCCATTTTTCTCCAGTTGGTATTTGATAATCGCGTTTCATCAATGTTTGTTCTTGTGTTTCATTTTTATTGATAAATTCAAAATCATAACCATTAGGACCTAAGGTACTTTCTTTTGTTGGATCAATGACTCCTCTAATGTAAAATGAATTGGTTTGTTGACTGAAACTCATGATTTCTCAATCAATCAATCAATCAATCAATCAATCAATCAATCAATCAATCAATCAATCAATCAATCAATCAAGATTATAAAATGTTTTCCCTTCATAGACTAATTTCCACGCCTCATTACAAACCACAACTTCTGCTTTAAACGAATCAATATTATCATTGAAAGTTGATAATGATTTTTTATTATTGTGGTTGTAAGAATAACAGTTGATTTCAAGAGATTGAAATTCAAATGGTATTCTTGAACTTATATCAACTGAACTGAATTTCAAACGTCTTGGTGTTATATTGATCATGCTATCACTTATTTTTGTATCATCATCATCTCTTGAAAAATCCTGTTCAAGTAAGTTTGGAGGAGTGTATACGAATTCAAATAGAGTCGTTAGATATCCACCATATCCACTATTAGAAAAACTATCATTAGATAAACAACCATTAAAACTAGATAAACTACGATATCTAGATTTGGGATAACCATTTAATGTAAATACTAACAATTTGCTTGTTGTCGGTAGCGGATAATTAAAGTTTAGTGATATGTTGGATAATGCAATGTTAAAAGTTTCTGTATTTCTCCAACGTGAGTTGAGTGAATGTACAGGGAAAAGATTACAATTTACCAATTGTCCACCATAAGGATCAAACTGTTGTTGTTCATCATCATCATTTGGATTATTTCGTGGAGCGCACCATCGTTCTCCTAAACGATCAATCCAAAAGGTTCTAAAGAATTTTTCAGCAACTGCTAAACTTCCAGGTTGAGATATCAAGTCGATTGATGCTGATGTTGTTGCCATTACTTGTCAACTGAACAATTACAAATAGCATTAACTAGCATTATCGAGAAGATAGATATTAATATAAGGCTGAAGCTTTTAGTGTTAAGTTTAAAGGATATTTATAAGTTTTAAAATGCACTTGTTTCTTATTTATACTTCTCAAATATTTTTTATTTTGTTTCAGTTTCAAATGAGTTCTCTTGCGTCTTGATGTTTTGAATGACAATGTGATATTGTTGTAAAGAGACATTTGGTTGGTAAGTGGAGTCTATCTTTACAGGAAATTTTGCAAATGGAAATTGTGTTTTTATCCCAATTGGAATTTCGCAATGAAGGATGGTCTTTTCTTTGCTTCCGCTGTAGATGTTGTCTTCGGTAAAATCACATGTTGTGTTAAGTGATGATCCAATTGGCCAACGAATATATTTGCTTATTGCCCAACTTATTCCTCGTTTTAATCCAATCATGCATGGGCTTCTTGAAAGGACTGGAATGTTATATTTGTTGAAGTATTGGGTTGTCCCGTAATATTTATCACGCACTGAATGATTCATGCCCACGTGGAATAAGTTTAGAGATATAAAGTAATCACCAAACTGCTCTTTTCTCGGATATTCCTCACCATAGTTACTGAAATTGAAACTAGGTTGAGAATCTACTGATGGACCTGGTTGAAATGGATCGTCATCTTTGTAACTTTGATTGATTTTGATAATGACACACGGGATATGATAATGTTTTAATAATTCTATCCAGAAATTGCGACTAGTGATTGATTTTTGTGTGATAGCAGCAAGTTTTGCATATGGAGGATTCCAAAAAAAATCAGCTGAAAATTTTTTCACACCCAGACCAGGAAGTGGTTCTGTAAATACAGGCCAGCTACCAGTGTTCTCTGTCATTACATTAGCATTTAATCCCAAAAGCACTTCCAATGTACGACTCATTCGTATCAATTCATGTGATGGATACACCGAGACTGACCAAGGCCAGGCTTCAATTCGTCTGAAATCAAATTCAAATGCGTCATCAACTTCTGTTGATCCTGGATAATCAACTAAACGCAAAATTGGATTTATTGTTCTATAAATGTATTGTCCTTTACCATTTGGTAGCATGCTTATTCTATTGTTAAAAGAAGCAGAAAACCATTCGCGAAATTCACTTGGTATTTTTTTCTTGGCATCTTTCCCTAGTAATGTTTTACGTGCAAGTTCTGTGGGATATCTCTGTTTGACTGCTTCCTCTAATCTCCAATAAACACCACTATATGCCCATGGTGTAGTAAGTATACTAAATTGATCGTTATTACAATTAATTCTTTTGTACCATATTGAATTAGTAATTGATAAATCAGAATCAAATGGTACAGACGCAGAAATTGCACTTGCATTCCATTGAAATCTTTTATCAAAATCTATACCACCATATGGGTTTACTTTAAAATCCTTCTCCTCATTATTATCAAAATCATCAGTGTTGGATACAACTTTAAAATTTACAATGTCCTCTTTTGATTGTCCTAAAGCATTACTATTTTTTAAAACGTTGTTGCTTGCCATCCTCCTCCTTCTCCTCCTTGGGCTCCTTGGGCTCCTTGGGCTCCTTTGGTGTTGTTGTTGTTGGCGTTGTTGACGTTGTTGTTGGTGCTCGTTTCAGACAAAAATAATACCATTGAAGGCAATCGTAGTACGAAAGAGGAAGTTTATTGATGCAATCATTATGCAATTCATCACACGTTTTAACCTTTTCAAATATGCCACCTTCTGGTTTTGGAGCTGATGTTGCCACTATGGGAGGAGTACAATAGTAATACCAATCCAAGCATGCAATAACGCAATTTGTTGTTGTACAATTTTTATACAGAATTCTGCATAAAGTCTTGTTTTTAGGAACAAATCCTTCAAAACCAACAGCAGTAGGTGTAGTAGTAGTTTCAGCAGCAGTAGCAGTACTTGATGATGTACTTGTTGTTGTTGTTGTACTTGATGTTGTTGGAATGGAAGGTTGAGTTGATTGAGATATGTTGACCTTGCAGTATTCATTAAATATTGCACATTGCTCATAATCACCGCGATAATCACAACCATCTCGCATTGACTGACAATCCAAACATCCAGGCACGCAAATGTTTAATCCAGTTTTTTTTGCATTTTCTTTGCATCGAGCATTCCATAAATGGCAAGCTCCTTTTGCATTGTATAAAACACATGCTCGCATCAATCTGTCGCAATTCAAACAAGGCCAGTTGCATAGGTGCATCTTCCACATGTCTCGAAGTTCAGCTGTTTTGTTGTTTTTTTTCTTTGGAGGCATTGCTTTCCATATTTTGTTGCAATTAGGTAGAATATTTGTGACGGAAATACAACTCACATTGCCTCTAACCACATTAGTATTGCTAGAATTTGTTGTTGTTGTTCCATAAGCACCACCATGATTGTGGTGATTGTGTTGACCATTATCATCATCATCATATTTACTCATCATCTTTGTCACAACACACGCAGCAACCAACAAAGCAGTGACAACAACAACCAACACTTTAATTGTAATGATCATGTAAATCAAAAGTTTCAACATCATTATGACGCGTGCTTTGATAGGTGCTAATGATTTGTGAAAAGAGTATCTTAAATCTTCCATTGAGTCGCGATAATTGTTCGACATGCGTTTGGCAATATGATCCAATAATTCTCGACTGCCATCATCAGATGAGAATTTTTGTCTTCTTTCATCGTCAAGTTTGGATGATCTTTTATTCCTTACAATACTTGGTGATACATAAGGAAAATACTGATCACCAGATGAATGATCAGAAGAAAATGCTGCATCTAAAATTCCAGCAGCTTTTCTCAACGCAAAAATATTCCCACCTCCATCAACACCATCTTGTTTAACAACAACATCTTGTTTAACATCGCCATCATCATTGTCACTATCCTCCTCAGTATCATCCACAGTGTCGTCATGATTCAAATTCTTTGGAATTGGAAGAAATAGTGTTGCATCTTGAATATTTTCATGTTGTTTTATTGATTTCATCATCAGTATTTCGACTTCTTTGTCAGCAGCAGCAGCAGCAGCAGCAGCAGCAGCAGCAGCAGCAGCAGCAGCAGCAGCAGCAGCAGCAGCAGCAGCAGCAGCAGCAGCAGCAGATGATGAGTTTTTATTGTTCTCAACATCAGCAGGAGGAAATGGTGTATCACATCTTGTTTGATGATGAGGATGAGGAGGAGAATAATTTGTCGTTGGTGGTGGTTGAAGAAGTGGTGTAGAACAAGTGGGCATTATTCGTTTAAAACTGCGTACATGCTGTTGTTTTTCGCGTTGTTCGCGTTGTTGTTTTCGTGTTTCAACCATCTTTTTCTTCTTTTGCTTCTTCTTTCAGATAGAATAAAAACTGCGAAGCGGAGATTGTGTTTGATTTTTTTTGTGATGCAGGTCTTGATTCAAAAACTTTTAAAGGCATTGAGAGCGGTTTGTGATATTCAATAACTTTAATATGTATATATTTTACACCATCAATTGAAGTGAATCGTCTTCTTTGAAAATTACTTGTCTTTTCCAAAGTAAACAGATGTGGTAACTGCACTCTCACCAATTCGGATTGGTTAAAATAACCCAAAAGTTTTTCGCCACTAAGATCAGCAAGATGATACACATAAGGAATGATATCAGTTTGAATGCTAATAATTTTAAAAATTTCGTCATTTAAACTGTTTTTATGTTCTTTTCTAAATAGTTTTTTTTCCTTTTTGATTAAAACATAATCATCAACACGATATTTTGGTGGTGGTTTTCTACCTGTTTTCTTACCAAGAAATTTATTTTCCTGTTTTATGTTATAATCATAAATGTTCATTCGCGCATCACCAACAGTCAATGGGGTTATGTTATTTGGTGTCAATTTTGTTGTCCTTCCTGCTGTGTTATTTATTCCATTGATTATCTTTGGTAAGTAATCAATGTATTTAGGTTGTCCATTGTCAATTATGCCAAATAACTTTGATTTCAATGTTTTGATACTCCGTTCAACAATGGCGCATTTTATGTCTTTATCCTTTGTTGTAAAGGGTTTGATTCCTTGTTTTTTCTCTAGATAATCCTTTACGGGTTCTGCAATAAATTCACTACCTTGATCAGTGTATAAGAATCTCGGTCGACTTGTTGTTTTTGAAAAAATTTCTTTGAATGCTTTTATAACAGCAGGTGCTCCTTTATTGTTTCCAAATACCGGTGCGCAAAATAATTTTTTAGTAAATTGATCAACTAAAAGAAGGAGATATCTAACATTTCTATTAAGACGCACATTTGCATTTCCCATATCAACTAAATCACCTTCCCAAATGTTATTGGGATTATACACTTGCACTGAACGCCTAACCTTTGGTTTTTTCACTTTTGTTCTTTTCGATGCAAAAAGATCATGTTCTTTCCACGCTTCAACTTGTTTTAATTTCAAATTAGCAAATTCATCAGGAAAATGCAATTTTAATTGTTTATGAAAATTTTTTGTACCATTAAAAGCACCTGGAAAATTAACATCTCTATATAATGACGATAATCTATTATACAATGATTTGTTATCATCCTTATCCAATGAGTTTGTTGTTGTTGTTGTTGTTTGAATGCGATGACCGCGATGACGACGTCGTCGTGTTGGAGCCATTTATCTTCTTCTTCTTTGTCTTTGTTTATGTCGTCTCTTTGATGATGTTTGTCGTTTTGTAGATGTTTTCGATGTCTTTTTGGTGTTCTTCTGTAACAGTTTTTTAATTATTGGATAAATACTATGATATTTACCATAAATTTGTTCAAGTTCATTCAAGTTATTTTTATAACAAGACACAATTTTTTTATCATCATCATCATCATCATCATCATCATCATCATCATCATCGTTATCATCAACAATTGTATCATCGCTTTTCCCATTTGCATCATCTTCATTGTTTGAACTATTGTTATCATCATCATCATCATCATCATCATCATCATCATCATCATCATCATCATCATCATCATCATCATGTTGTTGTTGATGTTCATTATTGTTGTCCAGCTGATAATACTTATCAAGTTTATTGATTCGTAATTTGTTAGCATTGTCTTTGAAATCTTTTTCCAAGATTTTTAAAAGATTGATTTTTTTATCACGATCATCATCATCACTATTTTCATCATCAGTATTTTCATCATCATCATCATCATCATCATCATCATCATCATCATCATCATCATCATCATCACTGTTGTCGTTCATGTTTTTGTGTTTTTTCTTTTGTTTTGTTGTTGTTTTTGTCTTTGCTGTTTTCTTTTTCTGTTGTTTGATGATTGATGATATAACTCTGGAAGAGTTTTTTTTTCTAATTCTCTGTACATCAATTCAGCTTTTCTTCTCTTTTTCTGTTCATTTTTTAAATCTAATATTTCCATCAAATGCGTATACATTTTATCTCGTTGATTTTGTAAACGTTTTTTCAACGTTTTATCAACAAACATTCCTTTCTTTGTTGTAAATTGACCATCATCATCATCATCATCATCATCATCATCTTCATCCTCATCATCTCCATTATCAGAGATTTTTTTGAGTGTATTGTTGCGAATAGTATTATCAGAACTACCACTAGCATCATTGATCATTCTAGCATCATCATCATCATTCTCGTCTTCGCTTTCTTGTTCTAATTGATCCATTTCATCTTCCATAGCTTTACTATTACTTATTGTTTCCATGAATGATAATTATTTTGAGCGTAAGAACACGTATGTTAAACGTAAAAGAGTTTGAATGCAAAAAACAAACGTTATTTATTTTAAACGTAATCATAACAATCTTAACAATCATATTATAAACAAGCAAACTGTTAAATAAAAAGTTGTTAAACATTTTTCTTTTTTGTGAGTGATCTTGTTTGTACTGGTGACTTCCTAGTTGGTGACGTTATAACCTTCTTTTTCTTACTTTTCTTTTTACTTTCTTCTTTATCTTCTTTCTTTCTGCTCTTCTCTGATAAGTCGACGACATTAGACTTATCAACCTCGTTCCTTTTCATCGTCGTCCTTCTTTGGCGTATGGCTTTCTTTTTTTTCTAAATATCTTTTATTCAAAATTTCTACTTTTCTTGCTGATGATGTTGTTGGTGATGTTGATCTTTTGACAGCACTAGTAGCACCAACAGACGACATGTTCTTTTTATTTTCATCCAACATTTTCTTCAAATGAGCATTACCAAGATTATTTTTATAATCAAAACCTCGTTTACTCATGGCTTGAAGCAATTCTTTAACTCCTTTTGGAGGCTTTCCACTTATATGTTTGGTTAGATAATGAACCAACTTTGATGCATCATGAGGATCTGTTGATATTGTTTTCCCATCGATGATAAGATGTCCCTTTTCATTTGGTTCAATAACACCTCGATGTTTTCTTAAAAAACCAGACAATTCTTTTTGAGCGTAGTTTTCAGGTAGTGTTTTTGGTCGCTCATTCATTGATGTAAATGGATTTGTTAGGTATTTGTTATATGCTTTTGTTTCAGCCTCCATTAAAACATCTTTTCTTCTGTTTCTTTCCATTTGCAATTGTTTGTATTTTTGCATTCCTTCTGGTGTCTTCAATTGATTACCTTGTCTGAGAGATGCAATTTGCTTGTCAACGTTGTTCAAACCAGAGTCTGTTAGTTTATTTCGTATCATGTCGTTGATATCTTTTGAATTTGCAACTCGTTTATATCGTAAAGCAGCAATGAAATGATGTTCATACTTGTTTGGATCATTAGCATTTCGTCTAGCCAATTCCATATGTTGAGCAGCTTTATTTTCTTCTAAATTCTCCAAATGCTCTTGCATTGTTTTCATGAAAAGTGGATATACCGCTTTTGGAATCATCACCTGTTCACCATAATGTTGAGGTTGTGTACCAGCTGGAGCTAAAGAACCAGCAGGAGGATCTATTGCGACACTTTTTTGCCATAGTTGATGTAAATAACTTGGACGTCCTCCAAAAGGACCACCACCGTTTCTTTAATTTCGAAGATAGTCGAAATTAGATCTTAAGCTTTGAAGGAACAAATATCCTAAAAGCTCTATTTAGCGTCCCCTTTCTGGTAAGCCCTATTTTTTGAGCCAAACCTTTTGATAAGCAGCTCTCTCTATTGAGCCCCATCTCCACAGACATCACTGATTACCGAAGAGTTTCCATTTATTCCGCTAAACAAGCTTGCATGCAATTCTTGTATGGTTTCGGATAACAACTGTGCTGAACTTTTGCATCTCACTCGTAAAATTGCCTGTTTTGCTTACAATAAGGGGTACAAGAACTAGGAGGCTGTATGTAATGTATGTTCTCATCATTTGACTTTGCAAATAAGCCCCCTTCTCTAATAGATCCCTCTCTTATAAGCCCCAATCTTGGATCTATGAAATTAAATGAGCCACCCTGGGAACTCAATAGAGCTTTTCGGTATTAACCTATGCAGCCTTTGCGTAGACCCATAACTAGTCTACTCGTTGGCTACATGGTATTTGCAACTGATGCTTTCGGTGTTGTATTTTTCCATATAGATCCTCTTCACATCCATCTAAAATTTTATAACAACAGAACATAGCCGATGCCACAAAGAGCACGAGAATTCATCGACATAAAGCATAGAACATTTATTTGGAAATAATCAACCAACAGATTATTTTTATCATTATAGCGGTGAATGCAACTATGAAAATCCTTTAGGAGTCATGAAAAACAAATACCTGTTCTGGAGTGGGGCAAATACAGTAGTGTCCCGCATATAAGAAATAACATTTTCAATTTGAGGTCTGATGTGTTTCTTATAAAAAGAGATCTAAAGTTCCAATCAGGGTAAAGTTTCTTAAAGGGAATAGACATGGCTATATCTCGTAGCTCCTATAAATAGGCTATCGAAAACGCCTACGCACCCACTGTTTCTTTGGCTCCACAATGAAGCCACACGTGTTGAAATTATCAAATTCAATAGATTATATTTTTAACCTGGCCCGGGCCAGCTTTTATCTATGTCGATTCCCTTTAAGTTTCTTATTAGAAAAGTTATGTACTTTCAATGAACTACTCAGACACAACCTGTATGATTGTTATATAAAACACAGTTTGATTTGCATTTGTAAATTTTCACTGCCAAGAAAAGCGACAAATATTCAAGGAACCTTCCTTTTTGCTTAATTTGCACACAAAATTATTGGTTTCATCTGGATAGGAACAGTCTGACTCAACCGAAAAGCTGAAATTGTCATGTTTTTCAAATTTCTAATACATAGATGGTTTCTGAATAAGAAACAACTATTTTTCAGACCTGGACTAGTTTCTTATAAGAGGGGGTATTATTTGGAAAATCAAGGTCTGGTGTTTCTTAAATTCATGTTTCTTATATGCGGGACACTACTGTAATCCTATTTCGGTTGTCATTTCATTTTCACAATCTTGTCCGTATAGGGTTTGTTGAGTGAGCCACTAGCCAACTTTACAGTTGGTGAATAGCATTTTTTTGCTTGATCATTGCTACTTAATTAGCGGTGTGATGCAGTCGTTTTGCAGAATATTTTATATATTGCAACATGTCTCCAGAATAAGTGAAGCGTCAATGTTATTGCTATCTTTGAAAACCTTTGCATTTATGAAAATTTAAGTCTAGTTTGGAGCGAAAATTAGATATTTCTTTTGATTGGTGAATAATCCCCAAATAGTTCTTTTCAGGAAATGCAGTTTGCAGCATCCATGCCATTTGAAATAGGACATTTGGATACTGGATCCCCATAGAAGAATTAGCTTGATGATACTTTTTAGTTAACCTCGCTTTTCCAATTATCGTGAGCGCTTTGGCATCAGTTTATGTCATTTTCAGAATCTTTAATATTTAGCTGTAAGCCAAATGTTATCGAGCCTTAGAATCCGTCATTGAAGTCTAATGTTATTGAGTCCTAGAAACTGGTCATTGTAATGGTAGTAGCTGGCAATACTCTATCCAAAAGATCATCACATTATACGGTTAAATGATAGAAAAGTAACTTATCGGTTCTTTGTGGTGTACATCGACAATTTATCTAGGTTCTAGACTCAGTATGAATAAAGCTGTCTATGGGCTGTTGCCTTTTTAGTTGTTACGATTTCCTCTGAAATCCTGTAGATACAGAAAATGATGCAATGATTTGTTTGAAAAAGTTTTCGTCTTTTTCGCAATCGATCTATCAAAATTCACTGGCCCTGCTCTGAGCGTTAGGCATACTGTCAGGAAGAAGAACAGGGCGCTTTCCAAAGTGAAAAGCAATGCACAATTTCACCAAGATTTCCCGTTGAAACACCCGAAGTGTACCAAGATCGCCAATCTGCACTACGAATTTCACGACAATTTCCTCTTGCACACTTCGAGTTTCCCTTCATTTGACCGATAACACTCAACTTTTACCGCATTTGGAAATTGTGCATTTCGTGTTGGGAAAACATAGGGAAAAGTAAACTCCCTTTTCCCATTAGTTTCCAGCCTCGGAAATTTCACATTTCAACCAGATTTCCAAGTGGGGAAATGATTGGAAATGGGACATTTCCCAAGAATTTACCCACAAAACACTATGTGGAAACTTGATGATTTCTTGCCGTGTACCTCCTCCCACAATGAGATTCATCTACGCACTTGAGGTACGACAACTGTAACAACTGCATTGACTTGATGTCCGTACTCTCAACTCCTTATACCGGAGGGGGGAGGGGAAGAATAATTGGGGGGACCAGTAATGACTTGATAAACTAATATTCCGGGGTGTTGGAGCAATCAGGGAGAGGAGTTCTTTAAAATTTAAAGTAGTTGTCTTCTCTGTTAAAAACATATATTTTCTATATTGATTTAAATCATATATTTTCTATATTGATATTGATCCGTACCCAAAGTGTAACGGACAGGCCTTCCGTTTACATGGGACTCAAGGGATCCGAACCCATTTGGATCTGCTATCCGTACCCAAACGGGATCACTTTCGAAGGTGATCCTGTTTGGATCTGATCCCAAAAAGGTCTCGTGTAAACGGGAGGGATCGGATCCAAACTGGTACGGATAGGGAGTGACACAATGAAACTGAAAATCCTTTGTTGACATTTCAAAGAGGGGAATTGGAGATGAGACAGAGTCTATTAGAGTCCAAAATTTAAAAGAATCTGATTAAAATAAGAGAAAATATTTAATAGAGCGCTGCTAAGAGTTCATAAAATCCAAATGGATCCAATCCCGTGTAAACGCGAACAGTTCTGGATCCGATTCCGTGTAAACGGGGCCTTAGACTCCCAGAGAACTTCGCCACAGTATTGAGGTATGGTTCCTTCCTCTTTGCTGTGGAACACATGGAGCACATGTTAATTGAGATACCTAAACTAGCATTCTTGCATGCACCCCCTTTGCAGGAGGCAAATGAATTGATCTTAAACCTGAATAGTTGGTCACACGGGGATGCCCAACTGGGAAATGGTGTTCACATTATTTGGAAATATGCTTTTAAGTCAAAATTCTCCATATCATCAAAGACCAACCACTCCTGAAGAAAAAAGCTACCTTCCAAGCTGCAAAGTCTTCATTGGAAGCACTTGGCAAAAGGCTTCAGCCTTCTCTAAGGGGATGGCAGTCCGTCTATCTATCTATCTATCTACCGGTATACTGAATGCCTTCTAAAAAGAAGCTTAGCATCAGCGTCTAAGTCAGATGCCTCCGCTGTCCTGAAGGCATTGGTGTAGGACACATGAGTCAATGCATTCTGTGAGAAAGCATTTACGCTGGGGGTACTCTGATGACCTTATCCACAAATTAATCGGTGGCAAGGTCATACATACACAATCCCAATGTTTATGCCTCCAATGTTTCAATGCCTTCAGGGGATGCAACGGCATTCCAGCAGTTGGGAAGCCTTGCTGATTTCCAAACCCTGATGTATGCAGGCATGCAGAGCCAGTGGAACCGGCACACTCCCTGCACTCCTCAGACGATGACAATGACTATGACACTGATACTTTGTGCCAACGTTAGAAGTAACCTTTAGTCAAGTGTACATCACAACAAACCCTTTTTTAATGTGGTTGAGGTTGGATGCAAATGACACCAAGAATGGATCGACTGTCATGTAATAAAAAAGAGTCATTAGCGTGGAAGGGAGTATATGCATAAGGACCAACATAAAGTAAGATATCAAATGAAGGATGGCTTACACTAATGGGGGCTGAATAATTGAATTAATTAGTGCCATCATTCTAAGCACAACTATTACCCACCGAGCAACGCATCTTTGACAAGCAACCATTATTTTTTATAATAAACTACATGGCTTGGTCTGGTTTTGGGTTTTAAGTTTTTTATGGCACTGACCATTTTTTTTTTGCTTTAAAATTTCTATGGAAACGTAAAAAACTATCTTCCCAGACTGATGCATGCGGGCGAGGGCAAAAAACATAACTCTAGTGTGATAGAAAGTTCATTCATTAATCATGGCCTAGTCTGATACTTTACAACATTACAACTGAATTTGCCTCAACTAATTGGAAATGTTGATTTAACTACAATATTGGTTTGCCTTCTCTTAAATGATCCTCAAGATGATGGTTGTTAGGGCCCTAATGTTAAAAGCTTGGCATTGAAGGACCTAAATAAGGAGTGACAAGAAAATAGGCATGTGTTGGGCTATAGGTGAACACTCATTCAACAAACACAGAATTACAAAATACAATCTAACAGACATACCATACAATTACCCACATTCCAATAATACAAGTCCTAAATGAAAATTAACAAATACTAGAATAGATTGTAGATAAATATTCCCAGACTTACAGAAAGGCGAAGGGAAGTGGTGGGAGGGAAAAGCACAAGACTAGCAGCAGCATTTGCACGTTGACTCAAGACAAAGCGAACGAAGAGGCAAAGCATGCTACCTAAACCCACATGGGCCGCATACCAAATAAGGATAGGCAATTAGAAACAGAAACTTAATTGGGCAATACCTAGTGGTATGATATGATGCCACATGAACCTACGTGGCATCGAACGATGCCAATCACATGACCAAGGATACCTGAAAGAACATGCCACTGCCAGCATTATGCTCCTCCCCAGTTGCGCTGGGAAAACATAGGTATGAGTGCCCACCAAAGCCAAACACAAAAACCCTTCCCCTTATTTAGACTTACATTGAAGCAATGCCACAATGTCCACCTAAATAAGGAGTGACAAGAAAATAGGCACGTGTTGGGCTATTGATGAACACTCATTCAACAAACACAGAATTACAAAACACAATCTAACAGACATACCATACAATTACCCACATTCCAATAATACAAGTTCTAAATGAAAATTAACGAATACTAGAATAGATGGTAGGTAAATATTCCCAAACCCAAAGGGAAAAATTAATTCATCGTGGAATGTGTTGTGACATGGTTAGAACTGCAGCCTTCCTGAGACTAAATGGAACTGTAAGATAGAGGAGAACTGCATTAGATTTCCAATCACCCAGGATCTTAACAAACTCAAGGGGAATACCAGCTTGAAAGGCAAAGGATGCACCCCCTCGTCGGAAGGAATGGGAGCTATACTGAGCCCCAAGTATACCACATTTACTGAGGAGGTCCCTGAGTTTAGACAGAAACAAACTATGTGTAAAGGGCTGCAGGCGCAGAGATGTAGGATGAAGCCACATAAAGGCTTGGGATTCCAAGGGGGCAGAGGCTGTGAAGGAAAAGGCATGAAGAATTGCTGAGACTGGGCACAGGGGGGAGCCAGAAACCCGTGAGAGGGGAATAGAAATTTGCCTTTCTCTAAATTGAATAGTTTTACTCCAGCGCACAATAATTTCAACTCCCCAAGGGAAGAACCGAAAGTCAGATTTAGTGAACTGCTTTTTGGCATTAAAGGCAGATGCACTGGTAACTACCATGTGAGATTTCCGAAACGTACCAAAGAAGGAAGCTAGGCAAATGGCCCAAAAAGAGGCATCCACACTGCAGGAAAGTTGCAATTTGGAGTGCAGCTGGAGTAACAGGGAGACAGTAATGGGTAGCTTCTGCTGGGGGGAATCACCAAGCACCCTTTTAATGCCAGTAAGGACCGAGGATATATGCCAATTCCCAGCAAGTGGGTTGGGAAGCCCAAATTCTTTGTGCAACAGGGCGATGACGTTGAGATATTGCTTGACACTACTGTATGAGAGGGAGCGTGCAAGAAACGCCGCATATTGGCAAATGGTATGAGAAGAGGCTGGAACTGAGGGCAACTTCATAATGGCACAAAATCGAAGGTAGGCATCTCGATGGGCTCTATATGTTCTCTTAGTACTGTCGGCAAAGGCTTGATTGCGGTATTTACAGACCTCCTCAGTGAGTTCTTTGGCCAACACTGCATGACACCCGGAACCTGGAAAGGAGGAACAATGCACTGTGTACAGACATATTGTTTGTCAGAGAACTACCGGGGATGGAAGCAGGTGTGAAAGCCTCGCACGAGGGGGAATAGAAATGCAGTAACGCTGATGGCCACCTTGTTGCAATGCTGGATTAGACTGATTATATGGCCGTAGTTATCGCTATTGAAAGACTGCCGGACGCTTCTAACTACGACTCATAATCAAACGTCGTTATTTTGAAATCGCAATTTTTGTCTCGTTTTCGTGGAGGAAGCCATTGCGGAGGAGATCTCGTCATCAATCAATCAAAATTCGAACATGGCGATGGTGGAGTGAAATGGTGGGATGAAATGGATGATGTGGTTAACTTTAATGCTGTATTTCTTCTGTGGGAAAAGGGGCAAATAGATGCCCTCGAAAAGGTGCAAACAGTAAGTTAATTTCTGTATTCGTTTATTCTTGCTTTGTGTGCTTGTGATGATATGCGGTCGTCCGTTCAAGTTGTCGTTTAAAAGGAAAGTTTGCAGTGGAGATGGCAGCTAGCTTACCAGATTTGTCAAATTCATTGCATCAACTTGGTCAGGAGAGCATTAACAGCTGTGCTATCATAATAGTGATTCACAAGAAAAGGAAAGTCCTCTGGGTTGTTGCAATGTAATGTGTTAAAAGTTTGGCTGATGGCTATTATACAAACAGTCCTGTTCTATCATTTTATGCTTTGCAGAAGCTGAAAGGTTTGCAAAAAGCAAACAGTGAAGGAAATTGAGTTTTAAATCACACAAAGTTTTGGAGAAGGCAAGACTAACTGCACGTACATTAAGGGTGTTGGTCCATCCAGTGAATATATGCCAGACTGATAACTTTGCAAAGTGTGCGCAGGAGATGTGCACCTGGCCATTCTTTTCAAACAATGAACTATTGTTCTTCCTGGAACTGCGCACGGAACGCACAACATAGTTACCAGTCTGGAATATATGTACCCCCCACCTGTGAAAGAGAAAATCCAGAGATATGCATAAATCCCCCCAAAATCCAGGGGCATGCAGCTGCTGAGATTTAAAAATCCTGGGCTGGAGTAGTGACAAAAATTAGGAAAAATCCAGACCTTCAAGTTGCTGGCTAACTCTTCCATCGGGGCAACATAGAGGGGGTAAACTGTCTGTAAAATTGAAAATTGGACATTCCCATGCGTATTTTTAGAGGTGAAATGGTGATCTTTCCAACACATGTATCCCAACAAATCCATGGCCTCCAATTTGATGAGCTGCCTCTCCATAGGGGAGGGGGTACATATATTTCTTTAAGTACCACCCTAAAGATTTTCATGCAAAAGAATTTTAAAACAAAATGAGCACAGGTTGCATTTCATCTAGTACAACCACCCTAGATACATTCAGATCTTCTAGAAAGCAGATCAGAGTGCAACTCTTCAGTTACTCAGAAATATGTAACAGTGAAATGTTAGATCAAGGAAAAGTCACTTCTGATACATCAAAGATATCTGACCAGATAAATCAAAACCAGCTATTGTAGTAACTATAATTTTTCAAACATAATATCTTTTCATGTACATCTTTCTTCTAGGATTGAAGATACAGTTCCCATGATATGGACACTAGATGCTGTTTTAAAAGGGAAATTTGCAGAGCTTAGATTTGGACTAGATAATATTGTTGTGCTTAATGATATTTATCTCTATCATGTACCAGCAGATATGAAGCAGACCGATCAACTGCTTTAAAGTGGATTTACTTTTTCAGAAAGCCTCTAGTTTGTTTGGCCCTAGGGTAACCAAAGAATTATAACAAATTCATGTTGACCCTGATTTGGTCCATAGTGCTAGCCTGGAAAGATTTTTGGTTTTCAAAACTTGAGAACTGAGCCAATTTCTTCAGTTTATAGATTTTTTGCCTTTGATGTTTGTCTAGAAATAAGACAAAGAACATCAACACACCATACACTGTTTGCGAAAACACTGTTAGTTAGTGGGAGTGATGCTTTGGATGGAAGGGTGTATCACCCTGGAAGAATATAATACACCCTTGGCAAAAAGCCTTTTTCTTCTTCAGAAAATTCCCCAAAAATCCTATCGTTTTATAATCCCATATGCCTTTTTTGCATGTGATACACCCCTCAATTTTAACATCACTAATGGCTACATCTAAAGCCGTTCAAATTTTGAACCTGAGAGTAGCAGCAGATGGCAAAATTTATCTAAACTTTAGATAGAGGCATTTGATGCACTTTCTTGGAGATTTTGAACATAGTGTTTCTTGTTTTGTTGATATTTTCAAGGTAACATAATATCAAACTTGACCATATTTGAGGCAATGTATTTAACCGATTGTGAAACTAGCTACTGCTGAAGATGCAATGAGTCTCTGGAGTTTTCTCATATGCCCTGGTGTACTGAGTGAATATTCTGCATCTTGCATGGGGACATGCCATTGAGAAGGATATCAATGGCTGATTATGTCACAAGCAGTGCATGTACCCACAAAATCAAATATTATATACATATTTTTGATAAGAATCTACTGTAAGATGACCAACATCTTATGAAACTCAGGCACTATATCCAAGAATTGCTGAAAAACTTTCTACTTAAATTCAAATATATACTGCAAATATGTTGTCAAACTCTTATTTTTGGCTTGCCCAGCCAGCTACCAAATACCAACTAGCTTGGTATGTTTTGAACTTCTGAAATATTCCCATAAAGTATCTGAAATGTGAAGAAACATATCCCCACAAGTGTTAGAAGCTATATGATATAATTCCTGTATCTAAATATAAGAAACAAATTAAGAAACTTTTGGTACTGACATTTTGAAATCTTCATATTGAATTGGAAACTATTGGTACTATGAGCTGATCTAAGTTTCTTGTAAAAAAGGTGCTGGTAGATTTTCAGCTACTTGGGAGCTGCCCTGTCTTCTTCATGGGCTATCTTTAAAATCCGGAATCCGGAAATTCCGGCGGAATTTTTAGAAAATCCGGAATTTCCGGATTTTCTCAGAAAAATCCGGAAATTCCGGATTTTCTCAGCAAATTGGCCTTCCAATTAAGTTTGCAGCCTTCTCAATAAAATTGAATAAATGCCAGCGTAATCAAGATACAGATAAATGATAAGGATCGTTCTAATTTAATCCAGTTTGAACCTTTCTGAACTTGTCATTAACAGGCTATTTTATCTTAATTAATAATTATCATGAAAAATCAAAAATAACATCAAAATCTTTCATATCAATTTTATTGAACAATGAGTGAGCTAGTGGGTGGGTCATATGAAGCAGATATCTGGGGACTATTGTCGCCAAAAATGCTGTGTGCACAACACATCATGTGAGACATACCCCCCAGCTGTTTTTGTGACATTTTTCGTGTCCTTTTTTGCATTCCCTTGCACTGGCTTTAGGTACCCATCCAGCATGGACACATTTAAGGTACCTAAGATAAAGCGGGCTGGTGAAACTTTTGAGGGAATTCCTCGCTTTAATTTTAACGATTTAGTTATCAAAGATAAGATTGGTTCTGGCAGTTTTGGCCATGTAATAGGTGCAGAATGGAAAGGAACGATGTGTGTTGTAAAACAGCCACACGAAGTTATTGGCAACGCGCGAGAATTCCACAAAGAAGTCAAGCTCTTACATAGCGTAAAAGGCCATGAGAATATTGTCGAGCTAACGGCATATGTAACGGCATATTTGTCAAAAGGAGGAAGTGTTACCCTGAATCAGAGTAGTCTTTAGTAGTTATATTTCCGAACACACTAGAAATTACCCCTCATCGAACGTAAGATAGACTCTCAGATTGCACAGAATTGATTTTCAGATATTTTAAACGAAAGTCAAAAATTTTTTCACAAAGAATTAGCTTGACAATTTCCATGACATTGACATCTTGACTTTGCATTTCTCGTCTTTCAGTTCTCGGGAAGTCGGTATCTTAGTATATTTTGTTGTACGGGGACGTGGCATTTTTGTAGGGCTACCTGTTTCAAAAACGTTGCGGAATTATGTGTATCCTTTTCAGAAAATTCACGCAATCATGAGTGTGACTTCCAAAATTTTGCAGAATTATGGGTATTGTTCTGGAGAAAATTTTACAAATGCATGGGAATTGCAGGAAATTTTTCATAATTGTTGGAATTATGGTCCTAATACTTATTTGAAATATACAGGGTTATGGGTACCAATTTTTAGGGCAAATGCCACGTCCACGTCATATGATAGGTGAAGATCCCCCCCCCCCCCCGAGTTTCAATTAGTTTCGATGATATACAGAATAAATTTGTAGAGCCTTGTACTAACAATTTATCTAAAATTTTGCTGCTGATATCGTTCTGTTCAGAATTTTTTCATTAAAGGGGCCGTTGCACGTGCGCACCAGCGGGACACAGGGCAACAGTCTTGCTGAGTTGCTTGGGCTAAGCAGCGCAAATTTCTTCGAGAACGATCAATGCATTAAAATCCGGTTGCATCGCCGCTACAGACACGCCACAAAAGGAAAATCTTCGAGAAAATTGGAAAAGAGGGATAGTTGCTTCAAGCCACGTTTTTATTTTAAAGCATGGAGCCTTCGCCGCCGAAAAGAAGGCGTACGAAGTTGTCGTTTGCTGCCTCGAAGAAACGACAAGTGACGACGAAAGTTTGGCAGGCAAATCACCGGAGAATCTGGCTGAATCTAAAAATTATGGAGACGTGGAAAAAGATTAGAAACGAGGGATGTTTTGTCAATGACAGCAGCTTTGCTGCACATCTTCTCTCTCTGGAGATAGGACGGCGAAAAAGGTAATGAAGCAGTTGTTTCATTTATTTAGGCCAAGGCCTTAGGCCACAAAATAACTAAATATTCTGTTTTTGTTCTCAATACTGAAAATTGTGTCACTGCATTTACCTTACTCTACAGTGTTACGATTAAGACAAAAATGAAAATAGAAAATGTTTTTTACTTTGGTTTTTCATTTGTATGTGCATGAAATTTGTTTGCAATGTTGTGTAATGTATATGAAACACATATACTCCTGACACCCTGACAACCCTGACATGGTTGATGGTCTTCATGACTGTAGACCAAGTTGGTAGCTTGTCGTTGTTTGTTACCTGTAGCAAATCATTGATGGGAACAGTTCAGAAGATTGAATGATTTAAAATTACTATGAATTAGCTTAATTCACAACCTTTGAATTATTATTTCTTTATTTATAGAATTGCATCAAATACACGTAAGAAACCCCTGCAGAATAGAAGAAAGTCAATAACTGAATTTGGTAAGTTTAAGTTTTGTTTCCCAATTGCCCATACACAGATTTTATTTGTAAGAAACTTGCAAATTTGAGCCAATACTGACAGTTTCTTGAAATTATCAGATTTTGAGAACTCCAATGTGTACCATCTTGTGTATTTAGAACAACTATTTTAGGCAATGTTTCCAGGGCTTAGAAACTACTCAAGTACCTTCAGGGTAACAAAATATAGTACACAGTTTAGTTTCAGTTTTAATAAACAATTGAAAATAAATGAAACATGCTAATGAATTCCTTTTTAGATTGTGCCTACTGTAGTGTCTAAGTTGATATTTTCAGAGTACTTGAGCTTCTTTATCTTTTAAGATCCAAGAGTTGAGTTTCTCATAATCATCAAGTTGCCTCTGGATTATGATAAGGATAAATGATGCATCAACTTCAATGCATATGCCAAAAGGATATGAAATTGGTAATCTTTACAGTTACATAGCACAAATTTGTATAAATTAAAAGATTTATAGAATTTGTTTATTTTCATTGTCATTACAGGTATGTCAACACCAGCAGGTATAAGGAAGCCACCCAGGTCAGATCTTGGCATTAGTCCAGTGCCACATCCACAGAGAGGGAGACAAAACCAGCTTTGTGGCAATGAGTCAGGTGATAAACAAGACTCCACAGTGATAGTCAATGTAGATGGAAGCTCATACACCCTAACTGATGGCCATATAAATGGATATTGTTACGTAATGGCCATATAAATTTGTGGTTTATGCTATGCAAATAAGGATAGAACCATTACTTAGCTTTCCCTAAAACCCATATAAATACCTGTTGGTGAAGGGTAATGCTCTCTAATCTTAACAACACAACAAGATGGCACAACACGCCTGTTGCCCTTCCCTAAGTATCCATGCTGCCACAAGACATATTGCCGATATGCAGCTTTGCGAAAAGCTCTACAACTGCTGTCCCTTGCATCATTTCGTAAGTCAGTGAGGCTTCCAACAGCCATTTCCAAATTCTCTGGATCCAAACAGAATTTTGTAAATTTCCTTCTTTCAGTGATGCATGTGGCTTTTCGACAACATTTATTCTCTATTTCAGCAGCAGGATTGCCATTCAAAGGAGAAAACACTGAATTTCTAGTTCCCTTTTTCTCCATGATTCTATGATGCTTTGTTCTTGACTTATAAACGGTCAAAGTTAGGAGTAGTTGGTGAGCCACAGAATCCTTGGATCGAATGAGCTAAAAAGATTTTAATCAATAAATGAATCTTAACGTGGTATGTTGTCTGCAAAACATTGCATGTTGATTGAAAACTGTATTGTTTGTGCTATTGCTATGTGAGGTATTCAGAAAAGAGCACTAAGTGCGCACAATATTCCTTGAAATGTAAAATTTGCAGACCTCTTGCTGGCTTGATCATAACATGCTCATTAATATTATCAACAGTAAATCAGTGTTAGGACTATCTTCAGACTTCAAAGAACCTTAATAGCTCATTTTGGAAATGCAAGAGTACCGCAGGAGCAAAGAGTCCTTCTATCAAAACAAGGACCTTTCATTAACATAAAACATAGAACTTAAGTAACGGAATTAATCAAAGTTTCCATGACAAGAGCTTTTTCTAAGCTATTTTCGTTGGAGATGGATCTAGAGAATGGATTTTGAGAGCAGATTTAATCAATGAGCAGTTCTAGAGCAAAGGATCCTTATAACCGAAAGGATATTCCAATTTTGATCAAAGCACAGGGAGTGCGCAATAAATTTTCGCTCATTTTCTAACCTAATTGATTTGAAAGTTTCCTATTTACCTGACGGTTTCATGACCACTCGTAACTGCTAGAAACCTTTGAAGGACAACTGTATCTGAAAAATTTAACAGCTTTACATCACATTGTTTCGTTCTTAGAATCGCCAGAAGTAATTGTTCCATAATTTTACAATGAAAGAAATGCAAATGTTTTCTTGACCGTGTATCAATGTATCAATCAACAAAATTAGAAGCTTACACTTAGAATAATGGCTAAACATATAATTTTTATCAAATAGCATGCACTTTACCAAAAATGGCAGCTGGAAATGGGGAACTTTTTGGCTCACCCAGTATAAGTCTCAGGTTATCTCAAAAGGCATACAGAGCGTGAACAACGGAGCATGGGATTATATTGTCACGCAGCAGTGACAGTGTGTCAATACATCAGTGTATCTGAAAAATTTAACAGCTTTACATGTATCTTTTAATGTATATCGTAAAAATTTTTAAAATATTATTTTGCAGGATGCCATCTTCTCCTGTACTACCTGGACATCTCTCATGGAGCATTCAAGTTCTGTCGCTGTCTCCTGAAACCTCATTTCTAAAAGCTGAATAACTTCTTGCAAGTTCTCGTCCATATCTGTACAATAACATGATGAATCTGGTTGTTACCTGCTGAAAGTGATGCAGTGGCTGCAGAATTAATGAAGTTGTTGGAACCATGTAGTGCAACTTCCTTGGCTATTTATTTAATATTTGGTTCCATTCACCCACAGAACATTGCATGGATTTTCGTGATAAAGGCATTTGCCGTCTGTTGTTGTAATATGGCATTTGGTACGAAACTGTGCTAGAAAAGACCATAGATCGACTATATCTTTATACACTTGTCAAATAGTTTGGGCATGAAACAGTGGGTTGTGATCTGCAGCTGTTGTCATTAACGATAAAGGCGTTTCCTGTCTGTTGTTGTAATGAAGCATTGGTAAGAAAGTAACGCTAACAGAAGGGAAAGGCACAAGTCTACTGGGTGTCCCCAAGAAAATTGTAAGCATTTGAACATTTACTGCGAAGGAGCCTTATGTTAGATTTTGCGAGGTTGCATGTTCAAAGCGGCCTTGTATTCGCAGAGCAATTCCGTTGAAAAGGCAACATTTGTGAGGCAGATCGAAGAACGCAGGGACACAAGGAAAAGGGCACAAAAGATGCTTTGGTATCACAACACTGCTTAGCACTGTACCTGTACCTTCAGTTCTTCACTCCTAGGAAGTTGGGCTGTGAACTGTTAAAAGTCTACACACATCTGTCCTTTAAATTCTTTCTAACCATAGTTTACTCTCTTAGATAGTTTGATTCATCAGGAATGTTTTATGGGATTTTGAGCTGATTCCAAAAATTTTATTCAACTACCACGTAGCATAGGTCAATAGGCTTTCTCAGGAAGTTTGCCTGTTTCGGTGAAATAAGCTCCTCCGCAGTAACTGTTCACACACTTAGGGGCCGATTGTGTGAGAGTTTTCAGCGCGCCTAACGGGGTTGATAACTGACCCCCCTTCTCCATTTTCAGGTCGGGCTGAAATGCCTGCCAGGGCTGGAATTTCAGCCGTCCTACACCTAGGCGGGCTGGGATTTTCAGCCCGGGTAAACAGGCTGACATGTCTCCTATAATCGCAACTTTTTTCAGCCCTGGCTGAAAATTGACTTTCCACATGCGCAGTTCAATAAAGTTTCCCGCCAAAACAAACTAACACGAAAGATTCTCAAAGATAGGGGCCAAATGAAAGCAAGCACTGTTTTCCAGCGGATAACTGGTTTTTTTAAGGTCATTTTGAATTTTTTAAACCTTTCACAATTTTGGCGCGATTTTAGTAGCTAGTTTCAGCCCTGGCTGGAAGCTGTCATATAATCGGACACCAGTTTCATCTCAGCTTACAGGGCTGAAATTCCAGCCCGGGCTGAAAAGTCTCATATAATTGGCCTCTTATACTTTTTTGGAGATCCGTCAAATAGACCTTTTAGCTATTCTGAAAAGATATTATCTATTATCTTATTATCTTTTAGAATCGAACGATATTATGCTACTTTTTGTAGAATTTTCCAATGAGCACAATGGTGATAGAAGCTCTAACGTCACTCGATCGAACCTCATGTACAAAAGTGTATAAAAATAACACTCGATCCAGGCTCTTTTGTAGAATAGCTAAAAGGTCTATGCTCACACTTCATTTCTCATATGGGACTTTAGTGCCAAAAATAATTCCAAGACGAGACATATTATTATTATTAAGGAACAAAAGGCACCATTTGAAAATAACAGAAAAGTAGAATAAGAAACCCAAATGTAATTTTGCTACAATGACCAACTGTTTCCATTAATTATTATTCTTATTATTATTCTCATTATTATTATTCTCATTATTATTATTATTATTATTCTCTATTCTCATTATTATTATTATTTTCTATTTCCTTGGCTAAAAACAGTTCTACTGTTCGCTGATATGTTCCATGAATCCAGAATCATTGCATCTGTCCACTTTTGGATCATCATCATCGATTGAGGCAAAAATTGCATTGTCCTCCGCATTATTGAGTTCTTGCAGGATTGCCACATCCTGTTTCATATAGTTGACAACGTTTCTGATTGTTCACTTACAGGCTTGCACGTTCCTGTCTGCTATCGCCAACTGTGTTTTGCAGGTTTCCCATGCTTCTTCTGTGTCCCTGAATCAGGCTTCCAGGGTCTGCAGCGCATTCCCAAACTTCTGGTCCATATCTCTACAAGAACATAGTGAGAAGGTGTTAGCATGCGGCATCTGTATTGATCGCTGAGAGATATTGCTACAGCTTTATCCTCAAAATGATGGAATGACTCCAGGGGCAAATCACTGCAACAAGTCATGTACACTCTCGAGAATACCCACAATTTTCATCAAAAATTAATCACATTACTCACACAAAATTGCGTCAATCATGCAAAGTTACCAGTCATATGACAGAAAAACCTCCATCAATAGTAATGTACTGCTACAAATGCTACAATCTTGGTCAAAATTCTTGGGACAAGTCACAAAATTGCACTACCTCAGTCTTTGATTCAGTGCAATATGGGCATGTCACGTGACCTGTGAGCTCTATTGTTTGAACATTTCTTTGTCAAAATGTGGCAAATAGACAATTAGTAAAAATCAGGTAGGTTTGGGGGACATTTTTGATGTCTTTGAAAAACACGGCAAGAAAAACCTTGAGGGGGGTGGAAAACACCCCCCACCCATGCGGATTAGGGTTAAGAAAGAAACGCAAATCTGTGAATTTTGTACAGCTATTTCCTGATAAAAGGACACAGGCAGTTGCAAGAAGATCTTTCAGGTAAATTTTAGAGTTTCTGGACTGATAAAAAAATTTCTGAGGATACCCAGACACCAAGATGCCATTGCCACAAGACCATCTTAGCTTCAACACTGTTCCCTGTACATCAGACTGAAATATCGATGGGGCATTGCATATGCCCCCTGTAATCAGACTTTCCTTACAAGAAGACCCAAACAACTCTTTCAATTTTTTAAGCGAAGCAACATGTCTGTGTCTTACAACCAGTTCCAGTTCTTCAGCCAGGTTGGAAACTCGGGTGGCTCGGATGACTCGGGCTAATGTCTATCACTTCAAAAATGAAGTTTGCTGCAATCATTTGGATATTCCTTGGTAAGAGAAATCGCGAGTATCATCTTCCTTCCAAATGAGGCCTTTTCTAGAATTTACCGAAGTTGCCTGAGTTTTTGTTCTGACCCTATAAGAAAAAACGAAAATCTGGCCACCTTGGGCAAAATGCCAAAGTCTGATTAAAACAAAGTAAAATGATTTACAGCATTAACTTTGCTCAAGGGGAAATGCTCTTTTTTTACCTATTTCCACCGAGAATCCTAACTTTTATTCATGGACCTAAGTTTCACGGCAATGGCGAATGGGCCTACATTGGGATACACCCTACCCATTTTACCTCAAAGTTACCCATCTTTATCCCAGTAGACCCCTACCAAATACACTCAGCAAACTTTGCCAAGGGACGTCTTGCTACTGGCCTCACGCCAGTTAGCCAAACAATCTGTTGCTGCCTTGAAGGTATGTACAGTTACTTTATAAGAAAATAAGAAATTGCACCAATACTGAAAGTTAGTATGAATGAATTTTAACCAATTCAGCAGAAAATGTTCATTTGCAGTTTTCTCTTTTGGTCCTTGTTGGTTATTGCATTCGGCCTAGGCAATCATATGCCATGTGTGGCTTCTCGAGAATTCAAAAATCAGAAGGCCGTTACTTTCGTTGTCACGTAATGGGATAAAGGCCCTTGCAAATGCAATAAAAACCTATGATCTTACCTCCACACTGTATCCCCTTCGAAGCATTGGCCATGTCCATCCCGCTCAATTTATTCTTTTTGTAATCCTTGCGGAATCAAGTCTCGTCATGGCCGCTTTCCATCCCATCCCAACATTCACTTGCATTCCCGCCTTTTTCAATTTTTTTCTCAGCCTTCGTTCACCCCCTAACAAGTCTCGAGTCATTTGCTTTTGAAAACCCAAACCTATGACGTCTGCCATGGCATATCACATATAAGGTAAGGCAAATGTTACGCGCATCACCCAAAAGTTGACAATAAGATTGAGGCCTCATTGCCATCCCATGGTTTTTTCCAGTGGAAAGTTCAATTTCGAGACCACTGCGTAGGCACAGCAATGCGCAGGAGATAACAAAGTTCAATTTAGGCCCAAACATTTTGAAAGCACATGTGATAGAGCTCTTCAGGTCAAGGCAAGAACTATGGCTGAGAAAGGCTGCCAATGTCAAGGAAGAGAATCTTATGGCATTTCAAGGTAGGTAAAGAAGCTAAATTAACCTAATCTAATTTACTAGTGTCCCACCACTCATGCTCAGATAGCCACCGCTGGTGAGACCAAGATTTGAGCGTTGTGGAGGACGCAGCCCGTTGTCACGGCCATACAGCCTATGCTCATAAATGACAACCTGCAGCCTGCATTATGCAATGGCGTTATGCAGATTACACCAGCCGGACTTGGAGCACACTTTTTGGACATTGAACCGCTGCCTTCAAGGAATCAACAAGAGCGAACTGACAACGTTGATTCTCTACATTCTAAAGATCCGACAGCATGCTAACAAGAAATTTAAGGGAGGAAGAGGCTTCAATAAGCTTTCAGCAAATGCCAAGAGGGCTCTTGAGACCAAAAATTTAAGCAGATCATTTTGGAAGCGATGGGATGCAAAGCATGATGATTTGGGAATAAAGAGGCAGGGTACCATTTCCATGAATAGGGCACTGAACTGTACCCTTGACATGGCTTGCTCTCACCTTGATGCCTTAGCAATGGAGCTGATTGATAGATGCATCTTTACTGATGCCAAACAGATCGAAACAGGGCTGTGGACTGTTTAATCATGACGAGACATGGCCAGGTGAATTCCGCGGATCTTGCGGATGCCGCGGATGTACAAAAAATACGCCAAATGCAAAATCCGCCGAATGCATTTTGACATTAGGTAGAAATGAATTCCACGGATTTCAGGGCAAAATGTTTAGTCAAGTCCGTAGAAAAATTTGCAAGCATTTTAATTTTTGGTTTAAAGCATACCTTATACATTCCTGCTGATGATCGTAGTTGCTGAACGCCTTTAAATTTTCTCAGTGGCGCCTCCAATCGAAGATTCTTAGGAGGCCGTGATGTTGTTTGTTATCAATGTCAGACTCATTGAGTAGATTGTCTGAAAGTCTTGATATGCTTTGGTTTCTCAAATAATTTGAAAACAACTTTTAATTAAGATTATTCAACTGACTGTGATAAATAACTGTTTCAGTGTAATTACTTTGGGTTTAATCACGATAGGGGGCAGGGGGCTTCCGATAACTTCTCTTGAGGAATACGTCACGCATTTTTGTTGTCAATGGTCAACTTACTTCCGCATGTGCACATGTTTCGATTGTATTTAACTGCTTTCTCGGCATCAGAAACTTGTAAATTACTGCTTACTCAACGTACGAATCTCTCAAGACAATGTTTTGCGTTGAAGTCTGTGAAGTCCGCGGGATTCATTTTCACCTAATACCAAAATGAATTCCGCGGATGTTGTATTTGGCGGATGGTTTCAAACTCGCGAAAGTTAGCCAGTTCTGGCATTGGTAAACTCGCTGATGTTTTGTGGCAACTATGAACTTCAAAATAAAGCACGATTATTTTAACATTTGATACGTAAAGGAGAACATCCTTGCCCCTATAGTTTTCGAGCTAAAACTCGACACACAATACTCAATAACTGCTGGTGACTCAGATATACGACCAAATTGTTTTAGAACCTGTCTACGGCAGTGTAAGGAGAGAAAGAACTAGTACATTGCTGCTTTCCCCGCGTTACAAACTGTACAGACAATATTTCACTTTGAAATCCGCAAAGTCCACGGAATTCATTTTCACCTAATGTCAGAATTGATTGCGCAGATTTTGTATTTGGTGGATTTTTTGCACATCCACGGCATCCGCAAAGTCCGCGGAATTCAACTGGCCAAAAAAAACCAATGATACTCACGACAGTGAGATGAAGTGCTGACCCTATTGCTTTGACCGATTGTGATTGAGCTTTGTTGAGAGCGAATCAATGGTGGGGCTCACACTGTCATGCGCAACTTTGCTGATGTTTTCTCCTGTTCTCAACCGTCAAGCTAATTTGCATATTATGTCATTGACATAAATCACTACTACGCATGCAATCTGGAGCCCTTTTTGGGCGATTCCTCAAGGCTCACAACTTAGCCTATTCGTATCCCCAACAAGATATATGCTTCATACAAAAAAGGATTTAGTTATCAACTATAGAATCCTTCAGTTCATGTGTATAGAGAATTAACCTAATTTAACCAATGGTGAACAGTAGGGAGAATTGTTTTTGCCATGCGCACAAAAATCACAGGGAGACAAGAGATTATGTACTTAGTTACAAAGCTACCATTTTGAAACAGCGCCTACGGAAGGTTGCCACAACTACTGCCTAATTTCCAGACTCCGCGGTCACTATTTTCACGCGCATTTCAAAATTGAAAATGACTGAAAGCAAAATAAACGATGCGATTTTGTCTGACAAGTTAGGGCATGCGTTACCGTTTACATCTATTGTTTTCTAAATAAACTAACATGATATTTAGGAGTTTTGGTGAATTTTTTGTGAAGGTTTTGAAAGTTTTCTGAAATAACTTGTACGTGAAGTAAGTGAAGAAGAGAGTTGCGAAGTCAAGTGGTGCAAAAGAATATGTTTGTGGTGTTTGTTTTGTTGTTTACAGCCCTCCTGGCAAGTGGTATGGATGATAGATGCGGTCAGAAGAAGGTTGTGCAGTTTGTAGAAAAGCGTGGAAAAAGGCAGAAGATTTTCTACAATGGAAAGGTTTGGCGGTGCTTCCAAATTAAGAGAATCTTTTGGAAGAGATATGTAGACAGGAAATGACTTGTGCTCGGCATGCGAGAGAGCGATTTCAACTTGGTGATGCACTGGCAAACGTTCAAAGGTAAATAGTTTTACAAAACTTACTGCTGTATCATCTGTATGTATATGAAAATTATTTCCGTTATGAACTACCTACTCCATTCTTTAAAACCAAGCTCTTTGTCTCAAGGTTCAAATGAGCGGTTGTGCTAAACACCGGATCGACCAAGAATCACCCACAACCAGCCAGAATCATCCAGAACTAGCCTGAATCACCCAGAACCAGCCAGAATCATCCAGAACCAGCCTGAATCACCCAGAACCAGCCAGAATCACCTAACAACAACAACAGCCTTATCACCATTAAGAGCACGTGATATGTGTTGCTGATCTTCAGGGCTGCAAACCTTCCACTCTGCTCTCTCTTCAAACAAAATACACAAAAAATAGGCCAAAATATTAGGCCTACCTTTTCGCACATTGAGAACATCCGTGTATTTCTCAGGTAATTGTCCTCGTTGTTAGTTTGAATGATATGATTGCTGACTTTATACGCTGAATCAATCACTGAATTTTGCTTAACTTGAAAATCACTAAAGCTAAACTCACCTTGAGTAAATTCAGCTCCGCCATCATCACCAACTCGTGGTCAAAAGTGGTTGTTCGATGGGCTTACTACATCATCATAGAGTTTGTTGCTGGTGCAAATGAACGTGGTTTCCTCTTTTTGTGTTATGGAGTATTCTTTTTACCTATTTTGTTTTAGAATCGTTTGAAAGGAAAGATTGTAAAATTTTTTGTGGGCATACCACCGTGCAAGTTGAAGTCAACCCCGCCCCTGGCGTATCGGGGTAGAAATTAGCTCAACCACGAGATGAAAGAAGTTGATAAACACTTGATTACATTAACAAAACAACTATAATTTTGCCGTTGTTGATTACTTTTTATTTGCTGTTTTTGTTTTTTATTGTTCTCGTTTCATTCCTTTGTTTGTTCTTTATCATCAAAATCAGACGCACCATCCTTTGATCTTGGGTAATTGGCAGAGTTGAAGGTTTACATCCCTGAAGATCAGCCACACTGAGCACGTGCTCTTAATTGTCATCAGGCTGTTGTTGTTGTTAGGTGATTCTGGCTGGTTCTGGATGATTCTGGTTGATTCTGGGTGATTCTGGCTGGTTCTGGATGATTCTGGCTGGTTCTGGGTGATTCTGGGTAATTCCGGCGTTTAGCACAACCGTCAAATGAGATCTCTCACGCAGGCATTCACTTACTCGTTAAAACACAGCGTACAAAGTGCAGCAACGTGTTTCTAAAGTACTTTGCACAAATCACAATTTTGGAATAGGAGTCTGTACTCAATCGAAATGCAGTCAATTACACTTAGATCTCTGCCTGAAGATGCTATCGAAATGTCGCTTGCAGACAAATCAGTGCCCAAATATGCAGTTGGCAAAATTGAAGTTGAAAACAGTAAGATGCTTGCAGCATTTAATAACAGTTAACATCCTGTTCCGTAGAAGGTTATGCATTGCAAGAAATGCAATGGTTTCATTAACGAAGATATGGAAAGACAAAAGTATTACCATCTCAACAAAGAAAAGGCTACTCCAATCCCTAGTGTTCAGCATAGCTAACTATGGTTCGGAATGTTGGGTTTTAAAAAGCAGTGACAAAAAGAAGATCGAAGCTTTTGAGCTTTGGTGCTATCGACGATTATTGCGAATCAGTTTTACAGAAAGGAAGACGAACGAGTGGATTCTGGAAAGGATGGTGGTAAAAGAAAGGTTATTAACCACACTGAATCGCAGAAAAATGGCTTTTGTCGGACACATATTTAGAGGCAATGACATCAGCAGTGATCTTTTCACGGGAATGGTCTATGGAAAGCGAGGAAGAGGAAAACCAAAAACCAGATTTAGCGACAACGTCAAAGAAATTGCAGGTGGCAGAGGTCTCATTGATTTGCACAGGCTAGCGTAGGACAGGAGATTATGGAGAGCCACGCCGGTTCATCGACATGAACCTCCCATTACATGATGATGATCCTGTGATTTGAAATTGATTAATTGATAAAAAGGATTTTTTTGGATAACGTTGAATGTGATTTCCTTACTCTATGAGCTATATGACATAAAATTCCATTGATCAAAATGTTATTTAAATTTTTTCATTTTTTGATTTTTGTCCACCATCTGGCCCACTGTGCTTTCTACACACATTGATTTGATGGTGTAGATAACTTGAAAAGTAACAAAAAATCTGCACCTTCCTGGCTTTAGGCAGGATGTAAGTCCCTTTACCTTCATTCTTTGGAGTTCACTGATTCCTTTTCTCAGCAAATGAAACTGTTCCAATTTCTTTTATCACAAATTGCAAAGTTTTCCACAAAGAAAGTGCCCTATTAACTCAAATAATATAAATCATCGGGATACACCCTCTAATTTCCTCAGCTAAAAACTATATTCAGAGTCCTCAACTATAAATTGTGACGTTCAGGAAATGTTTCAGGGAACTCTTATTACTTACAAAGACCCTAGTTTCTAACAAAGAATGAATGTAGCGTTTTATGTATGTACTCCTAAAGATCCATAAGGCTCCACACTTATTCAAAGTTTTGCATTTTGGAAATTAACTAATGAAGTCATTATTTTTGTCTCAACAACTCCATGCTCTATTGTACATGAAGGCGTCATTGATTCAAAGCATCACATGATTTCTCTTAAGCGTCCCAATCTGCTCCAAGAAGGTGAATTGAATCCACTTTGTGTGAAGCAAGGGTCTTATGCCTGGTTCAAGTTACAAAGACAGTCTGTTTTTACCGGTAGCTCTCTGTACAAAGGACTGGGGATGGAAAATTAAAAGAGCAGGTATCGTTGGTAGATTTCAATGCTGAAAATTCCCAAGGAAGGAAAATGTTGAATCAATCATATTACAGCTGGCACTTTCTTAACTGGTACAATGACTGTAGCATGTCTCAGATTGCTACAAACTTGTGTTTCACAGCCCATGACATTCATCGAAATCAGTTTCAATCGCAGAAGAATTGCTGTCATTTGACAAGGAGGAGCCAGTGGACAATGTCTTGCCAATATCTTGGATTCAACAGTTAACTTAGGCCTCATGTACACTGGCAGTGGCGGCTGGCATGCAAAAGGAGATGGTACCAGGAATGCAAAAATTTGTGAGCGAAGTGAACAAATTTTTGTCTCAGACCAGCTGGGGGTATGGGAGGCGCTTTCCTACCTTATGGTTTTGATTTGATTTTCATACTCCGCCTGCCCTGTACAAAGATTTACGCTTGAGAGGAAGCCCTAGGGTCCCTTGATGGACCACCCTTGTCTGCTTACTATCCTGGTCCGCCTTATACACCTCAGCTGAACTCCTTCGGGTAAATTTCTAGGGCAGTACTCAATCATTTATTTTGTCCAACTATTCAATTTAGATACCATACCTTACAAGAGGCCTTGTTCTTTCGCCCGATAATATTTCATGGTCCTACGTCAGTAGGCATTCCATTTGCCATTCACGGACGCTGGCCTTATTTGGCAGTGATTTCACATACCATGTGTCAAGCCGCTCAAATATGTCTAAGATTTATTACCTACTGAAACAAAGGGCTACTCCCTTCTTTCCTCCGGGTGCTAGCTATCCCCGCCACATGTTATCTAGCCAACTCGAAGCTTGCAGCAATTTTTCGTCACAGTCCAAATTGTCAGCACCAAGTACAGTCTAACACAGTATCTACAGCTTGACAGAACATGAATCCGTCTAACACTACTTCAGACTCCATGACAGACAGTGGTAAGTCGTTTTTCCTATGTATATGGAGTTTCATACTTTATTGATTTCGACTTCATCACACGCAGCAGGAAACTGAGAATACGGATTTATTGTATCAGGGTTGCATCAGCATTTATTGTATCAGCCTTGTCAGGGTTGCAGGTACATGTGGTATTATCAGGGGATACTGAAATAGTTAGACCTGGTTCACACTAATAGGTTGTTTGGGTCATTGTGGTCGTGCAGAGAGACCCAAAAGACAAAGACTCAGAGTTTTATGCACGACTCTAAGGACTCAAAAGACCTTGTGTGCACCAGGCTTTAGGGAAAAGTGTTGTCTGCAAGCAGTCCCATTGCGATTCACAGAGAGTTAATCTGCTTGAAGAAACCTCTTTGCAAGACAAGAAAGTGTACGTTATTATTGTCTTTCAAATATATTCTTCACTCAGGGCAAGTTATGATAAAACATCCCAGGGGAGAAAACAGTATCTCCTGGCTATTTTATTTTCCCCTGATAATACCAAGTGTACCTGTAAACCTTGCCAAGATAGGATGCGGAACGGGATTGGCAAAAGATTTCACCATTTTGCAAGACTCCCGTACAAAGTCTTACGAAAGAAAATCTTTTTTAACAAATGCACCAAATGACCGATTTCGATGGGAAAAGGTTTATGATCAAGTTAGACCTTTGGCTTTATGGAAAAATTTTGTTTACAGCAATCGGATGGCTAAATTTGATGTCACAGTCCGCCACACGCCCCACATTTTTTCTGACTCACCCGGTATGTAAACATGTGAAAAAGATGCTATTGTTTTAAATTAGAAAGTGCTCTGCAATGAACCCCACTGAACATACCAGCAACATTTTCTGTCTTTTCTGCTTCTGACGTTGTCTGGGACCTTGATATTTCTGGAGAAAGGGGAATGTATGAATCAAAGGGAATAGACATAGCTATATTCCATAGTCGCTATAAATAGGCTATAGAAAACGCATGCGCATTTGTTGTTTCCTTGGCTCCACAATGAAGCCACATGAGTCAAGTTATCAAATTCAATAGATGATATTTTCAACCTGGCTTGGGTCAGCAATTAAATGTAGCATACTAAATTTCATAGTTGCACCGCATTCCAGGCTTCAGGTTTCAGTTTGCATGAAACTCAAACCAGTTTGAAATTTCACCATAATTTAAGTTGAACTCAGTGTCTGGTAAAAGCCTTTCTGGTGCTTACATGGAAAATGTGATTTTTAATTCCAACTAGGGCAAACTCGTCTCACCTGTTCAAATTGTTTTGAAATTTCACCCCGGTTTGGAAACACCATGTAAACACAAATTATTCTCAAATTGGTGTGAAATGAGTGGTCTCAGTTCTAAGGTCAAACCTATTGCTTTACTTGGCGCCAAAAGAACACTATTAATCTCAGGCCTGGGCGAAACTTCATGTAAACACTCTGGGAAATAAGCTCTCTGGCCAATGTTCGCATCAATTTGAAATTCAGACCAACTTTTGGGCCCGTTTACATGAGAAAGTCCAACCGGTTTGAAATTTTAAACTGGTTTGACTTTTGGCCAGAGAGCTCATTTCGCGTTGTGTTTGCATCATGAAGTTCCGCCCGGTTCTGAGACTGCGTTGTTGTTCACTTTATTTCAAGATTCTTTTGGCACCAAGAAAATAATAGGACAAAGTCAACTTTGAACTTGAGACTGCTGCATTTCACACCAATTTGAACATATTTTACTTGTACATGGTTTTTTAAACCGGGACGACATTTCAAACTGATTCAAACAGGCGAGTTGAGTTTCGCCCCAGTTTGAGTTAAAAATTGCATTTTCCATTTAAAAATCGCGTTAAGACTCGAACCCACTCCACCTGACTTCTCTGGCTGCAATGTCAGAGGATTACACCACGGCACCACAACACCTTCAACATTGAAGTTAAAACATTTAAGTGCATCGTTTCCAATGCCAGTATTTACCAAGGGCTTTAAGCTATTGTTTCAGTGTGCTATTGTTCTATTTGTTTTCAGTGTCCTAGGCTGCAGAGTATTGTTCAAGAAGAATGTACAACCTCAACTTACATACACTAATTTTCCTCATGGGAAGCCTGGCTCGGGTGCTGGTTTCTTGAATAGCGAACTTACGATTGCACAACGCAGCTCACTACGACGACGGTGAGGGGCATGGCACTAGCGCGGCTGCGTAGTCCTGGTGCGCCAAGGGTTGTTTGTTACGATCTGCTAAGACCACGGTGGCTATTTGGCGCCAAATTACAAGAAACTTCGATCAACATGGCAAACCACAGAGAATTAAACGACCTCCTGTTCGCACTTCATAACGACGGTGTAGTGAATGATGAAGAGCTTCTGTTGCTGCAATATGAAAACAGGCAAAGAAACCCTCATTTCCCGTACTGGAACTATGAGAGGTTTGACCTTGATCAGCTTGAAGATGACAAGTGTAAGGCAGAGTTTAGGTTCTGGAGGGATGACAGCTACACCTTATTAGATATCGTCAACTTCCCAGAAGAGCTTAGGTGCCATAATGGAACTGTTTTTGACTCTGTTGAAGCCCTCTGTGTTCTCTTAAGACGTCTAGCTTACCCATGTAGATATGGAGATTTAATTCCTAGGTTTGCTAGGCCTGTTCCTCATTTGTGCATGATAAGTAACTTGGTTGCAGATGAGATATGTGTGAGATTTGGGTGTCTGCTTCGGGATCTAGATCAACCTTGGCTATCTCGTCCCAACCTACAGATCTTTGCCAATGCTGTCCATGAAAAAGGAGCTGCCTTAGCCCTATCTGACCTGGGGGGGGGGGCGGATTCCGCCCCCCTCGTACATTTTCACTTATACGTTTTTCCGTGTTTGCTGAATGACTCTGAGATTTAGCAAGTTTAACTTTCTATCATATAGCAATCAAACTGTAACAATTCTGGTGTTCTATTTTTAGCCTTGTCTCCATGGTAACCAAGTTTTCATGCCACACTATGCGCAAAATATACATTGTATCTCTCTTAACCCTTTTTAATTGGTCCAATTATGTCCAAGGTATGAATTTACATCTATTTTGATCTATATATTTCATTTCTTTGTGAAAAGTAAAGTTTTACGACCTTTTAACACACTTTCATTGTTATGACGTCATATGACATCATAATGTTAATTGTGCTCTAGCAACAACAACAACATTGCTAATTAAACTATTGTTTCAAAAATTCATTGTTTATATAATTAACAACCTTTGTGCTAAATTTGGTTGCCATATCTCAAGCAACAGCAAAGATAGACAGGGGGGGGGGGGCGGATTCCGCCCCCCCCCAAGCATTGAGTGTTTCAAATCACCCAGGTCAGATAGGGTTAGATAATTGCTGGGGATTTATTGATGGCACAGTTAGGCCAATTCGCAGACCCCAAAGGAACCAAAGGTTGGTCTATAATGGCCATAAACGGGTGCATGCAATCAAATTCCAATCAGTCGTAGCTCCAAATGGTCTTCTAGCTAATCTTTATGGGCCAGTAGAGGGTAGGAGACATGACAGTGCCCTTCTTGCAATGTCTGGGCTTTTACCACAGCTTGAACAGCACTCGTTTGCACCAGATGGTCAGGCTCTATGCTATGGAGTCAGGTGCTGGACAAAATGGAAGAACACATTTTGGGGAATTGAATTGCATTTTGCGGAGGCAAACAATGGTTTGGGGAGTGAGGTTTTAAGGCGGCTTTCATTTTGTTGAGGCACAATACCGTTTGGTCGTGGAGGCGGCTTGATTGACACGAGTGTTGGTCGTGAAGGCGGCTTGATTGACACGAGTGTTGGTCGTGGAGGCGGCTTGATTGACACGAGTGTTGGTCGTGGAGGTGAAAACGAAATTAGAAATGTGGGATCTGGGAAAAAATATCGGAAATGAGAGGAAATGCATTGGTGAAGAAGAGGAAGAAACGACAGAACACATGATAGAATGTGGAGTGGTCAAGGAAAAACTGAAAAGAGATAAAAGCGATTTAAAAATCCTGCTGAGATTTAAAAATCCTGGGCTGGAGTAGTGACAAAAATTAGGAAAAATCCAGACCTTCAAGTTGCTGGCTAACTCTTCCATCGGGGCAACATAGAGGGGGTAAACTGTCTGTAAAATTGAAAATTGGACATTCCCATGCGTATTTTTAGAGGTGAAATGGTGATCTTTCCAACACATGTATCCCAACAAATCCATGGCCTCCAATTTGATGAGCTGCCTCTCCATAGGGGAGGGGGTACATATATTTCTTTAAGTACCACCCTAAAGATTTTCATGCAAAAGAATTTTAAAACAAAATGAGCACAGGTTGCATTTCATCTAGTACAACCACCCTAGATACATTCAGATCTTCTAGAAAGCAGATCAGAGTGCAACTCTTCAGTTACTCAGAAATATGTAACAGTGAAATGTTAGATCAAGGAAAAGTCACTTCTGATACATCAAAGATATCTGACCAGATAAATCAAAACCAGCTATTGTAGTAACTATAATTTTTCAAACATAATATCTTTTCATGTACATCTTTCTTCTAGGATTGAAGATACAGTTCCCATGATATGGACACTAGATGCTGTTTTAAAAGGGAAGTTTGCAGAGCTTAGATTTGGACTAGATAATATTGTTGTGCTTAATGATATTTATCTCTATCATGTACCAGCAGATATGAAGTAGACTGATCAACTGCTTTAAAGTGGATTTACTTTTTCAGAAAGCCTCTAGTTTGTTTGGCCCTAGGGTAACCAAAGAATTATCTTGTTTTGATGTTTTTCTTTATCTTCCTTTTCTCCCCCTCCTATTCATTTATTGATCAAGAGCGAGACTTGGAGCAAGTCCATGGAGAGGCTTTAAAACACCTTGTTTTGAAATGCTCATGAAGGAATGTAGTTAGTGAAATCGAGCACTGCACTGGAACCTTTAAGAAAACTGTAAGAAACTCTGATTACTGGCCCAAATTTTTAGTTTCTTACAAAGAAAATATGGTAATTCACACAAAATCCATGTCAAAACATTAATTGCTCAGCCCATGAAGAAGACAGGGCAGCTCCCAAGTAGCTGAAAATCTACCAGCACCTTTTTTACAAGAAACTTAGATCAGCTCATAGTACCAATAGTTTCCAATTCAATATGGAATTGAATTGGGCAAGCCAAAAATAAGAGTTTGACAACATATTTGCAGTATATATTTGAATTTAAGTAGAAAGTTTTTCAGCAATTCTTGGATATAGTGCCTGAGTTTCATAAGATGTTGGTCATCTTACAGTAGATTCTTATCAAAAATATGTATGTAATATTTGATTTTGTGGGTACATGCACTGCTTGTGACATAATCAGCCATTGATATCCTTCCCAATGGCATGTCCCCATGCAAGATGCAGAATATTCACTCAGTACACCAGGGCATATGAGAAAACTCCAGAGACTCATTGCATCTTCAGCAGTAGCTAGTTTCACAATCGGTTAAATACATTGCCTCAAATATGGTCAAGTTTGATATTATGTTACCTTGAAAATATCAACAAAACAAGAAACACTATGTTCAAAATCTCCAAGAAAGTGCATCAAATGCCTCTATCTAAAGTTTAGATAAATTTTGCCATCTGCTGCTACTCTCAGGTTCAAAATTTGAACGGCTTTAGATGTAGCCATTAGTGATGTTAAAATTGAGGGGTGTATCACATGCAAAAAAGGCATATGGGATTATAAAACGATAGGATTTTTGGGGAATTTTCTGAAGAAGAAAAAGGCTTTTTGCCAAGGGTGTATTATATTCTTCCAGGGTGATACACCCTTCCATCCAAAGCATCACTCCCACTAACTAACAGTGTTTTCGCAAACAGTGTATGGTGTGTTGATGTTCTTTGTCTTATTTCTAGACAAACATCAAAGGCAAAAAATCTATAAACTGAAGAAATTGGCTCAGTTCTCAAGTTTTGAAAACCAAAAATTTTTCCAGGCTAGCACTATGGACCAAATCAGGGTCAACATGAATTTGTTATAATTCTTTGGTTACCCTAGGGCCAAACAAACTAGAGGCTTTCTGAAAAAGTAAATCCACTTTAAAGCAGTTGATCAGTCTACTTCATATCTGCTGGTACATGATAGAGATAAATATCATTAAGCACAACAATATTATCTAGTCCAAATCTAAGCTCTGCAAATTTCCCTTTTAAAACAGCATCTAGTGTCCATATCATGGGAACTGTATCTTCAATCCTAGAAGAAAGATGTACATGAAAAGATATTATGTTTGAAAAATTATAGTTACTACAATAGCTGGTTTTGATTTATCTGGTCAGATATCTTTGATGTATCAGAAGTGACTTTTCCTTGATCTAACATTTCACTGTTACATATTTCTGAGTAACTGAAGAGTTGCACTCTGATCTGCTTTCTAGAAGATCTGAATGTATCTAGGGTGGTTGTACTAGATGAAATGCAACCTGTGCTCATTTTGTTTTAAAATTCTTTTGCATGAAAATCTTTAGGGTGGTACTTAAAGAAATATATGTACCCCCTCCCCTATGGAGAGGCAGCTCATCAAATTGGAGGCCATGGATTTGTTGGGATACATGTGTTGGAAAGATCACCATTTCACCTCTAAAAATACGCATGGGAATGTCCAATTTTCAATTTTACAGACAGTTTACCCCCTCTATGTTGCCCCGATGGAAGAGTTAGCCAGCAACTTGAAGGTCTGGATTTTTCCTAATTTTTGTCACTACTCCAGCCCAGGATTTTTAAATCTCAGCAGGATTTTTAAATCGCTTTTATCTCTTTTCAGTTTTTCCTTGACCACTCCACATTCTATCATGTGTTCTGTCGTTTCTTCCTCTTCTTCACCAATGCATTTCCTCTCATTTCCGATATTTTTTCCCAGATCCCACATTTCTAATTTCGTTTTCACCTCCACGACCAACACTCGTGTCAATCAAGCCGCCTCCACGACCAACACTCGTGTCAATCAAGCCGCCTTCACGACCAACACTCGTGTCAATCAAGCCGCCTCCACGACCAACACTCCTGTCAATCAAGCCGCCTCCACGACCAAACGGTATTGTGCCTCAACAAAATGAAAGCCGCCTTAAAACCTCACTCCCCAAACCATTGTTTGCCTCCGCAAAATGCAATTCAATTCCCCAAAATGTGTTCTTCCATTTTGTCCAGCACCTGACTCCATAGCATAGAGCCTGACCATCTGGTGCAAACGAGTGTTGTTCAAGCTGTGGTAAAAGCCCAGACATTGCAAGAAGGGCACTGTCATGTCTCCTACCCTCTACTGGCCCATAGTCAACAAACATCAGCAAATTATTGGGGGGCTGAAGCCCCCCCAGACCCCCTGCATCCGATGGGCCTGATAACAAAAGGATCTGTGCAGTTGTTATAGACAAGGCTCACTGAATCTGCCATTGGTGAGTTTATAAACTGCTTAGCAAGGTTTGTTCCATGTAAACTTTGTGAGGCTTTGAAAAAAATGGATCTGAGGTTCTTGGCCATCTGAGAGTTGAGTTTCTCACTAGCTAGCAGTTTCTGAAAGCAATTTCCCATAAAATGTGTTTACGTTTCTTTCTGCGTAAAAGGGCACCTCTATGGCCAGAAACTTTTTTGGTCCACAAGTTTTCTTTGGTACTTCTTTGTGATCATTGTTGATGATCAAGAATGTCTTAGAAACTAAGTGGCTAAGGAGAATGGTAATGCTCAATTCTCATCCACATTATATCACCGAAACCGGCACTATCTTATCAAAACATCGTCGTTGGCCTAACCCAGACAAATTTGGCAAACACTGAAATAACAAGCGAGGTATTTATCAATTTTAAACTAATCTCCTCCCACCACCTGTGGTTATATTTTGCAGAAGCTAAAACCTTTCGCCATTTTTATTTCAGGACTGTGTCGGTCACTTCATCGATGTAGAAATTTAGACAAACTCAATGGTTTCATAATAAGTTCCCCTGTGCCATAATACGAATTGTATTTAAATAGTTTCATAACTGCATTTAGTTTCTAAAACCATAACTAAAACACACTTACGCTCTCTTTATTTTTCCCTGAATTTTCGCTGACCTTCGGCAGCCTTCTCAGTGAGAATTGACCAGTCCTTCCTTGCCTTGCAAATCAAATAAGCCCGCTCAACACCAGACTGTTTACAATTGCGCTGCGAATAGCCTTGTTCCAAAGGGCGCACTAAAGTGCAACAAAGCCAGTTAAAAAAAAATGCCGTAATATTATGAGTCCCAAGATGAGCGGCCTCGGTTTGGTAAAATAGTCTCGTTTTGGATAGCGATTCTTGGGACTCATCGTAATCAGTCTAATGCTGGATCACATTCAGTGATAATGCCTCCACATTTTGAAACCATTACCTTTGATTGTGTTTGATCATCCCCAAGTGTAGATAAGCATTAGCTGTGCAAAATGCGATTCAGTATGAACCGGCCATAAAAACCCTTGTCAATGTGTCCTTGGGAACCTAGACGAGGTTTTATCCTCACCTTGTCACGGGATGCAGATGGCCACCATATGAACAAGGGATTGTTTGCTGGTATTCCTAAAGCGGGTATTCAAGTTACTTGCACATGAATCAATACGACAGCAGTGAAGGCCCTGGATGGGCCATTCCAGATCCACGCTACGACATCTGTCGCAACCATACAAAGCCAACAAACGCTTATATTCCTCCACCTTTTCCCCTTGAAGTCTCTCGGCTAAGTCAGCCACTTTTTCATCTCTCAGCATGCTTTTTGAGGATGACTCGCAAATAAAGTGACCGATTCTCAAATAGACTTCGTTTTGGACACAGTCTGAATGTTTTAATGCTGTGACCAGCACGTCTAGGTCTGCATTGGCTGCTTCATCCCAGGAGCACCGCGAGACATCAACTCCCTCCGGAATACAAATTTCGTCCAGGCTCTCCAGGCATGACAATTCCAATTGAAATATAGTGTCCGAGGAAACAAGAGGAGGCATATCATATACGTGGCCCTGCTGCGCTTCAACTAAAAGCTTGGAACAGGTTTCATTTGTCCTTGTGGCCGAGTGCTTCAAAGAAGCCATGTATCTGTCCTTGGATGAATGACAACCAATTCCAAACGCACGTGAATGAGAACTCGCTTTGGATTCTTGCGAAGCTGGTAGATCCTCGGAGTGGTCTTCACTGTCAAGCTCAAAGTGATGGGATTCATGGGCCACAGCGTTTTACTCAACACCAGGAGGTCTTGGAATGGGCAAAAGTTCTATTTGCAAATCTACAGGCAGCTGAAAAACTGCGTTTGATCATCCCCGAGTGTAGGTAAGTATTAGCTGTGCATAATGCGATTCAGTTTTTACCTGATAAGCAGTGTCGAAGGCCATAGGCCAAAGGCTATTCACACTACGGGGAGGACTTTTCAACCCATCGAAACGAAAGTACGCGCTAAAGCATGCTGAAAGTCATCTCTGTGAGGTAAACACATGAGGGATTTTTGCTTGTAATTTTAGCACGTTTTTAGGGTTTCTCAAAGGGATTCATTTTAGAAAATTGCCTACAGAATCTGAACGGAGTGACTGATTTTAGTCAGCGAAATTTCCAAAAATAATTGAACACGTTAGCTATTCAACCAGATATTGCAAAATATCACTGCTTATATATTCAGGGAGCAGTAGCTTTTCAAACGCCGGGCGTTCTTTTGACTCACACGGTATTGGACACCTGCTTTAAATGTGGTTTTGAGATGCAACGCTAGGAACACGGTCGATGAGTGTCTTCCCACCGCTGCATCAAAAATCCCCATTTTCTTTAAGGTAGTCCACTACTCCGATTAAAATCTTTTTTGTTATGGGAGATACATGTATGAAACTTTAGGCAATTAAAGATACTGAAATGCTGATTCCAAAATTTAGTCAAAAATTTCTTTGTCCTTGCTGGTTTCCATGACAACGAGAAAACAATGGATTTGACCATCTAAGCTTTGTTCCTGCAAATTTTTCAAAGGGTGCTTTGAAATTGGATTGTCATCGCTCAAAGTCTTTCTCTGGTAGTTGGAGAGTGCACCTATGTGGATGGTTTTAAGGAAACTGACTAAACTATAATTTCTGATGACATTTTGTTAAAAAGGCATTTTTCGCCAAAAACAATCTCACTTTCAAGGTCAATAGCCTCTCATGGTGGCCACTGACAGGAAAAGTAAAAGCACTGGTGCACTCCTCAGACTCTCAGGATTTTACTGATATACAGACATGTTCTTTTGGACAACAAATGTGGAAATTTTGCAAACACTAAGGCAGGCGTCATCATGCAAAATCATGTTTTGAGAAAACTGCAGTTAAAAATTTCAAAATTTGATTTTGGCATAGAAAGTTAACGAAGAGTTAATTTTTTTGAAAACACTTTTGGGCAAAGGCATTTTGTCATCAATTGAACCTAGATATGGTTTCTTCACAGTGTTTACTGAATTAATGTCTCAAAATTTGTCATATTCTTTTGCATTATGCATAAGCGCTCAATAGTCAAATGCTCCTGCAGCATAGCTTTTGCCATCCACACCAGTTACATCTTTCTGCTTTGTAATCTTCTTATACTTTAAGCTCCTTCTTCTCTTCTTTCCTTTATCACTGGCTGCCTTTTCTGCTCTTTTTATCCTTTCAATGCTTGAATTTCAACACATCTTTCAAGGTGTTTTCCTGGACTCAAATTCATAATTCTGCATAAAACACTTTGGAATGATGATCCCATACTAAACTGGCAAGCAGCTAAGGTGACAGCAGTTGTGACTGTTCTTTTCCCAACAAATATGGTTTTGGGGCAAATCTTCCAAATGATATTATGAAAAGACTCATTGGGACTTTGGGTTTTATTGCAAGCACATGTTTTCAGCAAGTCTTTGTCTGAGAGACGTTGGGAAATTGGGACAAGCTTCTTTCCAATTTCTGGTGCTAATGTGTCGTGCTCTTTATGTGGTCCTGGAATTTCATTTTTTGCAACACTTCCCTGCCAAAAGCACCATGATGATTCTCCAGGTGGACATTGTGCATGTTTTGGAGCTTTGTCAGTAGAAGACAGATGCAGCAATATTGCCATGATGCAATTCTTCATTAGATCCAGATCAGATGAGTGGTCTTTAACTGCTCTTCCATAACAATTCTGTATTTTTGTTATTTTATCATTTGTCAGCCTACCTTTTCCTGAGATTGGCTGCTTCTGTGCTTTAGATGTAGCAACAATGTTTCTTAGCGCAGTGCCCATCCTCTTTGAAACATGATTTATGCAGTCCTCTTTGTCAATCATGACATTCTCTCCATAAGGTTTTACTGCAACCACTGCACTATCTATCTATCTATCTAAGTGCCATGTCCATCGACGTTGACGATCATGGTAGTCCAAATATCTCTGTCCTTTGTACTTTGTATGATTTTATTCTCTGTCCAAGATTGTTCCATTCTTCTTTTCATGCTAGCAACATAACCTTGTCTTTGCCTGCCCCGTGCTCTTTTCCCTTCAAACTTCCCTGTGTTGACCAAATATTCTAGTTTCTCTTTTCTGCATACATGACCAAAAAATGACATTTGTCGTTTTGTAATTGTTGTAACTAAAGTTTTGTGTGTTTCTGCCCTTTATAATATTGTTTGATTACTTAGTTTATCCATCCATGATACTCTTAGCATTCGCCTGTAAAACCACATTTCCACAGATGACAATCTTTCTTCCATGTTTTTACTTATATTCCATGTTTCGCACCCGTATAATAGAACTGACCACACATAAGACTTCAGTATCCGTTTCCTGGTATCGAAACTGATCTTTCTGTTTGCTAAAATATTGCTCAGGTCTTTAAATGATTTCTTTGCGATTCCTATTCTTCGTTTGATTTCTGTCTCACATCTGCCATCGCTTGTCAGCATACTACCTAGATAATTAAATTGTTCTACTTGCTTGATGACTACACCAGTTGATTTCAAATGACACCTGGGAGTTTCTTTCCTCTTTGATATAACCATGCAGTACGTTTTCTTTACATTTAATGATAATCCTAGTTTTTGACTTTCTGTAACAATTTTGTCTACGATATCTTGCAATTTCTTCTCAGAATCTGCAATGAGTGCTGTATCGTCTGCATATCTAACGTTAGTGATATTTTCTCCATTTACCTTGATACCATCCATGTCTTTCACCTCTCTCATAATCATTTCACTGTATAAAGAAAATAGATCTGGAGATAATACGCATCCCTGCCTGACTCCTCGTTTGATCTCTACGTATTTACTTAAATCATTATCTATTCTAATTGCTGCCTGTTGTCTCCAGTATAGATCTTGTATCACTGCACTATACGCCTTACTGTCTCCATCAGATGGAATGGTTGTGTGCCTGAATTTGTGCTTGTCAATAGACCTGTTCCAGATTCTCTTTGCAGACTCTGCCTCCGTAGCTCCAGCTGTTCCATCAAAATTTTTTGGGCAATTAGGTGAATGTTTTGCCTGCCATTCTGGATCATGGGGATTCTCTTCAGCAATTTTGCATTTATTGCAATAGTTGGAAAGTACCTCAAAATCAATTGGGAAACCTGTTATCAAGTCAATGACCGATGCCATGCCATTGTGAGAGGAGTAGCCTCTTTTCTGCCAAGACCCATCAAAAGACACTGCTATATCCAACACTCCATTTTCATCTGGTAAAACTCCGATTTCTCCATAGCTATCCACAATGGCATCCTTTGTTTTTTCAGAAATAGCGCTGAATGTTTCCAAACTGGATTTTTCCAACCTTTCCATGTTCTTAGTGTACCCTCCTTGGCTCAAACAATGAGGCATATTCATGATACCACACCATTGTTTGATAGCTGAGTACCCACAGCCAATACCTCTGAATGCCAAAATTGACCGAATGTTTATGTCAAAAGCTGTATTTGGAGACTGTGATCCACCAACACGCTCACAAAGGTACCTTTCCTCCAAAATTTTCTCACAAGTACTGCATGATATGATCCCTTTCACGGCAAACCCAAGGTTGCTGCATTAGGTCTGCAATCACTGATTTCTGCACGATAATGAAACAGTCATCAGCCTCACCACCCTCAGCAGCCTTGATACTATTGTCAGCATCTTCAATTTCTATTCCAAAGACGCTTAATTTCCTAGCACTGGCAGACTTTTTCTGTCCACGATCAACTGTGTCTTCGACCAATTCAACTGTTGTGTTTAGGCCATCATCTCGTCGCTCCTCACCAAAAACTTCCTTTCTAACCCGTCTCTTGCTTGCCATTCTCTTTCGACCGATGAACGCTTTCCTTGTCCTGAACTTCGTTCTTCCCATGATCGCAGATTAATAACCGTGAAACTTGAGACACAGTACGTAAATTTGATAAACAATTTGCAAACGCTGCACGTTTCTGATAGCTACACGTTTCAGTGATTGTGCTACCATTTTAGAATCATGTGACGGTGAAGCCAATCAAACTCAAAGAATCCGGTGCTCGGCCAATCAGAACTGATAAACAAGATTTGTATCCATAACAACCAATATCACGATTGTTCAAATGCTTAAAAAACCAAAGGGGATTTTCAAGACACAGGTAGCCCAAATGATAAATTGCTTCATTGCATCAGAAAGAAGAGCCACTGGGCTTTCAAATGATGTATAGGTTGAAGGGGAATGGCGAGGAGGACGGTCCTGCAAGGGCCAAATGTTTCGGACAATTTGGGAGCAAACAAGAGCTGTTTTCAAGAAATTTTGCCTACTACTACAACAAATAAATTGTATATCGCAAACAAAAGTCGTCCAGAAGCAAACAACGTCATTGGAAAAGTTTCCTGGATAGCTGACGATGGTATACAGTGGAAAAACAAAGAATCAATTTTTTTTGCAAAACATCCGAAATTTGGATTAGTGGACCGCCTTAACCCTATTTGGTCCAGGGGGAGTTTTTCGCCCCCCCCCCCCCCTACCAAACACTCTCAGCTATCTCCCACGCTAGTTTAGATATGACCCTGCAACTTACTGACTTTTAGTAAAAGTTAATTGGCTACAAATTTTAAAAGTCTCATAGCCTATTGTGGTGCCACGTGACCACCAGATGACCTTATTTGGAGACAGGTCACAAACAAAAACACTAAATGCTTGCTAATTTTGCACAACTAACTCAAATTGTAAAGTTATATACACCATTTGATTTGTCTTGAAAAGTACTTTCATTTGATGTATAGTTTGTTTAAATTTCCTTAGATCAGTAAATTTTAATGTTCATGGCATCATTCATCTCTATGACGTCATAGTTTGAATGAATTAGTGTATAATATCTCAACACTTCCAGAAAATTGTCTTGGGTTCCATGTTACTTACTATTATTTTTTACTAAGTAGAAGTCTAAAAGTTGAAAATAATCGGCAATAGAAATCTCAATTAGTCTATTCAAGCGCTAATTGCTCTTAATTAGCAAGAGTTGCAATTTGAATGAAAAAATTCCTTTGTAAATATCTTCCCCAACCCTTATTTATTACCTTTGGCTACAAGTCTGCGTGTTACCTTATGTTAATCTTGACAAATTTTGTGTTTTAAGCCAATTGCCAGATTTTGACCATTCTTCAATTGTTTATCTGTAAAGCTTATTGTCCAAAGAACAACTGAGCCAAGTTTCATTGTTATATCTCTCGTAGATTAAGAAATAAAGTGGGGGGGGGCGAAAAACGTCTCCTCCCGGTCAGAAATGCACAAATTTCAACCCGGTCCGGTTCCCGGTCTTGAATGTACCATGCCTTGCTGCGTTGATACTCAAGTCTGGTTCTTTTTCTATAGACTCTGGTAAAATAAATTGTCGATATTGAGATGAATGAAGCTGATTTCGGAGCTCCCTTGGCGATTGGTCTCACATAAACTGTAAGTTATAAAACACATCTGTTGTGCCTTCTTCAAATTTTGTTGATTTGATTCACTGTGCTTCAAGAATTTGCTTAGGCCAAAATGTCAAAGCTCTGGTTTGGAGGTGGAGGCAACTTTGTCCTTTGAAGATTAATATCTTCAGTCTCAACACACCGATATCAACAAACGAGGTATCTATGTTCAAGTTAGCTATCAAGGTATGTATTGGAAATCATTTCGGATTAATTCACACTATATTCTAGTCCCTAGGGTTGACCAAATATGTATAATTTTTTGGAGACACCCGGTAGTTTTATCATCAATCATGGAATATCTGCCTTTCCGAGTTGGCCCTGCAAACTCGTAATAATAGATTCTGGTCAGAAACTCATATTAGCTTGTTTTTCAGAATCATTTTACTGTAGAAACTTTGGTAGAAACACGTGAATTGGTGAAAGAATACTATACTCACTTATTCCATATTCCGTATTCCATATTCCGTATTCCGTGCTTTAAAGATAGCCATATTAAGTGCAAATTTGCAATTCCATGATTATTGTGATACTTTCATCACGTTACATGATTTCCCCATTAACGTTGACAATTGGCCTTGAAAGTTACCATTACCATTTTTATATTATCTATATGGACATGTTTTTTTTGTGTGGCAGAAAACTGCTATTTTTGACTATCAAAACTAAATTTGATATGAGAATTGTCGTTCCTTTTTCAGGTGTCAGCAGGATTGCCATTCAAAGGAGAAAACACTGAATTTCTAGTTCCCTTTTTCTCCATGATTCTATGATGCTTTGTTCTTGACTTATAAACGGTCAAAGTTAGGAGTAGTTGGTGAGCCACAGAATCCTTGGATCGAATGAGCTAAAAAGATTTTAATCAATAAATGAATCTTAACGTGGTATGTTGTCTGCAAAACATTGCATGTTGATTGAAAACTGTATTGTTTGTGCTATTGCTATGTGAGGTATTCAGAAAAGAGCACTAAGTGCGCACAATAGTCCTTGAAATGTAAAATTTGCAGACCTCTTGCTGGCTTGATCATAACATGCTCTTTAATATTATCAACAGTAAATCAGTGTTAGGACTATCTTCAGACTTCAAAGAACCTTAATAGCTCATTTTGGAAATGCAAGAGTACCGCAGGAGCAAAGAGTCCTTCTATCAAAACAAGGACCTTTCATTAAAATAAAACATAGAACTTAAGTAACAGAATTAATCAAAGTTTCCATGACAAGAGCTTTTTCTAAGCTATTTACGTTGGAGATGGATCTAGAGAATGGATTTTGAGAGCAGATTTAATCAATGAGCAGTTCTAGAGCAAAGGATCCTTATAACCGAAAGGATATTCCAATTTTGATCAAAGCACAGGGAGTGCGCAATAAATTTTCGCTCATTTTCTAACCTAATTGATTTGAAAGTTTCCTATTTACCTGACGGTTTCATGACCACTCGTAACTGCTAGAAACCTTTGAAGGACAGCTGTATCTGAAAAATTTAACAGCTTTACATCACATTGTTTCGTTCTTAGAATCGCCAGAAGTAATTGTTCCATAATTTTACAATGAAAGAAATGCAAATGTTTTCTTGACCGTGTATCAATGTATCAATCAGCAAAATTAGAAGCTTACACTTAGAATAAAGGCTAAACATATAATTTTTATCAAATAGCATGCACTTTACCAAAAATGGCAGCTGGAAATGGGGAACTTTTTGGCTCACCCAGTATAAGTCTCAGGTTATCTCAAAAGGCATACAGAGCGTGAACAACGGAGCATGGGATTATATTGTCACGCAGCAGTGACAGTGTGTCAATACATCAGTGTATCTGAAAAATTTAACAGCTTTACATGTATCTTTTAATGTATATCGTAAAAATTTTTAAAATATTATTTTGCAGGATGCCATCTTCTCCTGTACTACTTGCACATCTCTCATGGAGCATTCAAGTTCTGTCGCTGTCTCCTGAAACCTCATTTCTAAAAGCTGAATAACTTCTTGCAAGTTCTCGTCCATATCTGTACAATAACATGATGAATCTGGTTGTTACCTGCTGAAAGTGATGCAGTGGCTGCAGAATTAATGAAGTTGTTGGAACCATGTAGTGCAACTTCCTTGGCTATTTATTTAATATTTGGTTCCATTCACCCACAGAACATTGCATGGATTTTCGTGATAAAGGCATTTGCCGTCTGTTGTTGTAATATGGCATTTGGTACGAAACTGTGCTAGAAAAGACCATAGATCGACTATATCTTTATACACTTGTCAAATAGTTTGGGCATGAAACAGTGGGTTGTGATATGCAGCTGTTGTCATTAACGATAAAGGCGTTTCCTGTCTGTTGTTGTAATGAAGCATTGGTAAGAAAGTAACGCTAACAGAAGGGAAAAGGCACAAGTCTACTGGGTGTCCCCAAGAAAATTGTAAGCATTTGAACATTTACTGCGAAGGAGCCTTACGTTAGATTTTGCGAGGTTGCATGTTCAAAGCGGCCTTGTATTCGCAGAGCAATTCCGTTGAAAAGGCAACATTTGTGAGGCAGATCGAAGAACGCAGGGACACAAGGAAAAGGGCACAAAAGATGCTTTGGTATCACAACACTGCTTAGCACTGTACCTGTACCTTCAGTTCTTCACTCCTAGGAAGTTGGGCTGTGAACTGTTAAAAGTCTACACACATCTGTCCTTTAAATTCTTTCTAACCATAGTTTACTCTCTTAGATAGTTTGATTCATCAGGAATGTTTTATGGGATTTTGAGCTGATTCCAAAAATTTTATTCAACTACCACGTAGCATAGGTCAATAGGCTTTCTCAGGAAGTTTGCCTGTTTCGGTGAAATAAGCTCCTCCGCAGTAACTGTTCACACACTTAGGGGCCGATTGTGTGAGAGTTTTCAGCGCGCCTAACGGGGCTGATAACTGACCCCCCTTCTCCAGTCATCTCTTTGTAAAATTGAACATGCGATTACATGGGACATTTTCAGGTCGGGCTGAAATGCCTGCCCGGGCTGGAATTTCAGCCGTCCTACACCTAGGCGGGCTGGGATTTTCAGCCCGGGTAAACAGGCTGACATGTCTCCTATAATCGCAACTTTTTTCAGCCCCGGCTGAAAATTGACTTTCCACATGCGCAGTTCAATAAAGTTTCCCGCCAAAACAAACTAACACGAAAGATTCTCAAAGATAGGGGCCAAATGAAAGCAAGCACTGTTTTCCAGCGGATAACTGGTTTTTTAAGGTCATTTTGAATTTTTTAAACCTTTCACAATTTTGGCGCGATTTTAGTAGCTAGTTTCAGCCCTGGCTGGAAGCTGTCATATAATCGGACACCAGTTTCATCTCAGCTTACAGGGCTGAAATTCCAGCCCGGGCTGAAAAGTCTCATATAATTGGCCTCTTATACTTTTTTGGAGATCCGTCAAATAGACCTTTTAGCTATTCTGAAAAGATATTATCTATTATCTTATTATCTTTTAGAATCGAACGATATTATGCTACTTTTTGTAGAATTTTCCAATGAGCACAATGGTGATAGAAGCTCTAACGTCACTCGATCGAACCTCATGTACAAAAGTGTATAAAAATAACACTCGATCCAGGCTCTTTTGTAGAATAGCTAAAAGGTCTATGCTCACACTTCATTTCTCATATGGGACTTTAGTGCCAAAAATAATTCCAAGACGAGACATATTATTATTATTAAGGAACAAAAGGTACCATTTGAAAATAACAGAAAAGTAGAATAAGAAACCCAAATGTAATTTTGCTACAATAACCAACTGTTTCCATTAATTATTATTCTTATTATTATTCTCATTATTATTATTATTATTCTCTATTCTCATTATTATTATTCTCTATTCTCATTATTATTATTATTTTCTATTTCCTTGGCTAAAAACAGTTCTACTGTTCACTGATATGTTCCATGAATCCTGAATCATTGCATCTGTTCACTTTTGGATCATCATCATTGATTGAGGCAAAAATTGCATTGTCCTCCGCATTATTCAGTTCTTGCAGGATTGCAACATCCTGTTTCATATAGTTGACAACGTTTCTGATTATTCACTTACAGGCTTGCACGTTCCTGTCTGCTATCGCCAACTGCGTTTTGCAGGTTTCCCATGCTTTTTCTGTGTCCCTGAATCAGGCTTCCAGGGTCTGCAGCGCATTCCCAAACTTCTGGTCCATATCTCTACAAGAACATAGTGAGAAGGTGTTAGCATGTGGCATCTGTATTGATCGCTGAGAGATATTGCTACAGCTTTATCCTCAAAATGATGGAATGACTCCAGGGGCAAATCACTGCAACAAGTCATGTACACTCTCGAGAATACCCACAATTTTCATCAAAAATTAATCACATTACTCACACAAAATTGCGTCAATCATGCAAAGTCACCAGTCATATGACAGAAAAACCTCCATCAATAGTAATGTACTGCTACAAATGCTACAATCTTGGTCAAAATTCTTGGGACAAGTCACAAAATTGCACTACCTCAGTCTTTGATTCAGTGCCCCCCGCTCCCCCCGTTTCAATGTTGGTTGAATCAAACGCCATTCGACCATCCCAACATTGAATTAGGTGGGAAGGGAGATGAGAAGGTTCTAAACGTATGTTTTCACCTCGATATTTTAGGAAACATGATGAAAACACAGAAATTTGCCAGTGTCCCAATTTATTTTGACCAGGATTGTTTGAAAATGGTTGTTAACAAATAAAGACTCAGAGCTTGAGAACCCATCAAGATTTTTTTGTGAAATTTTACCACCATCATCCCTGGCACAAGAAGTAACTTCTCAGCCATTTATGCCGAAATAGGCGTTGTTCGCTAAATTCGCTGAGCACCATCTTAAATGTGGGCGTGGCAAAATTGTTGCGCTTTACACAAACTTACAGATTCCTTTATGAAATGTGAGAAACATTCGGGTTCTGAGCGTTCTTCCACTGTCATCGGATTGCATAGTCTGCTGCTCTTTTGAATGTGAGTAATTGTTGCAAGAAAAGCTTTTGGGGCATTGTCTGAGGGCCGGTTTCTTGTGAATTCCTCGGTTCTCCCAATGGCGCTCCACAGAAAACGCCCCATAATTTTGGGATAAGTTATGCTTTTTCGGTAAATTCATTTGATTCCAGATTGGAACATCAAAGTATTCCTACTCATGCAAAAAAACCAGGTAAAAATCGCCTGGAAAGGCAAAATCCAACGGTTCTCCAAAAATAAAATACTTAAAATAAACAATTCCAGATAAGTTTTTTATGAAATTGATGGAGATCCGTGGAAAATCGTACTTCATCAAATCTTACAGCAAAGATTGATTGTAAGCTAATAAAGCTTATTCTGCACGGCAGAATGAGACCGAATTCGTCAAGATAGCATTTGAATGACGTCACTTGTGCAATTAATTTGTTCTCTGTAAAACTAGACAAAAATAAGCTGCAAAGTGGTAATACTCCATTACAAAAGTATCATTGGAGTCTTTTCAATTGAAAAATTTCGAAAAAATTAAAAAAATTTGCTAATTAGCCCAAAATGGCGGCCATTATGACATTATCATCAAAAAAGCTGACATGATCAAATTCCAGAAATTACGGTATCAAATTAAAGCTCTTCAATTACTGATTCATTTTATGGATATTACTTCATAATTTGATAAAATCTTTCCATTGAAATAATCAAAAACAATGATTTGTTTGCTACCTGCTTCCAAATATGGGCATGTCACGTGACCTGTGAGCTCTATTGTTTGAACATTTCTTTGTCAAAATGTGGCAAATAGACAATTAGTAAAAATCAGGTAGGTTTGGGGGACATTTTTGATGTCTTTGAAAAACACGGCAAGAAAAACCTTGAGGGGGGTGGAAAACACCCCCACCCATGCGGATTAGGGTTAAGAAAGAAACGCAAATCTGTGAATTTTGTACAGCTATTTCCTGATAAAAGGACACAGGCAGTTGCAAGAAGATCTTTCAGGTAAATTTTAGAGTTTCTGGACTGATAAAAAAATTTCTGAGGATACCCAGACACCAAGATGCCATTGCCACAAGACCATCTTAGCTTCAACACTGTTCCCTGTACATCAGACTGAAATATCGATGGGGCATTGCATATGCCCCCTGTAATCAGACTTTCCTTACAAGAAGACCCAAACAACTCTTTCAATTTTTTAAGCGAAGCAACATGTCTGTGTCTTACAACCAGTTCCAGTTCTTCAGCCAGGTTGGAAACTCGGGTGGCTCGGATGACTCGGGCTAATATCTATCACTTCAAAAATGATGTTTGCTGCAATCATTTGGATATTCCTTGGTAAGAGAAATCACAAGTATCATCTTCCTTCCAAATGAGGCCTTTTCTAGAATTTACCGAAGTTGCCTGAGTTTTTGTTCTGACCCTATAAGAAAAAACGAAAATCTGGCCACCTTGGGCAAAATGCCAAAGTCTGATTAAAACAAAGTAAAATGATTTACAGCATTAACTTTGCTCAAGGGGAAATGCTCTTTTTTTACCTATTTCCACCGAGAATCCTAACTTTTATTCATGGACCTAAGTTTCACTGCAATGGCGAATGGGCCTAGGTTCATGTCAGTTGCAAGATTTATTGAATGAAAGATCGATGAGGCAAAAGAAACATTTCATAAGCAAGGCTTAAATGCTACAATTCATGAAATGTTGCAAATGTTCATGAATCTTTCTCCTCCTGTCACAAGGTCTAATTATGATGCCATTAACAAAAAGCTTCACGTTGCACTTAAAGAAACAGTTGTTGAGAGCTGCCAAAAAGCTGCAAAGGAAACGAGGCAATCATTGGATTGTAATGACGATGATATTATTCAAGGTTGCCAAGTTTCTGTTGATGGAACTTGGCAAAAAAGAGGCCACATATCCTTGAATGGACTTATGCTGATTTCTAGGGAAAATGGAAAGTGCTTGGATTATCATGTCATGTCCAAGAAATGAAAAAGTTGCCAGTTTTGGGAAAAGAGGACAAATGAACCTGGGTATGCCTCTTGGTATGCAAACCATGACTGCCAAATTAATCATGATCAGTCAGCTGGAGCGATGGAAAGTGCAGGTGCAGTAGCTATGTTCAAGAGATCTATTGACTGCCATCAACTAAGATACACATCTTATATTGGTGACTGTGATAGCTCCTCTTACAGTGATGTGGCCAATTCACAGCCATATGGCGATGGAGTAAAAATTGAAAAACAGGAATCCATTGGTCACGAACAAAAACGTACCTTTGGTAGATAAGGTACTTAACGAGAAATGGTAAAGAGATTCGGATGCAAAAAAAACGAGAAGATATAGCACACTGAGGCCTTTCTGACTTACGTCGTCATCAGAGTGTGACTTAAACTAAATGGAATTTTGTTCTACGAATTTACTGATACATGGTTAAAATTAGGTGACAAATTGATATATTTCATTTATTGGTATTGACATGCGGTGTCAATATTAGTTCAATATCGCATGTCCTGCTTTGAATAATTTGTCTTCGTGAGTTAATAAAAGTTTCGAGTCTTTTCGCTCCATGAAAACGTATATTTTGAAATAAGGCTCCTTGAGGTTTTTATTTCTTTGCCCACATTTGTGGAGGTGTCTTGGAAAATTGCAAGAGGAAGTTCCCGTACGAGACTCAGAAATGTGGTTGTTCATGCGTTTACGGAAATTAGTTGTTTGACCTATGTATGTGGTCCTTTCTTCACAAAGATTACATGACAGGAAATAAACCACGTTTTTACTGTTGCAATTTATTTGACATCTGATTTCCCATAGAGTGCCATTTGATGTCGTAAATGAGTTGACAGGCTGAAGATATTGTTTACAGACTTTACAACGATTGCTGTTGCATAATACGATCCCTGGTGTGGGCGGTATCCTGGTGATGGTATTTGAATTAAATTTGGCTTTGGTCAGAAGAGATGTAATATTTCGTGGTTGCCTAAGTGCTAGAACTGGATTCGAGTTTGCGAATTTAAGTTGCTTTGTTTGGTCTTTGAAGCTCTTGAGTAGCAAAGATATCGTTTCATAACGTTTTTATATTGTAAATTCGGGTAGAATTTTGTAACCAGAGGGATTACATTGTCTTTGCAGGGTTCGGGTGCTGGACCTTGTAATTTAGCGCGATGAAATGCTTGTTTTATTAGGTTTTTAGGGTAACTGCATTGTGAATGCCATTGTTCAAGTTCTGCTAAACGAAGTTTGACATGATTTGTATCGGAAACGAATACGATTATTCTTTTCGCGAGGTTTTATGGAATGGAATCCTTTATATGTGAAGGGTGGGCGCTGTAGAAATTTAAGTATTTATGTGGGTTGGTTTCTTTGTAGTAAATATCTGTACTGATATGTATTCCGTTTGCTAGAATTATCTTTATGTCTAGAAAATTTAGCGAATCGGTATCTTTGCCTTCTTTTCTTCCTGATTCCATTGTGAATTTTATCGAGTCATTGAGCGAGTTTAGTGTGTCTTTTAATAAATTCGGATTTAAGTCGTTTGGCAAAGCGATAAAACCGTCATCCATATAACGGTAATAATTGTCTTTGATGCATTTACAAGTTTCAAGATTAAAGTATTTTGGCAAGATTATTGGAAAGAGTTTCGTTTCTTCAAGAAATCCGACAGTAAGGCATGCGTATGAAGGTGCGAATTTTGTCCCCATCACCGTTCCTTTTATTTGTTTGTATAAAACATCATCAAATAGAAAATTGTTGTTTTTTAGAACAAAATTGGCTGCCTCGAGGATGAATTCATTGGAAAATCGATCAGGGATTAGGTCACGCCTTTCGTTAATCCAAAATTTTAATGCTTCAAGTCCTAGTTCACGAGGAATGCTTGTGTATAAGCTTGTGACGTCGTACGAATGTAAAGAAGAGGGTGATATAAATTCTCTTGGTAGCTTACGGATAAAATCCCAGTCATCTTTGACGCATGTTTTCAATGTTGTTACCAGTGGTTTTAATAGGGTGTCAAGGAACTCACTTAGTCTTTGAGTTGGAGACATCGGTCCTGCAATGATTGGTCTGCTCTTCAAATCTTTAGGCGGTAACATTTCTACGAAATCTTGGTCAGATGACTTTATGTGGTTGATTATTTCTTTACTTTTGTGGATTTTTGGTAGTACGTAGAATTTGCTGGTCTTCCATTCCAAATTCGTGATAAAGTCTTGTTCCTTTGTCGTTAAAGAATCTTCATGCTTTTTTATTAGTTTTTTCAGATTTTTCATTACGAGTAAATCTTCATTATCTGATATTTTCTGGTAGGAGTCGGTTGCAAGGAGACCTTCCAAAACTAGTTGATCGTGATAGAAGGATTTGTCAACTAAAACAAAATTGCCACTTTTGTCAGCACGTTTTGTAATTACATCCTCATTCTCGGATAGTTCTTTCAGTGTGAGTCTCTCTTCTTCCGTTAAATTGTCCTTGCAGTTAGTTTTCTCTGACTGTAAGATTTCAATTAAATTGCATACATTATTTACTTTGTAATTATCGGTAAAGATTGGCCGGTTTGATTTGTTCCTATGGATTGATCCATCGTTTGCTTCTTTGTCCCAGAAAACGTCTTTTATTTTAATTCTTCTTGTGAAATCTTTTATATCACTTTCAAAATTAGCTTTAGGTGCTGTAACCGGGGTAAATTTTGGTCCTTTAGTTAATAGTGAAACATGGTGTTTTGCCAAGGAGACGGAGGATAAATTGATGAGTTTCGAGGCAGTAGTTGGGGTGGTAGCTGGAGTTGGTTGCCGTAATAGTTTTTTTGAAAATTGCCGTGAGCATTGTTTTGCTGGGTTTGGTTCTGGGGTCTCATGCGGACAGAACTTGACTGGCTGTTGCTTCTGATTGGCTGTTTGTTAGGTGCATTTCTTCCAGAACCATTGGTATTGTTAGGGGCATTAGCAGTGACTTTGTTGTTTGTTGATTTCATGGTGTTGGAATGGTTTCGTTCAGTAGTGTTGTTGGCATTTGATGGTGTGGCATTTTCTTTTGTGAAGATTTCTTTTTGTTCCTTGACTCTCTTTTCCCACTTACTGTAAACAGTTGTTTCATCCTTCTTTGCGGGGTTATCCCAGTTGGTCTTTAGCTTTTCGGTGAATGCCTTCCGGCCAGCTTCTGTTTCAAAGAGCTGATAAGCCTTTAACAGCTGCTGAAAAGAACTATGCTCAAATAGAGAAAGAACTACTGTCAATAGTATTTGGTATGGAAAAGTTTGAAACATATGTTTATGGCAGAAATGTCAAAGTTGAAACAGATCATAAGCCTCTTGAAATTATTTGTCAGAAATCTTTAGCTACATCTCCAAAGGGATTGCAAAGAATGTTGTTAGCTTTGCAAAAATATGATTTTGATGTGGTATACATTCCAGGAAAACAGATGCACATGGCAGATGCTTTAAGTAGAGCGTACCTACCTTACAAACAAGCTATGAAAGGGAGCAAAAACATAGTATTTGCTATAGATGTAAGATCACCAGCAGAGAAAGAGACAGGAGAGATAAATGCACTTAGAACAGTCAATGTTTCATCAAGGAGCATTAAAGAAATTGAGAAAGAGACACAGAAAGATCCTGTTTTGTCTCAGATAAAGACATTGATATGTGAAGGATGGCCGGAACAAGACACCCAACTTAACAGAGAGTTAAAGCTTTATTTTGGATTCAGAGAGGACATAACTGCTCAGGATGGGTTAGTTTTCAAAGGACAGCGTATTATTGTTCCAGTTTCATTACGAAATGGGATAATAGAAAGATTACACGAAAGTCATATAGGTATTCAGGGGTGTATTAGACATGCACGAGAGTGTGTTTAATGGCCAGGAATGACTAAAGATATAGAGAAAGCCATTAGCCAATGTAGGATATGTGAGGCATTTGCAAATAAGCAACAGAAAGAGCCTTTGATCAGTCATGAAGTCCCGACTAGACCATGGGAAAAAGTTGGATGTGATTTGTGTACATTTGAGGGCACAGAATATTTGGTAACAGTGGACTATTTTTCAAACTTTATAGAGATTGATCGTCTATCAAATACAAAGGGAAGAGATGTGATTCCAAAACTGAAAGGACACTTTGCTAGATATGGTATCCCAGAGGAGATGTATTCTGATAATGGGCCCCCATTCCAGTCCAAAGAATTTGAACATTCACACTTAAGTATAACATAGATCATACAACAAGTTCACCCTATTATCCTAAGTCAAATGGCAAAGTAGAGAACGCTGTAAAAACTGTTAAATCATTGATAACCAAGGCTCAGAGTGCTAAGTCAGATCCTTATCTTGCCTTGCTAGATTTTCGAAACACACCAACTGAAGGACTGAACAGATCTCCAGCTCAGTTGTTGTTAGGTAGGAGAACAAAAACACTACTACCAATATCGAAGGAGTTACTTATACCTGAAAACAAGTCTCTATATTCCAAGACCAGAGAGAGTATACAGAGAAACAAAGATAAACAAGCAAAGTACTACAACGGGGGAACGAGAGAACTAGAACAATTGAAACAAGGAGATACAGTAAGGATAGAGCCAAAAGAAAAGGGTAAAGAATGGACAAAAGCTAGAGTTGAAGAGCCAGTAAATATTCGTTCTTATAAAGTACAAACAGAGGAAGGAACAACTTACCGAAGGAACCGGAAAAGCCTGCGAAAGACAGCTGAAAGTTTTGATGAGAAAGTCAGTGATGCTTTTGAATCAATTGAGCCCACAGAGCCTGCAGAGCATAGTAAAGATACAAGTGAGTCTAATGACATGAATCAAACAACAGTAGAAAGTCAAGTTCCTAAAGAGACTGTACAGAGACCTTCAGAGAACCAAAGACCAGAGAGCACAATGCCAAGAGTGTCTTCAAGAGGAAGAACACTAAAGAGACCTTCTTATTTAAAGGATTATGTGTAAGAACACATTTTTGAAAAAAGGGAGATGCGACGTAATAGACTAGCCTCCCTATGTTGTTGTTGCTGTGTAAAATTGAATTGAATTGTTAGCACTTCTTCTTGTGTATGAGACACGTGTGGTTGTCTTTTGATCTGCTCTGCCTGATCGCTACGTTACACTACCTATACTAAAAGCCATTGCTAAATTTACTGATAATGATATCAAAATGTAGTTGCAAAAGTCACAAGAACCTCACCTTTTCAGCCTGGAATTTTCTCTCCAACGCAGTGCCCAAATGACCACATCTTAAATGAATTGCATTGCTCGTAGGTTGACTTCATGGAATCATAGGTTGACTTAAAATCCGATCGTTAAATTAGGGTGTCTAAACTTGGTTCTAAAATTCCAGTTCTTAAATTAGGGCATCTAAACTTGGTTCTTAAATTCCGGTTTTTAAATTAGGGTGACTAAACTTGGTTCTTAAATAAAGGTGTCTAAACTTGGTTCTTAAATTCCGATTCTTAAATCAGGGTGTCTAAGCTTGATTCTTAAATTCCTGTTCTTAAATTAGTTTGCCTAAACTTTGTTCTTAAATAAAGGTGTCTAAACTTGGTTCTTAAATTCCGATTATTAAATCAGGGTGTCTAAGCTTGATTCTTAAATTCCAGTTCTTAAATTAGTTTGCCTAAACTTGGTTCTTAAATAAAGGTGTCTAAACTTGGTTCTTAAATTCCGATTCTTAAATCAGGGTGTCTAAGCTTGATTCTTAAATTCCAGTTCTTAAATTAGGGTGACTAAACTTGGTTCTTAAATAAAGGTGTCTAAACTTGGTTCTTAAATTCCGATTCTTAAATCAGGGTGTCTAAGCTTGATTCTTAAATTCCAGTTCTTAAATTAGTTTGCCTAAACTTTGTTCTTAAATAAAGGTGTCTAAACTTGGTTCTTAAATTCCGATTCTTAAATCAGGGTGTCTAAGCTTGATTCTTAAATTCCGGTTTTTAAATTAGGGTGACTAAACTTGGTTCTTAAATAAAGGTGTCTAAACTTGGTTCTTAAATTCCGATTCTTAAATCAGGGTGTCTAAGCTTGATTCTTAAATTCCTGTTCTTAAATTAGTTTGCCTAAACTTTGTTCTTAAATAAAGGTGTCTAAACTTGGTTCTTAAATTCCGATTATTAAATCAGGGTGTCTAAGCTTGATTCTTAAATTCCAGTTCTTAAATTAGTTTGCCTAAACTTGGTTCTTAAATAAAGGTGTCTAAACTTGGTTCTTAAATTCCGATTCTTAAATCAGGGTGTCTAAGCTTGATTCTTAAATTCCAGTTCTTAAATTAGGGTGACTAAACTTGGTTCTTAAATAAAGGTGTCTAAACTTGGTTCTTAAATTCCGATTCTTAAATCAGGGTGTCTAAGCTTGATTCTTAAATTCCAGTTCTTAAATTAGTTTGCCTAAACTTTGTTCTTAAATAAAGGTGTCTAAACTTGGTTCTTAAATTCCGATTCTTAAATCAGGGTGTCTAAGCTTGATTCTTAAATTCCGGTTTTTAAATTAGGGTGACTAAACTTGGTTCTTAAATAAAGGTGTCTAAACTTGGTTCTTAAATTCCGATTCTTAAATCAGGGTGTCTAAGCTTGATTCTTAAATTCCAGTTCTTAAATTAGTTTGCCTAAACTTTGTTCTTAAATAAAGGTGTCTAAACTTGGTTCTTAAATTCCGGTTCTTAAATTAGGGTGACTAAACTTTGTTCTTAAATTCCGGTTCTTAAATCAGGGTGTCTAAGCTTGATTCTTAAATTCCGGTTTTTAAATTAGGGTGACTAAACTTGGTTCTTAAATAAAGGTGTCTAAACTTGGTTCTTAAATTCCGATTCTTAAATCAGGGTGTCTAAGCTTGATTCTTAAATTCCTGTTCTTAAATTAGTTTGCCTAAACTTTGTTCTTAAATAAAGGTGTCTAAACTTGGTTCTTAAATTCCGATTATTAAATCAGGGTGTCTAAGTTTGATTCTTAAATTCCAGTTCTTAAATTAGTTTGCCTAAACTTTGTTCTTAAATAAAGGTGTCTAAACTTGGTTCTTAAATTCCGGTTTTTAAATTAGGGTGACTAAACTTGGTTCTTAAAGAAAGGTGTCTAAACTTGGTTCTTAAATTCCGATTCTTAAATCAGGGTGTCTAAGCTTGATTCTTAAATTCCTGTTCTTAAATTAGTTTGCCTAAACTTTGTTCTTAAATAAAGGTGTCTAAACTTGGTTCTTAAATTCCGATTATTAAATCAGGGTGTCTAAGCTTGATTCTTAAATTCCAGTTCTTAAATTAGTTTGCCTAAACTTTGTTCTTAAATAAAGGTGTCTAAACTTGGTTCTTAAATTCCGATTCTTAAATCAGGGTGTCTAAGCTTGATTCTTAAATTCCAGTTCTTAAATTAGGGTGACTAAACTTGGTTCTTAAATAAAGGTGTCTAAACTTGGTTCTTAAATTCCGATTCTTAAATCAGGGTGTCTAAGCTTGATTCTTAAATTCCAGTTCTTAAATTAGTTTGCCTAAACTTTGTTCTTAAATAAAGGTGTCTAAACTTGGTTCTTAAATTCCGATTCTTAAATCAGGGTGTCTAAGCTTGATTCTTAAATTCCAGTTCTTAAATTAGTTTGCCTAAACTTTGTTCTTAAATAAAGGTGTCTAAACTTGGTTCTTAAATTCCTATTCTTAAATCAGGGTGTCTAAGCTTGATTCTTAAATTCCAGTTCTTAAATTAGTTTGCCTAAACTTTGTTCTTAAATAAAGGTGTCTAAACTTGGTTCTTAAATTCCGATTCTTAAATCAGGGTGTCTAAGCTTGATTCTTAAATTCCAGTTCTTAAATTAGTTTGCCTAAACTTTGTTCTTAAATAAAGGTGTCTAAACTTGGTTCTTAAATTCCGGTTCTTAAATTAGGGTGACTAAACTTTGTTCTTAAATTCCGGTTCTTAAATCAGGGTGTCTAAGCTTGATTCTTAAATTCCAGTTCTTAAATTAGTTTGCCTAAACTTTGTTCTTAAATAAAGGTGTCTAAACTTGGTTCTTAAATTCCGATTCTTAAATCAGGGTGTCAAAGCTTGATTCTTAAATTCCAGTTCTTAAATTAGTTTGCCTAAACTTGGTTCTTAAATAAAGGTGTCTACACTTGGTTCTTAAATTCCGATTCTTAAATCAGGGTGTCTAAGCTTGATTCTTAAATTCCAGTTCTTAAATTAGTTTGCCTAAGCTTTGTTCTTAAATAAAGGTGTCTAAACTTGGTTCTTAAATTCCGATTCTTAAATCAGGGTGTCTAAGCTTGATTCTTAAATTCCAGTTCTTAAATTAGTTTGCCCAAACTTTGTTCTTAAATAAAGGTGTCTAAACTTGGTTCTTAAATTCCGATTCTTAAATCAGGGTGTCTAAGCTTGATTCTTAAATTCCAGTTCTTAAATTAGGGTGACTAAACTTGGTTCTTAAATAAAGGTGTCTAAACTTGGTTCTTAAATTCCGATTCTTAAATCAGGGTGTCTAAGCTTGATTCTTAAATTCCAGTTCTTAAATTAGTTTGCCTAAACTTTGTTCTTAAATAAAGGTGTCTAAACTTGGTTCTTAAATTCCGATTCTTAAATCAGGGTGTCAAAGCTTGATTCTTAAATTCCAGTTCTTAAATTAGTTTGCCTAAACTTGGTTCTTAAATAAAGGTGTCTACACTTGGTTCTTAAATTCCGATTCTTAAATCAGGGTGTCTAAGCTTGATTCTTAAATTCCAGTTCTTAAATTAGTTTGCCTAAACTTTGTTCTTAAATAAAGGTGTCTAAACTTGGTTCTTAAATTCCGGTTCTTAAATTAGGGTGACTAAACTTTGTTCTTAAATTCCGGTTCTTAAATCAGGGTGTCTAAGCTTGATTCTTAAATTCCAGTTCTTAAATTAGTTTGCCTAAACATGGTTCTTAAATTCCGGTTCTTAAATTAGGGCATCTAAACTTTGTTCTTAAATTCCGGTTCTTAAATTAGGGCATCTAAACTTTGTTCATAAATTCCGGTTCTTAAATCAGGGTGACTAAACTCGGTTCTTAAATTCCGGTTCTTAAATTAGGGCATCTAAAGTTTGTTCATAAATTCCGGTTCTTAAATTAGGGTGACTAAACTTGGTTCTTAAATTCCGGTTCTTAAATCAGGGTGCCTAAACTTGGTTCTTAAATTCTGGTTCTTAAATCAACGTGTCTAAACTTGGTTCTGAAATTCTGGTTCTTAAATCAACGTGTCTAAACTTGATTCTTAAATTCCGGTTCTTAAATTAGGGCATCTAAACTTTGTTCTTAAATTCCGGTTCTTAAATTAGGGTGTCTAAACTTGGTTCTTAAATTCTGGTTCTTAAATTAGGGTGCCTAAACTTGGTTCTGAAATTCTGGTTCTTAAATCAACGTGTCTAAACTTGATTCTTAAATTCCGGTTCTTAAATTAGTTTGCCTAAACTTTGTTCTTAAATAAAGGTGTCTAAACTTGGTTCTTAAATTCCGATTCTTAAATCAGGGTGTCAAAGCTTGATTCTTAAATTCCAGTTCTTAAATTAGTTTGCCTAAACTTGGTTCTTAAATAAAGGTGTCTACACTTGGTTCTTAAATTCCGATTCTTAAATCAGGGTGTCTAAGCTTGATTCTTAAATTCCAGTTCTTAAATTAGTTTGCCTAAACTTTGTTCTTAAATAAAGGTGTCTAAACTTGGTTCTTAAATTCCGATTATTAAATCAGGGTGTCTAAGCTTGATTCTTAAATTCCAGTTCTTAAATTAGTTTGCCTAAACTTTGTTCTTAAATAAAGGTGTCTAAACTTGGTTCTTAAATTCCGATTCTTAAATCAGGGTGTCTAAGCTTGATTCTTAAATTCCAGTTCTTAAATTAGTTTGCCTAAACTTTGTTCTTAAATAAAGGTGTCTAAACTTGGTTCTTAAATTCCGGTTCTTAAATTAGGGTGACTAAACTTTGTTCTTAAATTCCGGTTCTTAAATCAGGGTGTCTAAGCTTGATTCTTAAATTCCAGTTCTTAAATTAGTTTGCCTAAACATGGTTCTTAAATTCCGGTTCTTAAATTAGGGCATCTAAACTTTGTTCTTAAATTCCGGTTCTTAAATTAGGGCATCTAAACTTTGTTCATAAATTCCGGTTCTTAAATCAGGGTGACTAAACTTGGTTCTTAAATTCCGGTTCTTAAATTAGGGCATCTAAACTTTGTTCATAAATTCCGGTTCTTAAATTAGGGTGACTAAACTTGGTTCTTAAATTCCGGTTCTTAAATCAGGGTGCCTAAACTTGGTTCTTAAATTCTGGTTCTTAAATCAACGTGTCTAAACTTGGTTCTGAAATTCTGGTTCTTAAATCAACGTGTCTAAACTTGATTCTTAAATTCCGGTTCTTAAATTAGGGCATCTAAACTTTGTTCTTAAATTCCGGTTCTTAAATTAGGGTGTCTAAACTTGGTTCTTAAATTCTGGTTCTTAAATTAGGGTGCCTAAACTTGGTTCTGAAATTCTGGTTCTTAAATCAACGTGTCTAAACTTGATTCTTAAATTCCGGTTCTTAAATTAGGGCATCTAAACTTTGTTCTTAAATTCCGGTTCTTAAATTAGGGTGTCTAAACTTGGTTCTTAAATTCTGGTTCTTAAATTAGGGTGTCTAAACTTGGTTCTTAAATTCTGGTTCTTAAATTAGGGTGCCTAAACTTGGTTCTTAAATTCTGGTTCTTAAATCAACGTGTCTAAACTTGATTCTTAAATTCCGGTTCTTAAATTAGGGCATCTAAACTTTGTTCTTAAATTCCAGTTCTTAAATTAGGGTGTCTAAACTTGGTTCTTAAATTCTGGTTCTTAAATTAGGTGTCTAAACTTGGTTCTTAAATTCTGGTTCTTAAATTAGGGTGCCTAAACTTGGTTCTTAAATTCCGGTTCTTAAATTAGGGTGTCTAAACTTGGTTCTTAAATTCTGGTTCTTAAATTAGGGTGTCTAAACTTGGTTCTTAAATTCTGGTTCTTAAATTAGGGTGCCTAAACTTGGTTCTTAAATTCCGGTTCTTAAATTAGGATGACTAAACTTTGTTCTTAAATTCCGGTTCTTAAATTAGGGTGTATAAACTTGGTTCTTAAATTCCGGTTCTTAAATTAGGATGACTAAACTTTGTTCTTAAATTCCGGTTCTTAAATTAGGGTGTATAAACTTTGTTCTTAAATTCTGGTTCTTAAATTAGGGTGTCAAAACTTAGTTCTTAAATTCTGGTTCATGGAGGAGCTGGATAAGAAACTGTTGGGGAAATTTTTGATGTGGCTGTTTTCTGCTGAGCTAATTTGTTGCAACTGATCCACGAAAATTCAAAATAAATGTCTCATTTAAAGATTAGTCTTTGCACTACATTCGGATAAAAATTAAACCTTCACATATTTAAGGATTGCTGCAATGTAAATAGATTTCCAACAAGTATTTTTGCCGATCTTTTACCCAAAGATCAGCCTGTATCTAGATAAGTATCTTTCCTTTTGAATTTAGCAAATTACAAAGGAATTCCTCCTTTCAAAATGCGATATTTGATGCACAAAACGAGGATTTGTTTACGTATTTCTTATCCAGCTCCTTTAAATTAGGGTGTCTAAACTTGGTTCTTAAAATTAGGGTGGTTTGGTTCTTGGTTCTGGTTCTTGGTTCTTGAATCTTAAATTAGGGAAACCCCTAAGATCTTAAGCACGGTGATAGCAAGTTGAAATAGATTGCCAAGGTTAGAGGTAACAGATGGTTACTCTTTCCAATCGCCATTAACACAACCGTCTTTCATGTCCTCCGTTTGCTGTATCGTTTGAATAAGCGATCTTTAACTGAACATCCAAACAATCGAGACCAAAATTTTTTACTTTCAAACCGATTTGCCCCAAAAGTTTCAAACTTTGATCTCTTGCTGTGGAGTAGCTAATTGGCCGATTGGCTCCTCTTAAGCTCTAACTGCTCTTTGACTCATAATAAGGCCTGGGTTACAAAATACCGCATTGCTTTTCGGATCAGATTGGGTTCAACCCACTTCGTTAAAATTTCACCGTTTTCATTGCAGTTACATGACACCGGATTGCCAGGAACCCACTGTTGATTGCAGTTACACGACACTGAGTCACCCTGCACTGCAATGTCTAAGTCTATTGTCTTTGGCGACCACAGAGCCCAAACGCTTTGTTCTTTACAACAATACAAAGCGTTTATGGCGTGAAGTTGACAAGAAGAACAATCCTGTGGGGAGGACTGTACTGTACCCGGCTTGTCTCTCGTTGCTTCTGTGGAGCCCGTTTTTGCGGCTTTAGCCCAAGTTTTTTCACCTAGGACCACATTCCTTTTTCCTTTCCTTCTTTCTTCAATGACTTGTCTGTTTGTCATGTGGACGTTGCTGTCTTCAAATCTTTTTTCACTTGGTGCCGTATTCATGATGCTAGAGTTCACTGTTTTGTCAACTTTTCTTTGTTCTTGCAGATGCAGATCAACAAAAGTGGAGTAAATGATATGGAGTCATACATCATCCCAACATTAAACAGGAATCCAGATGGATTGATAATTCACTGTGGAACAAATGACCTAAGAGATAGTGAGCCTACGGAAATTGCTAGAAAAATCACAAAATTGGCACTAAATGCGAGCAAAACAGTTAAAAATGTTGCAGTGTTGAGCATCTTAGCAAGGGAGATTCAGAGCTTATTGACGTGAAGAGGAGAAAAGTCAATGTTGCATTAGAGAAAGAATTGGACAACAGCTGCATAGAACTCATTAAGCATGGATATATTGAGAGAGAATTGGAAAACATGCTGTATAAAGATGGAATACATTTAAACGTAGACGGAACAAATGCCATGGGTGGAGATTTCATAAGTTTCTTAAATTCTGCATGACAATCAAAGTATATAATAAAGGACAATATGAATTATATGGACACAATTTCCATAAAAACTAGTATTACATTATCTCCAACGATGTCTGCTGCATCTAACTCTACCCTTTAGACAGATACTCAGTGTTTTGTCACCTGCTATTAGTTGAATTAATTCACCCCAACGTAGTACGGGTACTGCCCTATCAATCTCGTCTGATGCGTCCCTGCCAGTTAGAAATGGTATTGAAAAGTTTTTCCATCTGAGGGTCGAGTGCACCAGAAATTTGCTCATAGGTTTTATAAACATAAACAGCCTCAGAAATAAAATCACAGATCTGAGAATGATTTCTGAAAGATGTCTGCCTGATATTTTGCTCATAGGTGAAACAAAATTGAATGCGGAGTTCAAAACTGATTTGTTCCTTATCAATAATTTTGAGTCCAACGCGCCTAGATAGGTCTGAATTTGGAGGTGGCCTCATGCTGTACAAAAGAAATGGCACCGTTTGCAATAGGGTACCCTCTTTTGAAGATTCTTCTCTGGAGCTATTATGCTCTGAACTGGTAATTGCAAAAAAGAAATGGATTATTTACAGCTTTTACTGTCCCCCAAATTTTAATATAGAAACCTTACTTTCAAATTTATCAATAAATCGTGCATTAGATAAGTATGATAACATTATTATCATGGGTGATGTAAATATTGATACCCATAGTTTTGATAAATTAGCCTGTTTTTGCGATGTATTCGGTTTATCTAATCTAGTAACGTTGAAAACTTGTTTCACAAAGAATCATAGTTCATCAATTGATGTTACTTTAACAAATAGACCTAGGTTTTGAAACAGGTCTAAGCGACTATCATGGTCTTGTAGCTACCAGTATGAAATCGGCTGTTCCCAGGCTAAAACTGAAACAAATAAAATATCGCAGCTACAGAAATTTTGTTCCCAAAAATTTCTTGAAGAATGTCTGCCAGTCAGGCTAATCTTGTGCTCGATGTAACAGACCCTAATGAATCCTATGACCAACTGACTGAAACTTTCCGAAATGTAGTTGATAAACATGCTCCCATGAAAACCCAGTTTCTTAGGGGAAATAATGCACCCTTTACAAACCCAGAACTGAAAAGGCTATATAGACTTGTTCCAGGTTGAAAAATCGACTAAATAAATATCCTTCCAAGCAAAATGAAAAAACTTATAAAAAGCAGCGAAACAAATGTGTTGCTTTACGTAAAAAAGCCATTAAGAATTATTTTAAGAAAGTTACAAGCAAGGGTTTTAGACCAGGCTCTAACTGAGCAAGGTGCCACCAGAAGAGGTAGAAATTCTCATCTAGTTTTTCTAGACCAGTTTTTTATGAGGAATCCGAATTCCTTGGGTAAACAGGCAAATTCCTGAGAAATTCTGAAAACGGGGGTAATGTGTGTCTAGATTTTGTAAAAATCACGTTGCAAGTAGTAGAAATGGCAGGACTGGGTGATAGGTCGTTTAGAGCAAACAGAAATCTCCAAACTCACATAAAACATGTTTATTCTCAAAAAGGAATCAACAAAAAACAGTTACCTATGCCTAATTGGTATGCTGTGACGTCATGATCGGGGGATAATGATGAAAAACCTATATGAATCATACTTAACCTTCATTGATACTGTCATCGCTATCCTCTGAATATTCTTCACACTCTAGATTAACAAATAGTTCTTTGATGTCAGCAGGCATCACTCTTTCTAGCCATTATGTCTCTAATTCTTCAGTCCATCCATATTATCAACAGGCTGACCAAGCTGATTTTCAGGCTCCAAGGATGATCGCCATTGATGTGCAATAAAGTTTGAGCGAAGGGAGTGCAAAGATAATGCTTGTCTGCACAATGGCAATAATGAAATATCGCAAATCTTCTTTTGCTTTTCCATCTTTTTATTGAAAATTGCATGTCTTGCTTTATAGATGTTCTGTCCCTTTATCCCCTACTAATGTGAGACGTTCCCCTCTAGCTCTGTGTGAGCACTTCTTCCGGTAGTTAGAAACTGGGAAGTAATTGTGGAGAAGTAACTGGGAAGTAAGCAGAAGTAGTAAACTGGGAAGTAAACTGGGAAGTAACTGGGAAGTGAATCTTCTTCCGATAGTTAGAAACTGGGAAGTAATTGTCAATCTTGCAGCTAAATAACAAAAGAAAGACTTCCAAAGTTAAGCAGAAAGAACACCAGAATTGTCTTGGCCACCACCCGTAACTGACCTTGAGAGGCAAGAGAAAGACATGCCCTGTAGTGTTGAAAATTTCTTAGAACCACTTCAATGCTCTCCTGATCATCCTAATCAAGAAAGGGCAAGGTTGCTTGTGCAATCATATTCAAATGATTTACAAGAGGAAAGCTAATCACACTGAAGCATTTTTTATCGGGACTTGGCCTCCATAACCTGACTGCCCAGGGAGTACTTGTTCAATTTTTATCTCATCTTGGGCATTCCATCAATTGTAATGTAGTATGCACCATACAAACAGCAGAAGCAATAGCAGCTCACGAAGAATACAATTAATCACTTTCAACCAACTGATCACTAATGTTGCAATCCCATAAATTCAACCACTTCAACTTTATTGCTCATTGTCCTGGTCTTTGTTCCATGACATCAACGAGGCTCCTCCACTCCTCTTCCTCCATCTTCATACTCCACAGTCGAACTATTTCAATGTTTAGAATGATTTCGATCATATTCATCCAGTTGTTTTCATCGAATCAACAATTATCTATCCATAGCATCTCCATCCGCGTATCATCATCTTCTTGAAGTTGCTTAATTAACGAATCTAATTCTAAATCCCCTATTAATTCACAATTAAATAATACTACATCACAACTATATTTACAATGATTAAAAAATAAATTTAAATTATCTACAGATTCTACACCATTTACACCAACCAAATCTCTACCAAAATGTTTAAAACATTTACATAAATTAAAGTTAACTAAATCAGGATGAAGGGAAACATGACGAAATTTGTCCAATAAATTATATGTATCTATTACTTGAATTAGTTTTACGAGGTTTGAATGAGCGATTGGTGAATAAATTAGAAACTTAAGAAGACGTTCTTCGGGATAATCATTGTCGATCGGCATAATTCAAATGAATTCTTGAAAGATTAATGGGTGTGGAATTTGTGGTGCTAGTGTGTGAACAATTTGTGGTGCTAGTGTGTGAACAAAGCATGGCAAAATCTTAGAGAAATACTTCACTATTATGTAAACAAGCATGCCCCATTGGTGTCCAAAAAGGTCAAAGGGAGACTAAGCCCATGGATAACAAAGGATGTCAAATCAGAGATGAACCTAGGGGACAGGCTGCTAAGAAAAGCACGCTGGACAAACCTTGAGATTGATTGGTCCTCTCATAAATGTCAACGAAACAGGGTAACCAGTTTAGTGAAAAAGTGTAAAAGCAAATACCACAGAGACTTGCTGAAGGTAAGTGCAAATACGCCTGACAAATTTTGGGCAGCAATCAAGAAAGTATATCCCACTAAATCTTCCGTGTCTAATACAGGAACTGTCTTCGAATTAGATGGGACAAAAACCACAAATAAGCAGGAAATTGCAGAAAGCTTCTGCAATTTTTTTGCTAACGTTGCAAAAACTTTAAAATGTAAGTCTATTCTACTTCGAGACTTTGTTTGGATGAGACCCACTTGGGAAAGCACCATGTCTCAAAAGGGTAGATTCGTAGTAAAAGAAGTAAGCCAAGCAGCAGTACAGAAAGAGTTAACTAAACTGAAACGGAAGAAGGCAACTGGGATTGACAATCTCCCCCCAGGAATGTTAAAAGATGCGGCCCCAATTCTAGCCAGACCCTTAACATGTGATAAATCTGTCCCTAAGGTCTGGAATCGTACCTACAGACTGGAAGTTAGCCAAGGTGATTCCCCTGTACAAATCTGGTTCCCACTCAACTAATGACAATTACATACCAATATCAGTTCTTCCAACACTATCGAAAATCCTAGAGAGGATGTTTAACAATCAGCTTATGGCTCACTTTGAAAAAAATGGCCTTCTCTTTACACATCAGTTTGGTTTTTTATCAAAACGATCCACAGAAAAGGCAGTAAATTTGTTCCTTGATCATATAAGAGGAGAGGCTGATAAAGGCAAACTTACCGGTGCAATATTCGTAGATTTGTCAAAGGCCTTTGATACCGTTAGCCATTCTGTCCTAATGTCTAAGTTTCCGTCATATGGAGTAATGAACAGGGAATTCCAATGGCTGACTGATTACCTGCTCAACAGGAAACTTTGCTTGTTCAATACTTGTTCAATACCAGGGAGCATTTTCTAATGCCATCCCTGTATATACCGGAGTTCCACAAGGTTCCATTATTGGTCCTCTACTATTTTTGATCCATTTTAACAACGCAAATAAAACGCTGAAGCACGCAAAAGTCATAATGTATGCAGATGATACTGTCATCTTTACTTCATCCAGTGACTTCAACATCATTGAAAATCATCTTAACGATGATGTCCAAAGTTTGGCAACATGGTTTAATGAAAATGAATTAATAATGAATCTGAAAAAGGGGAAAACAGAGGCAATGCTTTTTGGAAAATCAAAGCGATTAAACCTTGTTGATGGAAGGCAACTCAACATCAAAGTTGATGGAACCACAGGGAATCCACTGCTAAGAATGCCCTCTGAAATTAAAATCCGATCGTTTCCTTCGTAACAGATGTAGATCCGTTTTTTCGTTTCTTTCGTCAATGATCAGATGATATGCGCGATTTTGAAAATTTCCTTTGTTTTTCCTCTGCGATGGCGCGGTGTGAACGAGCGGGAAGTGTGGAGGTGCAAGAGTGGAGATTGTGGAGGAGAAAGACGAGGAGAGAGAGAGGAAAGAGACAAGGGAAGATACTCTGAAATCCAAACTGACAAAAATGCACTGTAAGAGTGTCATGGTTGTCGGATAGGTTCAGCAGCTTGTTTGTGAATGGTCAGATACATTATGAATCACAATAGCTTGCTACCGATTGGGTAGATTGACGATATACCATTCTTTAAGCTTCTGAATAACAAAAGAATCTTCTTCACATGTGTACCTCTGTTTGCTGGTGCAGAGCCACAGCATCCGGCTTTAGAACAAAAGGCGGACCATGACAAACATGATTGACATACGAACAAAATGGCTGCTGGATGAAAGGAATTTGGGTGATTCGAAGAGAACGGAATGACTTTCTCAGCTGAGCAAACGTAAGTTGTTCATGTTCCTCATCTCGTAAAGCGCTCCTCTAGATTCTTATTATAATAGGAACCTACTTTAGACGCATTTCCATGCTTTCTTTTCCTCCTCGCTCCTAACTAGGCCAATCATTATTTTATGCGGAATTTTCAAAGTTATTTAATCCTACTCTTCCAGATTGATACGGAATTTGACAATTGGAGGTCATAATGTCTACTTTGGTGGTGCAGCCGGTACAGGAAAGATGACACTTGTGAAATCGATTGTCAAAGATCATTTTGATGAGAAACAGATTGGGATCATTTGCCCAACTGGATTAGCAACAGCCTTATATTCAGAGGTATCAGGATATTGTGCTAGTGGTGTGTCAACTTTTCATTCATTTTTTGGAATTGGACAAGGAAAAGGTCCCAATGATTACCTTGTAAAGCTGTCTTTGAGCAACCAATCCAATGTTGAAAGGTTCAAAAAGGTTGAGTTGTTGATCATTGATGAATTATCACAGTTAAGCTCAAAGAGTTTTGAACTTGCTCACTTGATTTTAAAATCAGCAAGAGCCTGCAGTTTTCCTTTTGGGGGTATCCAAGTACTTGGTACTGGTGACTTCTTGCAGCTACCTCCTGTTCCAGACACCTGGGATGATGGCCAGTACTGTTTTCTGTCCAAAACCTGGCCCTTGGTTTCCCTCATCGAGTCATGCTAAATGAAACATTTCGGCAGACAGACTCTCAGTACATAGCATTACTGAGTGATGTTGCAAAAGGGAATTTAAGCAAAGAGTCAGAGGAGCTCATAGAAACACTCAGCAGGCCACTATTGCAGTGCTCTGAGTCTGATGTGGTCGAGTATTTTTGCTTGTCTGAAGAAGTTATGCTCTCTGGCCTGAAATATCTTGATGAGCTTGATGGGGAAATCAGTGTTTACACATCAAAAGACACAGGTCCTGAGTCACTTTTGAATAGAGAGACTGCAGCAGAAAGAAAATTGGCCTTAAAGAAAGGAGCAAAAGTGATGTGCACGTATAACATCAATGATCATATAAAGAATGGAACAATTGGCACCGTAATGGATTTAAAACGTGATAGTGTAATGGTTAAATTTTTTGATACTGGGGTTCCAGTGGAAATTAAATGTGTCACATGGCAGGTTGTTGACCCCACCAACCACATGAAGATTGCTGCAACCAGAACCCAACTGCCACTCAAACTTGCCAAATCAATGACTGTTCACAAGGGACAAGGTCAGACAGTAAGCAAGGCAGTAGTTTACAGTGGAAATGAGTTCTGCCCTGGTCAACTTTATGTTGCTCTTTCCCGTATCCGTAGTGCCAATGATGTCCAGATTCTTGGGTTTGATAAAAGTAACCTCATTCAGCCAAAAAAGGAAGTTATTGACTTTCTTGGTGAACTTGACAAAACTCATGAAGCAAACTTAGTCTGCCCTGATCTTCATGAATGTACATGCAAAGTTGACATTGACTGTATAGCTGCTAGCCCTGCTAAAATTGCTTGCATTGATAGAGAAAGCCAATCATCGACATTTGCTTAGATGGAATTGATGAGTTTGATGAATCATTTATGGAAGCATTCGAGAAGGAAGTTATTGATAATATTGAGAGTGACTTTGGTGTTTTTGAAGATAACATCAGTTTTGATGAACTTGACCTTGACATGTTGTTGGATAATCTGGCATTTGTTGATGAAACACTTTCCTCTCCTCCAGAAGAAATGAACTTGAAGGTAAGACAGTTTCCAGTATTAACATAGATAAATATTACAATTATAATGTACAATATACAGTATGTTTACACAATCTGACATATAGATGGGATAAAACTCACATGGACACTATCATACACTTTCTAACTGTCACAGAATTGTGACAAATTGTTCCATTTTGTTAAACTCCTTTGTTTCCAATTCTCAAACTTGTCACACTGCATTTGAATTCTTAGGAGCATATGGAATAGAGAGTTCTTAAAGACTTCTGATGAATTCTCTGAGTCTTAATGTGTGCAATACACTCAAGGGAGTGTTTTTTATCAAAAAATTGTTTACTGGTTTTTGATAAATCAAATCCTAGGAACATGCGCAATTATGATAGAACTGGAGGAGGTTTTCTTGCTTGGATATATGGTATTCTTGCCAATTATTTCATACCACCCTTTATAATTTTACCAATTTTACTGTTAGCATATGAAAATATAAGATGATGCACATTCTTCAGTTATGCAGTACAGACCTTGTGCACATTAACATGAAAAGAATCCTAATAAAATAATTCAGGGCCGATACCAGCCCAGCCATGACTGCTTAGGGGGGGGGGGCGAGGAACCAAAATTTTCCAACAATAAAACCATAAACAGCAACAACAACAACGGTTGTAGTAACATACGTTAAATTTATGCATGATATGACCTATCTAATTCCTCAGCAACTAAAATCTGGCCACATTTTGCAATCCAACCTTGAAATCAACACAATTAGTGATATCAATCCAAAATATACCATATATTCAATAGTTTCTGTTGCAATTTATGTTTTAACACTAATGAATTTGTGTTTTTAAGCATTACTTCTCCTCAAAATCCTCCAAAACTAATCACTTAATCACAAAATTTCTGACAAGAGAGTAACATGTTGCGACAAATGGTCTCCTGGGGGGGGGGCATTGGCTTCGGCCCTGCAATAATTCTTTTCAAATACTTGAAAGTTCTTACAGGCAGGGAAACCATGTTAATGTGTGCAAGACCTGTACATGCACAGCCTTCCTAGTATAACATTGATAAATCTTTTGTAGGAATTCTTAAATTCAATGAAATTTGAAGATGCTGCATCAGATATAAGAGGCAGTCTATCCTGCAAGTCAAACATATTAATAAATTTGCTGTGCAATGAGAGAATCGAGCTAGCAAGCAAATTTATAAAGGTTCAATGGAATGCACTGTATCAGTTTGCAAGAGACTTGATCAACGGCACTGCTATCAAACAGGCTAACTTTCGGAGTATGTACAGCAAATTGGCCACACACATCCAGCAAGATGAGCTTTTGTCACAGTTCTGTTTGTTAGTTGGATCATCTGAAGAACGTCTTTCAGAAGAACACTATCTGGTCTTGGGTAGAATATGTTTTACAATCTCTGCTTCAATTTTACACAGCATAGCTGAAATTTGTGTTTCAGGAGAAGAACATGCTGACACTGTGGTTTGGAAAAATGTGAATGATCTTTCTTCAGAAGGTAAGGGTAAGATCAGATATTGTGGTGCTTGGGCAGTTGTCAAAGTAATGGAGGCTTGTAAAAGGTATATCAAAGAAAATGCATATTCTAAAGAAGCAAAGGTGAGGGAAAGAGTTTTCAAGGAGTACCATAAAAAGTCATTGCTAGAGGTCCTACAAGCTCGTATGGAAAATCTCCATGCCACAACAGAATATGGTGACACATTGAGGGTGACGGATGAAAGGCAATACAGAACCAATGGTCTCACACACCTGACAGATAAAGCCTTTATGTTCCCTATGCAGCTCGAGCAAGCCAGAGTAAATGTGATTAACCACAATGCACTTAATAAATTCAAGGAGAAGACCTTCTCTGTGGCAGAAAGAAAAGTCTTCGAAAATCAAGATCTTAAGTTGAAGTGGAAATTTATGTTTGTTGGCCTTCCAAATGAAAAGGTGTGCTCCATCACTGGAAAGACAATAAAAATTAATGTGCTCATTGATGAATTGTATGAGAATGTTGCCATGCGTTATATGCATATGGGGGAGAAGCAATATCTGCGGGACCACAGATGTGACTTTGAATGGAAAAAGCAAGAGGAATTAAGAAGAAGGGTGACCAAAAAGAAAGAACTGACTGAGAAAAGACATCAGAGAGTGACCATCCAGGAAATTAAATCTGATACAACAGATGGTAAGGTATATTCACATTCACGTTTGAAAGACCAGTTGCTGAAGGACAATCATATTTTCACCAAGGGGAGAATATACAAGAAGGAGGATCTAAAGCTGATTTGCATGTGCATGGTATATGGAATACCCAAAAAGGATATGAAGAGCAAAGAAACAATGAATGCTGCGCTGTATGAAAAGATTTTAAACTTGGAAAGATTTGTTGATGCAGGAGTTTTTAGCGGTAATTGATCAATCGTTTAAAAGGGTCTTAGAAAAGTACAGCTAACATCATTTGCAGCCACTGCAGACACTTCAGACCATATGATTGTTCTCATGTGAAAAGTTTGTTTTGTACAACTTGTGATTGAGGAAACTTTATCAAGGTATCAGAAGCCTTCCCAAGGTATTATCAGTTGACATGAAGTGGCTATAAATAATGTCGGCTGAATTTGTCTATTGTAATCAAAATAATAGTATAGCAATCCCCTTGATATAAGGTATGTACAGTTTGTGCAAACTTTGCAGTCAGTTTGCATAGCGTATGCTCTATCATTCTGTTGGATTTTGCAAACTTCTGTGGAGTTTGTGCAAACTGACATTGCCTCAAACAAACTGTTACAAACTGGTTTTGTGCATAGTTTAATCCCTTTCCATGCAATTTGCAGAATGCTAAACTGAAGCATACTCAAAATAAAGTCACAACAAACTTTTGCAAATTTGCTGCACACCAAAATGAAATCAAAACGCAAACCAGTAGCAAGGTTCCTGAGACATTGACTTCTCCCATTGTGAACGCTTCAAACTTACCAGTGAACAACAGTAAAAGTGCATTGGGCTCTTTAAAGACAAGTCCAACTCTTTCATTCCTATCATATGACTTATTGCTATTACATAACTTTGTTATAGCACACAAGAAACTAAGCTTTTCTCAGTTTTTTAAACTGACAGACTTGCAGTGGAGCACTACTGCCAGTATTACCTTTTGTAGTAGAAATGGTCTGGCCAAGCAAGACAGAATTTATGCCACTAGCGTACTCCATGTAGGTAGGATTGTCATTTTGCCCATGTCTTCCTCTTTGTTGGCAAAACACGTTTTCAACAATATCACTATTAAAATGTGATGGTCTGATCATTCCACCATTAGCAATAACATTTTGGCACACTTCTTTGAACCCAAGCAGCATGCTGAATAGGTCAAAAATGGTTTTGTTGGTCACAGATATGATGGATTTGTTTCTTATTGATGGCTGCTCTTCCATTTCTTGGTTTTCAAATACCCAGTCATCCAGCCATTTGACACAGCTGTCTATCACCTGCAATCTTTCATCACCTATGCTAACAACTGGATAACTGCTCTTAAATACAAACACAATTTTGCTTGTAAAATTTAAGAACTCCAGAAGTCCATCCAGGCATTCTCCATGTGGCAAGGTTGACTGGTAATCCTTGGAAGGAAGTAAAATGTAATAAGAGGCCATAAAATTATAAAAAAGATTGGGATTTAGGATTGGTCATTGCAGGTGTACCCAAAAAAATTAATCCAGTTTTGTGCTCAAGCTGGAAAACCTATGTGCGCTAAAGTACCTTTTTGAGATCAATCCAGTTACAGTATGTTACATTACAGTATGTGTTTTAAATTCTAAGTAGGTATAACAAAGAAGTATTTGATGTTCATGTTACTCTCTGGTCTCTAATAGACGGGGGGGGGGGGGGGGGGGGGGGGTTGGAAAAAATCTCAGAAATTAATAGCCGGAAGTCTTAATCTTAGTTGGGTGCATAGAATTTTGTTGTGTAGCTTTTGTCTTGCTTGGAACTCGTTGCCAGAATTAATAAGCGGGGGGGGGGGGTTGGAATAAGAATGTCCTGGGTGGAAAATTTTCTAAAAATTAATAAGTGGGGGGGCGTCTATTAGAGACCAGAGAGTATGCTCATTGATCTTGCAAGCACTTTACCCAAACATTTGTCTGTTGAAGAAATGTAACATTTCATGGCTTTAGTTGTTGGACCAAATCTGAGAGCAAAGTGATGGTTATGTCAGCATGCATGTCTTTGGTTGGTTGCTTTAATGAAAATAAGGAATGAATCCCATACCTGAACAAGCAGTAGCATATCTTTGTTTAAGACATCTTCAGCAAGGGCATTTCTCATCATTGCTGCACTGTCAAGGTTAAAGTGACCAGGTGACAGCTTTTGGTACTTTGGCAGGGTGTTTTGCTGGTCCCATTCAAAAACTTTGCATAGTTGCGCCCAGACAATCAACTTTCCATGGATTGTCAATCTTCTTTTGCTGTTTCCACTGTCAACGCTCTTGAATAGATTGTTTCGCAATTTCTTGATATTGTGCTGAAAAAGTATACAAAACATCAAGTTCTCATGCTTTAGGAAGAAGTGGAAGATTGTAAAAACTCAATTCAGCCCACATGGTGCCCATTTTCTTTGATGTTACAGAGAAGGTTGGGATTGTTGACTGAATTGAGTTTTTATGGTTATACAACTTTTATGTCATGAAATAAACCTTATAAAGAAAGATAACCAGAAAAATCTTGCAGGATAGTAGTATTTACTGTATATGATGCTTAGAAACATGTACGTTTTATTCAGCTGTTCCTGCACTAGAAGTCTCTTGGGGGCAATTTACCACAAGTTGATTTCTTATACAGTATGCATGTTGTTAAAAATGCCACTTGAATAGTTGAAGTGACTAATTACCTTTGGATCCATAACAAAAGTGAAAGGATGTGGGCTAAAAAGGCTCCTTTTGATAGTGAAGCTCTTGATGTTGATGTCATTTTCTGGAAAATGTAATTTAAACAGTCCTCTGTTATTTTCACCACCGTCTGCAACACAAGCATCAGCTCTAAACCCTGCCCTCAAAAGCCATGAAAATGCATCCCAAAGGATAAGAAACAAGCTTGAACTTGAAATTGAGCCAGTTGGATAATGTGCAAATGGAAAACGAAATCGTCCAGTATGACTGAGGAAAACCAACTGTAGCACAGGAGTTGCAAGTTCTGCCACATCAGTCTTCTTTTCAATTTTTGCCATATCAGCACTCTCTTTGCCAAGCATCACAATGCCAACAATTTGAGTAGCATTGCCCTTGATTTTCATTCTCAGGTCCCCCTAAAATGCAATATTTGAAATATGTATGAGCCAAGTGCATAGACGTACTGTGACAGGCGATGATTTGCATCGCGTATTTCGGTACGCGAGATTCGTGAGACAGAAAACTTCACGTGTCTTTTCTGCTATATCATCAAGAACTCTCAAAACTAACCTACATTTACATTTATACTTAACGGAAATCATACATAACTACAAAACAATGGAAACGTTCTGCGCATGACAGGTAAGGTAATATCTTAGTTCATTCATTAAGTTACGTTTCATAACGAGGCTAATAAGATGATGGTACTTATGTAATAGGATGACGTAATTCCTGTTACAGTCTGCCCCTTCCTGAGGAAAAAATGCAAAACTTGTTTTTGAAGTTTTTCTGCGTACAATGATAAGTAATACTAATAAAAATGTCCATGTTAATCTACGACGATAACAAAATCTAACGACACGTCCGGTTGAATAACTCTTGGTTAAGAGATAAAATGTACGTTCCACCTTGCATACCTCCTTCCAATTGAAGGTAGTTACATGATTTAACTAGACCTTTAAGCTTACCATGACGAGCAAGGATTTCACGAGCAGCGGGAAAGTGTTCATAAACAAACTTACAAGCTTGCGAGGACACTGCGGACTTGTTAGGTAACGTTTCTAAATACTTACCAAATTCATGTGCAACATTGGCTAAGTCCGGATTACCTGCTCGCTGCATGACATGATGCGGTACTGGTTGCGGTTCTATGATGGCGTTGTCCGGAATGCGTATATCGTCCGGAAATTGTTCTGGAACTACAACAACCTTTTCTACATTAACCGGCCTAGGAATATCTTGACCTGTGATGGTATTCCGAAGGTTGAGAAGATCCGACCTGTTATAAGGATGACCAGTGACCAGAAATGGACCTTCAAAATTTCTGATAAAGCGTGTAGCTTGACCATCCGAAGCAGAAGCATGATCTTTGCGAAGGTAAACAATTTTACCGTCCGGAATGTGCAAGTCGCGCGCTGCACTGTCATATAGCTCGCGTTGGCGTCGACGCAAATCTGATTTGATCTCGCTAAATTGCTTGTGCGCAGCTACCATTTTGGCGACTAGATCTTTTGCGTAATGATCTGCTGGCAGCGGATTAGGCGGCAAATCTAACGAAATTGTCTCTGGACATGGCGCGTCACGTCCGAAGACCAGAAAAAACGGTGTTATGTCCGAGAAACCTGAAATTGGCGATGTATTATGCGCATATATGGCTGGTTGCAAATAATCTTCCCACCTATTTTGGAACTTCTCGCAATAGATGCCTATGGCGCTGTTGAGAAATCGATGAACACGTTCTGTAGCCCCATTTAAGCGAGGCCTAAAACCTGAAGTGAAGACTTGTTCAATAGACAGCAAGGTAGTAAGCCTGTGCATGACTGCATTGAGCCATTCGCCTCCTCTGTCGCTTTGCATGACCGTGGGAAAACCAAATGGTAGTAGTACTTCGTGTAACAGAGCGCGCGCTGCTGTTGTTGCTGTTTTGTCCGGAACTGGAATAGCGCGCAGAAAGTTAGAATACGGACACACTGCCGTGAGAATCCACTTGTTCCCAGAAGGGGACAATGGGAGTTCTCCTACATAATCAACACCTAAAGTGTGAAATGGGTGCTGATAAACTCGAACCTGCATAGGACCATGGGGTTGTTTTAGAGTTTTAAAGCGTATGCAGGGAGGAAAGCGGCGAATCCAGTTCCGTACGTGCTTAGAAAGATTACGCCAGTAAAAATTGCGCGAGACAGAATTATAGGTAGCGTCTCGACCCCTATGCATGGCAATTGGCGAATCGTAATAAGCGTGAAGAATGTGGCGCTGCAAATCTGTGTCTGACGGTACAAATATGCGCAGATGGTCTGGATTTTGCATAAATTCGTCGGAATAAAACAGCAAACCATCTATAAGTTTTGTGCGTTTAGAAATGGACATGACCCATTTGCGAACTTTGTTAGAACAGGCAGCAATTGCTTTTTGCGAATTTCCGGACAAAAGAAATTACGCGAGTGGGCCTAGCCATGGGTCTTGGCGCTGTTTTTGCGCCAACTGAACTCTGTCCAGATTGAGTGGCCGTAACATATCCAAATCGTCAGGCCATTGGCGACTTTTAGGTAAATGCTCGTGAACCACAGGATTGTGTTGTTGTTTGCACGCATTCTGTGTTTCTGGCGCGGAAACCAACGCTTGTTTTGGAACAGCAGTATCTGAAGGAAAGTCAGAGGTAGCTGGCAAACAATCCACTGAGCAGGCTAGAGATAGACAGGTTTTTTTTTTTTTTTCTTTCTTTTTTTTTTTTTTTATTCCAATAAAAGTTTACAATGATATTTTACTTAATACTCTACTAACAAAATTACTTTACTAACTACTCTACTTACAAAATTACTCTACTATACTACTAGAACGATACCGCAAGGAGCAAAAGCATTTAGTCTACCCTGCAGCCAAAACATAAAGGTAAAAACTACTGACGTTAAAACGAGACGAAAGAAAGAATAAATCAAACAATACACGTGACTACAACAACATGACAACGACGTGATACCTTACAATTGCACAAACAAAGGACTCTACAGAAAAAAAATAAAAGAACGATACCCATTGGATTACGTGCTAAAGCGCAAATATTTAATCTTAAACACACAGTAAAACATAAAGATTTGAAGTTTTGTAATTTTTTTGGCATTTGCAGGTGACAAAATTCCTGGTTTGGAGTAACTGCCGATTGGAGCTGCAATCTAATATCAACAGTTTGCCAAATAGAAGTATAGTTGATCATTTTCATTGAATGGCATTGTGGAGTTAAGCTCAATTGGGAATAAAAAAAACAAAACACACACAATGCTACGAGGACGAGACAAACAAGACATCAACCTATTGAACCAACCTTCTGCTTATGTAAACAAATAAAAAAAAAATATATGCGAGGGGTGTAATTACTCCCTTAAAACGCGTACGAAAATCGCTAAGAGGGCAAAAAGTTTTCGGAAGAAAAGGATTTGTAGGAATTTTACTAGGAAACATGCTAATCTTGTAAGAAAAGACAAAAAAAAAGTTCCGAGGTATATAGGGAGTGAATTGCCCCTCACAAATATAGGATACAACACAAAATTTTGTGGGGCAAGAATAACTAAATTCGTAGGGAATAAACGAAAGTCAATGCAGCTACGCTAATAAAACGAATCGATAATGAAAAAGAATATAGTTTTATTCCAAAAACAAGATAGTATGAAAAAGGTGAATTTTTTATGGCCAGCGGAAGAGAGAGAATCCCTACGAGTTTAGTTTTTCTCAGCCCAAAAGCAATTTGACGAGAGACAAGCTAGGTATCTACCTATATAACATCAGTTCTAAGAGAAAAAAAAAGGTTAGAGAAGTCTACACATATTTGATATGTTCAAGTAATTCACGTTCATTCGAAAATGAGTGGTACTTATCATCAAGATATAAAGTGAGCCTGCAGTTGACATCAGCGAAGACAAAGCAGCCTTTCTTGCCTTTCAGTAACTCACTTGCTCTCTCAAGAATCTTTGCTCTTCTGTAGGTGAGGTCAAGTCTAACTCTGAATTTTTCTGTCTTCTTTCTTGCCCTATACACTTGAGTGCGATGATTCCATGTCGTAAAACGTACGATTATCTGACGGGATCTCTTCTGTGTATCCGCATCCTCTTTTACTGAGCCAACACGATGTGCCCTGTCAAAGGCCATTTCGGGGATATTCACTTTCAGCTCCTTTTTGATTAAATCCTTGACTAATTTGAGACATTCTGGACCTGATTCACCATCTTCGCCATCCTTGAGTGCTACACCATCGATCCGTAAGCATAGTCTCTTATGGTATTGCTCGTTGTCATCCGATCTCGCTTCGAGCTCCTCGATTCTTTCGTTCATATCATCGATTTCATCAACGCGACGCTGAAGCTTCTCAATCTGTTCTTCATATCTTTCCATCACAGCAATTTTTGCCTCGAGCATTTGAATTTTCTGATTCTGCAGCAAATCGTATTCTTCAGTTCACTAATGTCCTCCTTATTGGCTAAGTCCGCAATTTTTTTGTCCAATAACTTGGATATTTCATCAAGCATGGAGATCTCAACTGATTTCGTCGAGCCCTCTTCTTCAGATTTCGTCTAGCCCTCTTCTTCTGATTTATTCGAGCCCTCGCTTTCGCTTAGGCCATCCTCGCCTGGCTCCTCGCTTTGCTCCTGGCATAATTTCAACTTTTCTGCCCGTCGCGTTAACATCTTCGAACTCATAGCTTGCATCAACGGTTTATGTATTCATCTATAATTATGTAATAAACTTTATGAAGACATTTTATACTTCATGCTATCATCAGCAGTCGTCCACAAGCGGCTAGAAAACTCCGGGTCACGGCTAGCGACTACTCTCCGCCATGACAGGTGCCAAAAAAAGCAACCCCTCAGGTTAGCGAAGAGTGAAATAACTGAAAGGCTTCCTCAACAGATAGAGACGGAATATCCAAGGAAAGGGCTGTGGCAAAAAAACTGCTGACCTCAGAAGGCGGAATAACAAGCGTATTTACCTCAGGATGTGGTTCAGGTGCTGGTGCGCGACTAAGAGCATCTGGAACAGTATTTTCCTTACCTGGGCGATGTTCTATTGTAAAATCGAATTCAGCTAAGGAGAGGCACCATCTAGCCAGTTTGGAATCTTGTGGCGCAACAGAGGCTAGGTATTTGAGATTAGCATGATCTGTTATGACTTTGAATTTGCGGCCTGCAAGATAATGGCGAAAACGTTCTAAAGCCCATTTGACAGCAAAAAATTCCTGATGTGCAGTAGGCCAGCGCGACTCAGTGGGATTAAATGACCTAGAGGCGAAGCGCATGGGCCTTAGAGAACCGTCGATCCGCTGGGCTAGCATGGCACCACACCCAATTTTGCTTGCATCGGTGTGAACTTCGAAATCGCTGTCCCAATCTGGATGAAAAAGCATGAGTTTTGGTGAAAGCAGGGCCGTTTTGAGGTCCTGAAATTCTGCCTCATGTTCAGATGACCATGAAAATGAGGCTTTTGGGCTCAGTAAACTGCAAAGATTTTGGCTTCTGTGGGACATGTTAGGGATGTACTCCCGAAAATATCCGACCATTCCCAAAAAGCGTTTTAGACCTGAAACTGTGTGTGGCCTAGGAAAATTCGAAATTGCTTCGGTACCTTTTTCTGTGGGAAAGCGACCGGTAGGGGTGACGCGATGACCCAATATGTCCAAATTTTTGGAGAAAAACATGCATTTTGTGGGCTTAAATTGCACAACAAATTTAACTGCACGTTGTAAAATGAATTCGTAATGGTGCAGCGCTTCGGAAAAAGAATCAGACCACGTGATACAGTTGTCGATGTAGATGATAAGCCACTGATACAGAAAATCGGTAAAAATGGTGTTCAGAATGCGCTGAAAGCACTGGGGGGCCGTTCTTAACCCAAAAGGTAGCCTTAAATTGTGAAACAAACCCAGATGGGTGACAAAGGCAGTTTTCTCTTTGTGTTTTGGGTTAACAGGCACTTGCCAATATCCACTTGCTAGATCCAATTTGGCGAAAAATTTGCCTCCACTGATGGCATCCAAAATATTAGAAACATTTGGAATAGGGTAGCCATCTCCTTTGGTGACTGCGTTGAGACCTCTGTAATCGACAACAAAGCGCGGTGGCTGGGGTTTCCCATTTTCTAAAGGCTTGCGTACTAAAATGCAGGGAGCCCCCCATGGCGAGTGACTTGGTTCAATGATGCGGAGGCGCAACATGCGTTCTAGCTCCTTCTTAATGGCTTGAAGCTCCGCAGGGCTTTTGCGGTACGGTAACTTGTAAACCGGAGGCGTGTCACCCGTTTCTATGTTGTGATAAAACCCTTTGATTGGAGACAATGGTGAATTTGGCAAGTGAAAAGCCTGTTGATATTTTTGGAGTAGTGCTTTGAACTGGTCCATGACAACGCTTGGAACGTGCGCGTATTTTAGCGAATTTAGCTGCAAAGCTTCAATGAGTTGTGCGAAAAATTCCTGAGAATTTGGCAAAAGAGTGGCTGACTCAGTTGGCGGAAAGGCATGTGGATGCTCGAACTCATTGTGTTCTAAAAATGGCGACAAAAGCGCTGAATCTTGGCATGACGTGGCGGGAGCCTGCTTAGAAAGCGGTAGGCCTGTGGGCGTGCTAGACAAACTGCAAAAATAATTAGCGTCGTACGCAATAGCCTGATGATGCGAGGCGGCAAGCACAGTTGAATTCGCAACAATGTGAGAATGCCATGTGTCTGACAACAACTCAGCGGTATTGTTGACGGCCTCTTCTAACACAGAACTATCGACGTCAGTCATAAGACGAATTTCGCTAAAGGAAATGTTATGAGGCAATTGTGCGGAACCCTTTGCCGATGTAATCATAACGGTCGTAACAAAACACTGATTGTTTGCCTCAATAGATGTTAATGTCTCATCAGTGAGAGATGCCAAAACTCCAGAACAATACTTGTGATCCGGGGGTATGGGCTGGCTGGGGCGGCTTTTGGCATGGGATTGGCTGGCGGGTAGAAATGTGGGAGGCACATCACCAGGGGTCACACGAAGGGCTTCGAGCGTGATTGGGCCGCTAAGGGTCTGAAGACCTGGTGAAAAATTTGTGCCCTCCAGCCACAAGGGTCCCGAAAATATGGGAGAACCAACAAGCGAAGCGGCAATAACCAAACAAACCGTCACAAGATTGAACCCCCGTGTCAACGTCACGTGCTGTTGCTGCTGATGTGTTGTTGGCATGGCAGTTAACAAACAAGTCACGTTGGCAGAGGAGCTTGGGGTGGAGTGTTGGCGTCCCAAAACTGGAAAAGACCTTAATGGATTCGAATCGTGACATGAAATTTCGAAGTCCATGGCGGGATCAGCAAAATACACTTTAAGTTCCTTGGAACGAATACGGGTGTCTGTTTTACGCAGGTGGTTTTGCCCAAACAGAATAGGCCAAGTCAAATCGGGCACCACAAGCATCATAAAAATAACGGATTTGCCATTGTCCCAAACAATCGGCACTTGCATTATACCTACTGCTCGAAGGTTTGAGTTAGGCCCAGCAACTGAAACTGGAATCTGCTGTTCTAACTTTGTAAACTTAAGATTAGGATGCTTTTTGGCCACCGTTTCGGCGTGATTTTTGCTCACCAAAGAGATAGAACAGCAGCTGTCGAGGGGCAGTGGGAGGGGCACCCTGGCTGAGGTGATTTTGGTCCACAAAATATGTTTGTTCGCAAGATCCAAGTCCGAAACGGGAGAAACTGAGGGTAAGGTCGGCACAGCTGGCATACCAAAATTATGGTCTTGCGGATTAGAAATATCTGCAGAAGCAGAGGGCGTGACCGGAGATGGTGGAAAACGTTTTGCCACCTCAGTTTGGATGCTTGTGGTGAGTTCCTGTTTAAGCCCGCATAAAGAGTCTGCAACTACTTTTTCTACGGTCTGAACTAACAATGCTTGAGAATCATCACATTTATCAACATTAACTGTGCCAGCAGTGGCGGAATTTTGTTGCCTAGGTTTCGAAACTTTGTGAGTGGCGTCGTTTGGTCGAAAATTTTGAGATGCTGGCTGATTATGAAAACGAAGTTTACAATTTGCCTGAAAACACTGAGAACAGACATGTCTAAAGCCTTTCGAACACTTGTTATTGGCCAACTCACAATTTGCCTTATGAAATTTGTTAAAATACCAACAAATTTTAGGGGTACCTGAGTTTCGATTGCGATAGTTCGTTTCTTTCGGCTCAAGTTCTCTGCGACTGGCAAAAAGGGCATCAGGTTTGCATTCTGCATTGGATTCTTGAACTGTATCTTCGACGGACTCGTATCTTTTGGCGGCTTCAATGGCAGATGAGATGTCTTTCATTTCTGTGTCACGGCTTAAAAGGTGTTTGGCGATGGATGGTTTTAACTTCATCGTGAAGGCATGAATAATCTCCAAATCACCACTGGACGATCGGTGAATCCCAGGGAGAAGTTTTTCCAACGAATTTTTGGTTTCCAGAAAACGATGGCTGAAATCGGCGACAGATTCCGTTTGCTGTTGCATCATGGAATAATAAGTCGCGAGAAGGTTTCGGATTTGTTGGTCTTTAGGCACGCCAAGTTGTTTTCGTAAGACGTCAAGGCATTACTGGTAGTGCTCGATCAGTTCTTCTGGGGAAGCTTTTCCCAAGAGAGAAGAAGAGTGAGTGGCTTCAAAGCTGCAGACGATGTTGAAAGCATGGGAATCCCGGCAACATTGTTGTTTTAAATACGTGAGCCAGTGCAAAGGTGCCACGCCAGATGACGAAAGGACATGTGTAAGCTGCTCGATAAATCGGTCCAGGTTCTCCTTGCCAGTAAACTCGGGAAGGGTCAGCTGAGGAAGACGTAGAGGAGAGCTTGAGGCATTTTCCTTGGTACGCACTGAAGCTGACAACTCGTGAACGGCATGAGTTAAATCGTCGATTTGCTTCTGGGTGTTCGACGCTAGATCGCGATTCGTTGCTTGTTGGTCTTTTACTACGCTAGCGAGACCATTGACAATGCCCAAGACTTCTTCAACAGACGTGGCTATTTAAAACTCGGGTCCTCCACCAATTTTGTGACAGGCGATGATTTGCATCGCGGATTTCGGTACGCGAGATTCGTGAGACAGAAAACTTCATGTGTCTTTTCTGCTATATCATCAAGAATTCTCAAAACTAACCTACATTTACATTTATACTTAACGGAAATCATACATAACTACAAAACAATGGAAACGTTCTGCGCATGACAGGTAAGGTAATATCTTAGTTCATTCATTAAGTTACGTTTCATAACGAGGCTAATAAGATGATGGTACTTATGTAATAGGATGATGTAATTCCTGTTACAGTACGAACAGGGTAGGGCACTGGGGGCATGTGCCCCCCAAGACTTTGCAATAAACAAAGAATTGCCCTTTCATTTTTAGAAAATGCACCCTTTTTCTTAAGTAAAAAAGTGAAAGTGCCCTCACAGTGTCATGCACCTCCAAGTTTGAGATGCTTCCTACGTCCCAGGCCAAGTGGAGTTTCCTAATTTTGAATGATACCAGCAAACAGTTCTTCATCAACATTAATCAATCAATATACTGTAGCTGGTGTAGTGAGACCAAATAATGCTTTGAGTGTTTTACAGTAATAACACAGTGAGTATCCCGAAACTTGGGGGTACATATCTGGTTGAGGGTATGGGTGTATGTGCCACCTATTGCATCTGGACAGGCTTTTGGCCCACTAGATATATAAAGGGTCTCTTTTCAGCAAATTTTGAAATGGGGTATGTTGGGCTGAAATGTTTGAAAAAGGGTCCATCAAAAAATTATCTTTAAAGGAGGTATGAAGGCAAATGTTGGCAATTAGAATGGGCTAGCTTTCTGAAAACTTGGTAGCAATGAACCCTTGTCCATCTCCTAATCAAATACCCGCTGGGCCCTAAAATCTCAAAATTTATGACAAAAGAGTTTGTGAAAAGAAAGCAGAGATTCATAGATCATTACCTGAATAGACATTTCATCCAAGGCAATGATTCCCATTTTGTCTTGATCACTCAGTCCAAGTCTTTCAGCCTCAAGGATCATCAACTTTTGCACATCATTGTTCAATCCTGGGTCCTGTGTGCATGAGTTTTTGTAAACTTGTAGTGTTCTCCCACTTGGAAGCAGCAATACATTTGACTTTTGCAGTTCCACATATGCTTGAGGGCTTCTGTTCCAAATTGACAGGCAAATTTGTATAATACTAAAATGAAAATTAGATGTCGCTCAATGTACAGTATATACTTAAGTTTTACATTCTCACACCAGCAGGGTACACATGGATTACATTTCATTGCCAGCAGGTATACCTACTACACGTTTTACCATATTTTCCATTCAAGAATATTAAATATCAACATGAGAAAAATGGGATTTACATGTCCACCCTAGTTTACCTCCTGGCATCATCCTTGCAGAACATGCCTGTATAAAATGTTTTTGATAAAAACCCATCTGATGTTGAAATTCATAAAAGTTTCAGAACTTTCTTTAAGATGTGCATTTCATTAAATACAGACCTTGTATCCCATCTGTAGCCAGTTTTTCCTTTACATTGCAGAGCTTTCTTTTGCCCTTCCCAGAAAATCTTCATTTGGTCTGGCACATCATCAAGCTTGATGCCACTAAAAATGTTCTCCATATCATCACTTGTTGTGTTATCAAGTTCCACTTCAAATTTGTTGATTTTCTCTTTGTAATAAGACAATTTCCCCTGTTTCTTAGATAACTCATGTTTCAAATTAGTTAACTTCTGGTCCTTTTCTTCAGCTGTCATGTATGACTCTCTGTGATTTTTATGTGGCTTCTTATGCACATCATTCTCGGTCTTCAGCTTTTGTTGACAATTTATTTTAACTTTTGAACACTCCTTGCACATTTTCTCATTTGTCAGTGTGTTTGGAAAGCTCACAAGACCCCAACATTTTACAGAATGATGTCTCAGTTCTGGAAGACCACCATCTTCTCTCCATCTACATGCTTTTCCGATGATAATCCCCTCCCTGTTCAAAGATGATTTTTCATTTCTTACAGGAAATCCTTTGCATAGAGTTAACTTTGAAAGAATTTTCAGCAAATTGGACAAACTCTCTACTGTTGTTGGCATAAAATAGTATTTGTTCAGTAATGCTGCTGGCACCTTCCCTTGGTTTAGACTAATTTCATATTTGGAATCACCAAAGAGCTGCAGAACAATCACAACTCTCTCCTCATTTCTCCAAACGTTCTTGTCACCGAGCAACTGAACATAACGAGATGTGTCAGAGCCTGCTCTCCATCCAACATGATTGAAGAGACAATGCTTGGCAAGTGATGAAATATGTTTCACATCAAGTTCCTTAATGGTAATATCACTTGCGCTCTTTACTTTCTGTAAACTTAAAGAGTAGCTCCAAAGCCTTTTCTTGCTTCCTGAAACGAGTAGCGTTCTTTGCTTTCTTGTTGCATCAGGGAATATTTGTCGTATAATTCGACCAATTTGCTCTTCACTTGGACAATTTTCTTTGCCTTGCTCCTCTTCACTGACCAAATCCGCAGTTTTTATTTCTTCTAAAGTATTGAAGGCATCATTTTCTTCAGCTAAATTTTCACTGAGCCTGTAAGATGATTGATAGGATGTAAGAGACAAGAAAAAGCAAAAACGAAATAAAATAGTGTTGTCGTGTCGTATGCTGTTCGCTAGGCCAAAACATTCATAATCATATTTACTGTTGTATTAAAAGAAATACTATCTAATCTTATCTTGTTCAACATGCATCAAAAATAAAACATGATGAAAAATCACTTACCATCGAACAAACTTGTCAAAACATGTTAATGAATTTACTTCAGGAGCATTCTGCGAAGTTTGCCTAATCGGTTCCATCTTTTTGATCGGCCATCTCGTGCACCAGCAAACTGAGTTACAGATGCCAGCAAAAGCCCGCGCAATTCTCCTCCCTTGTCTCTTTCCTCTTTCCTTTCTTCCTTTCTCCTCCGCATTTTCCTTCGTCTTTCTCCTCCACAATCTCCTCTCTTGCACCTCCGCACTTCCCGCTCGTTCACACCACGCCATCGCAGAGGAAAAACAAAGGAAATTTTCAAAATCGCGCATATCATCTGATCATTGACGAAAGAAACGAAAAAACGGATCTAAATCTGTTACGAAGGAAACGATCGGATTTTACTTTCAGAGGGCATTCTTAGCAGTGGATTCCCTGTGGATAGAACCTGTATAAATTGTACAACAAGCTACAAATACCTTGGCGTAGCATTGGATCCCTCTCTGAATTTCAAATCCCATTTTAATGCAATTCACAAAAAAAACAGCTGGAAGAGTAAGTCTGCTTTGTCGTATTCGAAGTTCAATCGACTCAGCAACTGCTGAGAAGGTTTATAGAGCTATGATAATGCCTGTTTTCACGTATTGTGGCTCAATTGTTCTGGGATGGTCAAATTCAAAAGTGAACCAGATTCGAAAAATTGAACAACTTAACAGGAATATCATAAAATCAAAATCCAATCCAAGCACTGACCTGAGGATTCCTACCATTGAGTGTGCAATGAAGAAAGAAGTGTGTACATTTGTATTTGACTGCCTCCAAGACAACGTTTGTGACCCATTCAAAAGTTACTTTGAAAGAAAGCAACACAGTCAAAATACAAGAAATAACAATCTAGCTGTAAAGGTTCCAAGGATGAAAACAGAATTTGGTCGCAAAAGTTTTTCTGTGACTGCAGCAAACACTTATAACAAAGTTCCTATCTTAGCAAGACAGTTGGACTCTAGGGTTTTATTCAGAACACATGTAAATGATTTATATAAATGTATTTAAATATGTTTTTTGCTTAATTTTTCTCCACTTACATTGTATATTCCTTTTCTTTTAGCACAGGACCCTAATGATAACAGTATGCTTGTCGTACTGATAGGTTATTCCTGTATAAAAATTTGTGTATTATTATTAGTATTATTATTATCATCATTATTATTATTATTGTCAACTGCTCTATCTGCTATGGCTAGTAATCTGTGCAAATGGTCTTCTGGAGTTTCAATAGGAATTCTATGTGCTTCAGGAATATTTTCTGCTGCCATTTGTAGGAGTTGTAGAATGGTTCCAACTTTTCCACGTTCAAGGGCTCTTTGGTGGAGTTGTGCCAGTCTGTGCATGTATTGCTCCTCCGTTTCATTGCGCTGTTGAGTTCTGCCATGCTGTAATACAGCCCTATAAAACCTAGTGTCTCCAACAACTCGTTGCTTCCAAAGTGGCCCTATAACCCTTTAAACTACAACCCTATAAAACCTAGTGTCTCCAACAACTCGTTGCTTCCAAAGTGGCTGTACTTGTGGGGGTTGGTGCTCTTGTTCAGAAGGTGTCTTCGAAGTACATCTCTCCGGGGGTGTTTGGAAAGCTAAGACCCCGAAAACGAAGACCTAAGACCTCGAAAACGAAGACCTCGAAAACGAAGACCTCAAAAACGAAGACCTCGAAAACGAAGACCTCGAAAGCTAAGGCCTCAAAAACTAGAGTTTCTTATAATTTTTGCCATCTTAACACTAATTTCTTATACCAGCACGTGTAAGAGCGGACGTTTCCAAGGATGCCTTCCAAAATGTGCATATTCTCATTTTGGAAAACGCGCTGGGGCAGTTTTAACCAACTAAAACGGAGCAATGTGAACGGGCAGCATAAACAGAAGCAGTGTGAACAGAAGATGAAATCGAAAACTAAGTTTCTCCAGAACAAAAATCACGAAAACGAAGACCTCGAAAACGAAGACCTCGAAAACTAAGACCTCGAAAACGAAGACCTCGAAAACGAAGACCTCGAAAACGAAGACCTCGAAAACGAAGACCTCGAAAACGAAGACCGCGAAAATGGTTCCGGACATACACCAAAACTTTTTAATGTTGATCGAGCAGAAATATTTTCAATTCCTTTTATCAAAGCCACGGGGTAGACATGATATCTTGCTCCTCGTGGTATTGTATTTGTAGTGTCGTAGAGTATTTTGTAAGTAGTGCAGTGAGTATCTTGTATTTGTAAATTTTTTAATGATGATATAAAAAAAAATCCTTTTACTGGAGAAGGGATGACAGATTTTTTAATGACAGAGATGATAGAATAATTTTCGGCACCCTATTTCAAAATTTACATGAAAACATTTACATGAAAGTGTAATCTAATAAATAAGAAAATAGTCATCAAAACGACGAGCCATCACTAGCTATTTCAATTAAGTTCTTCCCTGCATGATGAAATGACGAACACAGCATTGAGACAGTAAATAAAAGATATAATTTTTGATATAGTGTTGAGATGGCAAAAATTCTAAGAAACTCTGGTTTTAAGGTCTTAGCTTTCGAGGTCTTCGTTTTCGAGGTCTTCGTTTTTGAGGTCTTCGTTTTCGAGGTCTTCGTTTTCGAGGTCTTCGTTTTCGAGGTCTTCGTTTTCGAGGTCTTCGTTTTCGAGGTCTTAGGTCTTCGTTTTCGGGGTCTTAGTTTTCCAAACACCCATCTCTCCGGTGACGTTGTTGGCAGTGTGTGCGATCAGTCAAGGCTCTGTGTCGTCTGGGCATTGTAACTTTGTTTTGTCTGGAGCAATAATGGATTATAATGCGCCATAAATATAGTGGAATTTTGTTGTCATAGAAGTAGGTGTAGAAGATGGCACAAATGGAAAGATGTGTTGTTTAACAGGTATTAGTTATTGGATGTCTATTGATACATGTAATAGGTTAGTTTTAGACATGGCTAGTGGGGGCATTTTGAGTTGGTTTATTGGCATAAACCATATTTAGACTGGGGGATTTGGTTTTCTGATCTTGTTTCTGATGTGCAAGGAGAACAGCGAACTGGACAACAAATGCTGTATCAACTAGATCAAGACCAACGTCATATTGTCAATACTTTTCTTAATGCATTGAACGCTCACACCGACAACAGATGCTTCTTTGTGGATGGTTCCGGAGGTACTGGTAAGACCTTCCTTTACAACACCTTGGTACATATCTTAAGAGGAATGGAGATCAAGGTCAAATGTATCGCATACTCAGAGATTGCAAGCACACTTTTAATTGATGGTTCTACTGCTCACTCTGCCTTCCAAATCCCAATATCACTAACCCAAAACACCACCTGTAACGTTAGCCACCAAAGACATAGAGTACAAGACCTCACATGAATACTACTGTATTCATATGGGATGAGGCCTCAATGGTCCAGCAATGGCTCTAACAAAGGTGGATATGTTACTCAGAGACCTTCCACATACTGGTGCACCCTTTGGAGGGAAATTCATCTTCCTTGGAGGTGACTTCCGTCAAGTACTTCCGTCAAGTACTTCCGTCAAGTACTACCTGCAATGCAAGGAGCACGCAGGGAACAAATAGTTAACAACAATTTGAAGAAATCTCCCCTCTGGAATCTTTTCCAGCAATTCCGTTTGGTGACGAACATGAGAGCCAACAAAGATCAACATTATGGAGAATTCGCAGACTGGCTTCTAAGAATTGGCGATGGACAGGAACCGACCAATGAAGATGATAATATCACTCCACCTCAACAAGTTCTGCTTCAATCTAACACTCTGCCCTACCTAATTAACTTCACCCACCCACAAGGTCCCAATGGTGATCCAGTATAAATGACCAAGCCTTGTTGTTTAACTCCAAAGAACATCAGCTCCCATGTAATTAGCAATCTTGTCCTTGATAGATTGCCTGGTAACAAGAGAACTTATCTCAGTGTGGACAGAGTCGTTACAGAGAATCAACATATCAGTGCAGCCGTTACTACAGAATTCATCAACAGTATGACACCAAGTGGAATGCCTCTTCACAAGCTCCATCTAAAAGTTGGTGAAACTGTCATATTGCTCAGGAACTTAAACCCCAAAAAGGGACTCTGCAATGGTATTTGATTAATCATCCGTGATATGCAGCACCATGTTCTTGTCGCTGAAATAATTGCCATCAGTACCAAGGTCAATACGTGTTAATATGAAGGATAAATTTAGCACCCCAAGATGAAAACATGCCATTCCAACTTTCAAGAAGACAATTCCCTATTTGATTGGCTTACTGCCTTACAATCAACAAAGCACAAGGTCAATCATTTGAATCTGTTGGAGTCTATTTGCCAAAAGACGTCTTCAGCCATGGCCAACTATATGTCGCATTCTCAAGAGCAACTTCATTCACAGGGATCAAAGCTGTCACCAAAGATGGAATCCACGCTAAAAACATTGTATACCCGGAAGTCCAGAAGGATTTGCAAACCTGGTGCATTCCAGGAATGCCCACGGAACAGTGTATTAGGGTCAATGTGTAACTCAATGCAGTGTTGGAGGTTTTGGTGCTAACAAAAAAATTTTCTTGAATTTTCATTTCATTTCATTTTTTCATTTTAAAATTCTTTACCCAGGGATACAATTCAGTTTGAATAACCGTTTTACAATGTACCCTGCAACTAAAAATAAAAATAACCTAATAACAATAATCGTCTAATCCTATAAATATACGAAACACCTATTAATGAAAACTTGAATAGAAAAAACGGAATATTAAAACCAGCTTTCCTTGAATATTTTCAATTATGAGCTTTGAGTTTGGCTTTAAACGACTGGATGGAAGGAGCTAACTTGATATCAGAATGGAGTTTGAATACACGAATAACAATGCCAAGACTAAAATTAATGTTTCTTAATGTGAGGTAAGAAATGTGAAAATAACAAGGGAACGAAAGGATATGCAGAAAAGAGAAAAAACTTACAATCAGCTGTTGTTTTACCATCATCCATTAAGTTGGGTAAGGTGTCACTGAAAGGGTCATGGTTGGAAGAATTGTCAGCCATTTTTTTCTTGAGGATCGATAACATTTAGCAGCGAAGCTAGTTTCTGTTAAGCTTCAGCTAACATGCTAAAAATGCTCAAGGATGGTAGGCTTTATGGTATTTTCCTTTGGCAAGTGTAGATTATCTTGGGATGATCAAAGGTGCCCGCTAGGCGATCCTATAAAGGATGTCACTGTTTTCATAGAGTCAAGTTTATTTTAAATGATAACAATATGAATAACAATATGAATAACAAGTGAATAACAATATGAAATGTGACTGGTCACCAATTCAGCATTTTCCAGTGTTGATGGATTGGGAGACATGTTGTAAAGTCTCAAGTATGCTAAATTAACCAAAACTGTCATGCTGGAGGCGTATCAGTCATCAAGCCAAGAAACTGTGGACCCGCATTTCGGATGCAGTTTACAGTTGGGACGTGATGTGGTGCGCAGAGCATCCAGTAACCTTGCTTCCAATGTTACTCTCTAACATCTTTTGCATGACAGTGGATTTGTAATTTGTCAAGTTTGTAGACATACCTTGTGCTCTTTAGGAGTGTGTGTGCTGTTTGTTACAGTCTCAAGGATGTGTGTACCAAGATATCGGCTAAATTTTTATGTAATTGTAATGCCAAGAAGGGTTTTTCTGGCCAAATCTCTCTCAGTTTTTCATCCTGTTCTATCTGTTCCAGTTTTTTTTAAGGTGTTGTTAATTTTTACGGTGTTTTCGACATAAGGCATTACGAGAGGGAGGAGGTTTCCTGTTTAAACCATCCTTTCCCATTGGATGGTTTGAAAAGAACTCTTCTAATTTTACGTTTTTGTCCTGCCAACTTGCAGAGTGACGATATGCTATGGTGTTGTGTTATTGTGTTCAAAGTGTCGCAAGTATCACCTATGATAGAGGTACAGGCATGTTGTCTACATTATTGTGACGAGGAGGTTATATACGATATTTAATTGGTGAAAGAAAGGAGTAAAAGGAAACAACAAGATAAATTAAGGTATAATTAATTCAGCATACTTTGATTGCAAAGTTGATATGATAATAAGTGATAAAAATTTGAAATTTTTGTTTTATTTGTTTATATTTTTCGTGGCTTTCACTTGAGAAGTCGTTTGTGTATGAAACCTCTGCATGAAGATATGTGAAGTCTGGTTGTTTCTGTTTTGTTGTGTGTCTAGTGAATTCTTTTGATTTACTTTCATGGTAAAGTTTTGATCGTTCCAGCGTTACTAATCGCTTTGGGATGAAGGATTGTGTAGCGTTTAATTTTGTTTTTGGAGCCTGGTCTGTGGTTTTCATACTTATAATTGTTTTGTTTTGCATGTTTGTTTTAGAGGTGTAGGCGGTATGACTTCTGGCTCTTTTTCTTGTTGTATGTGTGTTCTTTTTTGGCATCAAAGGGCTTGGGTTTGCTGCTTTCATAAACTTTGTTTGTCTGTCTAACGACTGTTGGAGACGTCAGGGAAAGGTCAACTGTGAAGCATATGTAAGAAGGCATTATGAGGTAGGATGCCTGCAGATCAGTGTATTAGGGTCGATATGTAACTCAATGCAGTGTTGGATGTTTTGATCTTTTCAAGGTGAAGCTCTAAATCTCTGTGGACATGTAGAAGTGTAAGGTCATTCATTCTCTCTTTAGTGCCACTCGGGAATTTTTGCCAACTACATGTTCTTTGTGGCTTTGATGTTGATCCAACGTAACTTCCTAAATCTTCTGCCTCTTTAAACCATTGTTGGTGCGTGCTTTAATTGCAGGTATCAAACAAAAGTAATTTTCACAGAGCAGGTCAAAGGGGACATTTTAATGATAATAATAAAGGGTAAAATCCATACAGGTTGGCAGTTCTTTTCACACTCGTAATGAAGTGCATACCTCCATTCATAACGGTGCAGCCTGGAGCAACAATGGTTTGCTATCCTGATGAATCAAGAATCATGTAGAAATGAAGGGTGAATTGATGCTAAAGCTCCCCTTCGAGCAATATCGCTGTGATGCACAGTGGATGAGAAACAACATTGGAGGAGTTTTGTGCAACTATTGCGGACGTGAAAGTGATGGACAAACAGTATGTGACTGTTGGACGCAATGCGTAGGATATGAAGATTGGGATATGGAATAAGTTTAACATTACACTTCAGTTTTTGTTTTGCGCGGCACGGTGCAGGGCTTCCTATCCCCCATCCATTTGCAACTATAAGTTGCGAATGGGTGTATTATCAGCTTAAAGCAGAGGTTTCACCATCTCCCAATGGCTCATTGTTGCAGGTTTTGCACATAAGGAATAACTCAGTGTAAGGTTAAGCTTTTTTGAATTTCATTTGAATTGAATTAAATGAATGAATTTATTAATTAACTAATTGAATGAATGAATTATTACTTAATTAAACTAAACTCATTGAAATGAATTTGTTAATTAAACTAAACAAAAAGTGATTATATTAAACTAATTGAACCATCCAACAGTCACAGTTCTATTCAAACCGTCTGGAATTAAGAGGTAGGGCTAGCAGGTCGCCATCCCTTGAGCCTCAATTGCTTCGCGATGTATTCCCATACATCGGTCTCACTTTCCGGAGATTGAGGACGAGAGCTGCGAGAAGATGCAAGGGCAGTCCTCAGAGTCTGAGGTAAAGGCGACTCTGAGATACGCAGCGCTGAAGGAGAAGATGGAGTGTGCGCTGCGAGGGTAGGGATTGTTGATAATTCGCTGTCGCTCACCAAAGAGCTGATTGGTGACCAGACGGCGGGACTGACTGGCGACCAAACATTAGCACCATATGGCGATTGACTTGCGGAATTACCAACTTCAAGCTGCTGTTCCCATGAAACTGTATCTGTTGGATGTGTAATTAGTGAAGGACGAGGGGGTGTCTACAAAACATGGCCTACACCATTTGGCCTACCATTTGGCTTACCTTTGGCTCACTGTTGGCTTACCTTTGGCCTACTGTTGGCTTACTTTTGGCTCACCACTGGCCTACTTGTGGCCCACTGCTGGCCTACCAGACTTGCATCAGCAACACGTATGACCTATGGACTTTCCACAATAAGGTTTTCTGTGTTTTGTTTGGAGTTGTACCCGCGACAACAACAGTGGACTGTATCACATGCAGCAAACCCAGTCACTTTCCATGCAGCAAAGCAAAGTCTGACTTTCCAGTATAGTTTGCAACAATTAGCATTTTTGAATGAATGAGTTAAAATAAGTTTTTTGTGAAAGGAGGCTTCCTACGATTTCCAAGAGACTTAAAACATGCAAGTTTACAAGGTCACTTTGTTGTTTCACGTACATAATAGTGCCTACTACAAAGTGTTTTATGACCAAGAAATCTTATGATTTCAACTATTTATCTCAACTTTTGGTTATCACATATTCTTTCTAGTAATTCTCTCATCTAAAAGAGTCTCATCAAAAGAAACTCTTTTACAAAAGCAAGGTCTAGTGTCTGTCCTTGGTCCAGGTCTAATGCACTGTGGTGCTGCGAGGAAGCTGTTTAGGTTGAAACTCGCATCCACCATGGGGGGGCATTGTATTGGAAGCAATATGAATGAGGTCAAATCAACCATCAGTTACGAGATCCCAATTGATGCTTGGAAACAACTGACCATGTGCGTACAACAGAAGACAAATATTTGGTACGCAAAAGAAAACAATAATAGGTATGGTAGGCTATAGGTGCACCATATGCAAGCTAGGTAGGCCAGCAGTGGGCCACAAGTAGGCCAGTGGTGAGCCAAAAGTAAGCCAACAGTAGGCCAAAGGTAAGCCAACAGTGAGGCAAAGGTAAGCCAAATGGTAGGCCAAATGGTGTAGGCCACGTTTTGTAGACACCCAAGACGAGGTAGAGGCTCAGTAGAGCTCCCAGCGGTCCTCTTTGCAGGGGTAGGTATCACATCGGTCTGTGAAGAAGATTCTATTTTTCTCTTAAGCAGAGAGACCGTGTTAATCTGCCTCATCTCCTGATGAGATGTTCTACCCCTGCATTGAGGGCAGGTAGAGCGCCCATGCTCTATGCGCCACCCCGCGATGCAGTGTGTATAAAAGACATACACATAACGAAGGCACATTTCCATCATGGGTTCTACCTCATATTAAACAAAACTCCCCCTCACCATAAATTTCTTCCGGAGTCAATCTTTCATGGTCATCACTTCTTTTTCTGTTTGTGTTCATGCTTGCCTCTAATTGGTTGTCTAAGTGGTGAGGAGGTTCTCTCTGAGGGCTGACTGGCTGATAGCATGGTCTATCTGAAGAGATATTCGGAGGAGTAATGGGTATGGATATGGGAGAGTAATGGGTATAGATATGAAGTGGAGGTAAAAAGTTAACGAATAATGGTTATGTTATCACTTACTAGGTATGCGATATTATTATTATGAGGCAGGGAAAGGGTTTGAGTCTCGTGAAATTTATAGAACAATGCAAGGTTACATGCAACAAAGTACATTGGACATAGCAGGATCAGGGACTTTTGATAGGAGACAAGTAGCCAATCAGCAGCTGTTAGATCAAGGGGTGATTCTCATTCCTGAGAAAGAAATTCAATATGGTAAAAAAAAGGAGCTGGAGCGAATGCCATTGTCTTCAAATGGAACTTTAAAGATATGGATGTCGTAGTAAAGATCTTTTTTCCAGGGGTACACTTTCCTCGGTCATTAGAGAATTTCAAATGTTAACATTGCTCAACAGCCATCCCAATATCCCTCACCCGGTTGGGGTTGTTCATGGGCAGGTGTGAAAATTGGTGTTTTCAACTTACAGCTTGACAGATTATCCAGTTATCAACCCGACGCTGAGGAAAATTTGGACTAATCAACGCTGTGTGCTACCTGCATAAAAAAGGACATTGCACAACAACATAAGTCATTCAAACGTGGTTGTCCTGAAAGCGTGGACAATTGACCTGAATGGCGCAAGTTGACTCATGAAGTGTGTAATGGAATAGATGAGAAGCGGAGAGTTAACAACGAACGGATGAGGGAGAAGAGACACCAAAGAAGATAGGCAAGATCCATGGTAGTCTTCTCGAACTTTTTAGTTGTGTATTTTGGACTTAATTACTCTTCGTTGTTTTGTGTTATACTCGTATTGGGTCGTAGGCGTATATACATATATTATCAAAACATCTATGCTTTCTGATATCACCGGTCTCAGAAAGTCAATTTTGTTCCTAATAGAATTGATGTTTAAATATGCGATTATGAGACCATTGCGATTTTTTATTCGAACATTTTTCAATGCTGTGTTTACATCATCCTGCTCATTGGCTGACTCGTCATCAATGACTTCCTCGGCAATACCATTGACATCATCAATACAAGCAGCCATGTTAACAAAGTTAAGAGTGTGGCTATCGTTATCAGAATTGTTAGAAATACTGTGAGAGGATGTGTCTGAGGAATCTATTATGAAAGAGTTTCGAGTATCTATTTCTATGCTCATCTCAGACTCATCCTCTTGATACCTTCTTCTTACTGTTGGGCTAGGCTTAAGTCAGATCATCGATGCTTTTAATAAATTGTCCGCCAAGATTTCATCTCCAAATCTATTTAGATGTAATCGGCTTCTGTTCAGGTGTTTCTCTGCCTCGATGTTCGGGTGATCTATGTAAGTGATACTTTCTTTGAAGCACCATTCCCGCAGAACGAAATTGGTCCTCTGTCTTTTCTGCTCAAGGATTTCACCTCGCGTAATCAAGCCTGAGACACATACATCGATCCCATTAGATCCTATTGATTTGGCCAAAGCGACAATTTCTGAAGCAATCATAACTTCTGATTTGCTCGTTTTGTTGAGATCATTAGTCCCACAATGTATGATTATGGTGTCCGGTTTCTTTTCAACAAGTGGTTGGGAGTAGCTTGCCATGTCCTTAATCGTGGCTCCAGGGAAGTCGTAAACGAAGATATGTTCGTTTTTCTCGCACTGTTCTTTTAGTTTCCACGCCTTGACGTTTTTGACCATAGAATCTCCTACAACTATCGTTTTACGTTGTTTGTTTAGGCCAGTGAGTCTGGATCCTGGCGATGATGTGCGGTTGCTTGGCGGTGTGCTTGATGTAAAGGGTGTTGCCTCGTTGCTCTTTTCATTTGGTGTTTCCCCTGTAGCTTCGCAATTTGTTGTGATGCTTTCAGTGGCTGCATGCGCTGTTCTGGTATCAGTGGGGATCTCTTGAATCGTTGTTTTCGAGGCAGGGACGGAATCAGGAGCTTGAGAGACCTTTGTTTGTGAGGCCTTTTTATCCATTGTTTGGTTGACTGCATTGTTTGAGATTTCTTTCGATCTTTTATTCTGTTTTCTCTTTCTCTTTGTCTTCTTTGGGGCTTTATTGTCATTGCCAACAATCTCGATGCTTTCATACACAATAGCTGATTTCAAAGGTGTATTCTGTTTGCTTTCAATTAATGTAGGCTCCTTTGTCTTTTCTGGGTTGTTTACTTTGCAATCTGTGGAGATATTTTGGCCTAATTTCAATTTTAGTGAAAAATTTTCCTCTACTAGGGCAAAGTTTCTATCCTGTTCAACTTGAAGCAGACTTTGTAGCTCGACAATGGATTTAGCAAGTCGTTCAAAGCTGATATGGATATCTGCCGGTGGAGACTGCACGGATCTTTGAGATGTCTTTTCCAGAGCATTGGCTGCTGAAATTAGTGGTCGTTGAGGTGGTGTTGGGACTCCATCAAGAAACTCGAAAAATGAATCATCAAATTTTCTTGAATTATCATCAGAGCGGGCCTCCTTGGCATTCTCAGCTCCATATGTGGCATCATTTGGCTCGCCTTCTGTTGGGTCTGACATCGCTGCCATCGCTGCATACCTACCTTCATCAGACTTCGGTTTCAGTAGGCCATGATCGATCAACTTGAGGGGCCTCGAGGCAAGCTCATCTTTCTTTCCTAATGTGGATTGATTTCGCTTTGAGAGTTCTGCTTTTAATTCACCAACCTTTAGTTTATTTATTGTCGTGGTATTTAGCTCACTCATACTTATTTTGATGCAATATTCATCGAAAAACAATTAAAAAATCAGGCATCTGCCGTAACGTGCGTCCAATACATGGGTGAGTGGCGAGTGGCAAAATCTTTCGGTCCGCTGTTCGAAATGAGAATGAAACTGCACAGGCATTAAACAATGACCTTGAAAAACTTCGTATCTGGGGATGGCAATGGAAAATGAAATTTAACGCAGATAAAACAGAAGAAGTCGTGTTTTCTTGTAAGCGGAACAAGCCGGCCCAGGGTCCATCCAACTCTTAAAGACCCATGACTGACCAGCAGCCTTTGCGCGCCTTTGTTTTTGTTTACAAAAATTGATCGACTGATAACAATTAACCTAATTTATCATTCATCAAGCGAGACACACACAGAATTGTCAACGTTGATAACTACGACGATGTAGGAAGTCTACCGTTCTTTCAATCGCCAAACGGTTATTCATCATGCTGCATGTAAGCACCTATAATGTCCTGAACACCATTGAACTGACACTAGATACAACAACAACGCAGTTATTGTACTGAAGGTTCAGGACGTAAGAAGATGCTTACTTGCAGCGTTCTCCTGGCTTCTTTGCTTGGACGGAAAACATGAAATCGCAAGGCAGAGAAGATTAAGAATTACCTCTAGATCTCGCTCCAGGATCGGCACAGCTCTGAAGTGGACATCGAAGGAATAACTACGGGGCTTTGTTTCTTGGATCTTTCGATGAAGAAGACCAACAGACCAGCTTAGATCCGTAAATTTTGGCCTACGAATCTCTTTCTTCTACGGGCGCCAGCTCATCCAAAACATGAGGTACAGTTCCTTCATTATTTCCTCGCAATTTGATTTTCAGGCTTTTATATGCTATTCCTTGTTGAGTTTGATGTTTGATCATAAAGGTAATTCAGTCTCCAATGTCTGTTTGTCTGCAAATAAGCAAGATTTCCTCTCCTTTTCTCGGGTTTCTTCCTGTCTACTTTGGCCTATAATTATTGCCTCCAATTTGCGTAGCTCTGACCATCCAGAGCGAAAATACATGCTTAAATGCATTGTTTATGGACTAAGGAAGCCATTGATATAATTTGTCGTCCATTTAAGTTATTTTAATCGAAGATTAACACGGATTACGAACACAGCTATTTTCTGTATACAGAAATTAATGGAAGCTGTGGGGAAGAGTATTCGGGGCCCGCAAAGGATGCTGGTCAGTCATGGGTCTTTAAGCTTGAAGCGGTGACATAAGTGCAAAAATTGAGCATAAGCATCTTGGTATGATACTTGATTCTAACTTCAATCCGTAGCTATGATACTTGGTATGATACTTGATTCTAACCCGTAGTTTGCATTATGGGTATCACTTTCCAAGCATTCATTACAATGAAGTGGCATTTCTTGTCGTAAAATTCTGTCACACTCTTGTAATTACCTGAATATATTTTAGGTTACTATTGGAGGCACCTTCTGCTAGCACTTACAGCTCTGCCATCTGAAGCTGGATGAGCCACAGTCTGGAGCTGCTCATCGATATTTGCAAGATCGCCTAAAAGTTTTTCTCTCCTCTTCAAACAATCGCAACACTTTCTGCACACATATTTGGCTTTAATTCTCCCACCATCAACAAAAAAATTAGTAAATTTAGCTCTGATTCTGGATTAAATGTAGCTGTGCCATTATCAAGTTGTGATCAGTTTTCTTTGCTAAAATTAGGTCACAGATCACACACTTTTCCCTCCTTCATTTCATCCTTTAGTTGGCCAGGTCGCAACTCCTGCTTTGGCCTAAATGTTGCTGTGGTTAATTCAGGATTGCATACGAGGCAAAGTCCAGCTAATTAGCATTTTGCTGAATCAGCAAATGAGAAGAATTGTGCGCTGATGTACTGTGTTTCTAATTTCCTTCCCTTCATTTCTTAAAACAACAGAAAGACTGCCCGCAGGCTAACTTTGACAGGTCCCCCTATTTGCTTGGGATATCACTTGAGAACCTCAACTTCTCTAATGACATTAATTACCAATCTACTGCGGTGTGGTCAGTGCCAATTTTTAGGTTGCGCATAAGCAGCTCTTCTGGTTATTATGTACCCAATAATACGTCAATGTGAATTTACTCTAATGGCAGATGTGACCTCTCAAGCCAGAAATCTTTTCTCATTGATATTTCTTTCCTGCATTAACTGTTATTGCATCGCCAATAAATCTCATCCTTGCTGAATGACTTCTCAGTTTACCGTCTCAGTTTTCCAAAATAAGCTTTTTGGCAAGTTGAATTTTGATAGTCTCTAAATAATTTCTTTTCTTTTAACCAGTTAAACAACTTCTCCTTATCTTTGAAAATCCCACAAAGACTGCCATAAATTAGCACCATCTTTGTTTGCTGTTCAAGTGGCAAAATCTCCTTTCATGGCAAGTAAATTTTGATTGCCCATTTGAACTCTCTATTGTTGTAAGAGAACCAGTAAGGTTGAATAGCTTGCAATTCAATTCAACTTTATTTTGCAAAGATACTTGGTCCGCTAAAGTGCAGTCCTCTCTTCCAATTATAAGAGCTCAGGCAATGGCACAATCCAATTGAATTCGCATGTACTCACTTTGTCTTCATCATTCTCACTGTGGCAGTTGAGGTCATCAAAAATGCTTTCCCTACAAGCTGAACAAGTAAAAACATTCCCCATCAATATAGATATGATGGTGTAGATTGTACCATCATTTTCAAAAAAGACCCTGCTCCTTGTGATGGCTCTCTTCCCCAATTTGTGCAGTATAAGGGTTACATTTTCAAATCCACTTGGATGTAAAGTATCGGGCTCGGCAACAGTTACAACAACTTCAATCATCCTCTTTTCCATCTGAATTTGACCACACAGATCATAGAGTCCTTCAGTAGGCCTCCTCTCAATCCCTGTGTCAAACTCCTGCTGTGAAGCTTCCTCTCAAGCCATATAGAATATGTCTTCTCGATCTGCCTGAACAGTTGGTACACATTCTGTAATTGGGATCATTTGCTTCTCCACAGTCAACACACACTTTCTCATTTGAAACTTTCCACTTCTCAGTTACCATGTCATCCATTCTCGTTGGTCCTGGGATAACATAATCAAGAACGTCAATGATGTTAATAGTCATAAGAATTGGTTAAATCATCTCTGTCCTAAATCCCTACTTTCTATGACCAGGTCTCTTGAGGATCCTAATTATCACGTTTCTGTGCGGTATAGCCTAAACATCATTTTGTCTGTCAGCATTCCTTTTATTTGAGTTACTATTTCAACCAATATTGCATTAGTTCCAACTCAAAATGTCTTGTTAGCGATAGCCATTTCCATCAGAAGAATACAACCATTTTCGCCATAGATAGTAAACGACACATCTGAAGGTCTCAATGATCATGAAAAATTTAAGCGTGGGAAATTCATCGCAGGTTCATTAACCCTATAGTGGTTGGGCTATTTGATAGTACTATTTTGGTTGGGGGGCAAAAAAGCCCCCCCTACCTAACTCTTTACTGGTAATAGGTAGAGCGACCAAATTTGGTGTGCTAAAAGCCTCAGGCATGTACTTTCTGCAAATATAAAAATTAACTTAAAAATAGCCACAATTTTTGCTTACGTCAGCATTTTCCTTTGTGTGGTCAAGAAAAGCGGCAAAATTGGCCAAAATCAGGAAAATCGAGATAAAATTAAATTTGGAGCATATTTTCCATCCAAACATGGTATTTATGATAGGATGCATCAAATAACACAACATTAAAAAAGAAACTTGCAAAACATTCCACTTCTGCTCCTTTTTTCGCGATAATTGAGATTTGAGAATTTGCGATTTTTCCTGGGTCAGTCCCAGAAAATTGTCTCCCGCCCCCTCATTTTTCAAAATATTTCAATTAAACTTTTTGAGAAGTTGCACAATAAGTAGTTGCAAAAAGTCAAGAAGTTTCTTGGCTATAAAATTCTTCCTCGCAGAGTTATTTAAAAAAATCCACTAGGGGGGGGGCAAATTTGCCCCCCCCAACCAAAATAGGGTTAAAAATGGGCTAACGGTATTCAGCAAAACAACGAAATAGGAAAATAACGAAATAGTAAAATAGCGAAAGAAAGAAATACCGAAAAAGTGGCCTAACCAAAATATTATGATTATGAAACTGCAAAATAGGACAAATTTTAGAAATGCTTCCACCCACCTCCCTGCTATCAATAATTGCAGTTGCCTACTCCCTGGTCTCTAATAGACGGGGGGGGTTGGAAAACATCTCAGAAATTAATAGCCAGGGGGGTACTTTAAAAATACAATGCAACGACATCACAGATTTCGCTCGAAGGTCTTAATCTTAGTTGGGTGCATAGAATTTTGTTGTGTAGCTTTTGTCTTGCTTGGAACTCGTTGCCAGAATTAATAAGAGGGGGGTTGGAATAAGAATGTCCTGGGTGGAGAATTTTCTAAAAATTAATAAGCGGGGGGGGGGGCATCTATTAGAGACCAGAGAGTAATTCATGAAATTGTTTACTTGCAGATTTTCTGTTTTGGCTGATTTTCGCTAAAGTCAATTCCATACGCTTAGAGTTGACCTAAGAAAATTTCTTACCTTGAAGTGTAATTTAGGGACCTACAGGAATTTTTTGACAAGAAACTAAGAATTTGGCCTGGTTCTAAAAGTTTCTTAAAATCATCGGATTTTGAGTACTTGAGTCTCTTACAAGTTTCTTAAATGTTCCATAAAACTCTTCATGTTTACTTAATGTTTATGGCGACGAGCATCCAACTAAAGAGGTGTCATTGCGTGAATACTATGCCTATCGTCTTGCTATCAGGCACGATATTTTCTCTTTACTACACAATGGAGGCCTTCTCCTCCAACAATTTCTGGTAGATGCACTCACTAAAATCGAAGGAAGCGAAATGTGTTACCATCGCAATAACCAGAAAAAGTTCCTACCTGCATCCTATTTAGGATTGATGGATCACATCAAAACTGAAGCTGTACAGCAAGGTGCCGTCTAGATGCAATACGTCTTGAGGCGGTTTTTCAGACCCCTACGAGCCACTGCACAGCACACTTTGAAACAAAGGAAAGAAAGCCTGGAGGCAGGCATGCGCAGAGTAAGAGAGTTGGACTTCAGATTTTGATGAAATTTCGAAGGCTGTCGTTTACCGGTTGTTTCACCCAGATCATTGTAACATTTTTAAACCTCCAGACATTGTAGCTCTTTTATTTTGCAAATTCTACACGTTATGAGCAGAAATGGTTCATGTAAACGAGAATGGGAGAGACTTTACAACTCTGGAAAATTTCTCTCGCAGCAAGAGCTTTCTGTTGAGGCAACATTCACATCAATATTGTCTATGGTTCCACCTGTCTGAATTTGAACAATCAAAAACACTGCAATTGCTCAATATTTCAAAATGCTCCTTTACTTCCGTTTGTGATGCATACCAGGAAAGAGAAAACACTTTTGTTTGTATGAATCGTTTGCAAGAACAACAATCGTCTGAAATGAATCTTGCCAATTGTTTTCATTTCTATCGATTTCTATGGTGTTAAAAAGAAAGGTTTCTTTGTGACTCTGCGCATGGCACACACACCATTGTTTGGAATTGTGCTGCACAGTATCCCGCAGCGGTCTGAAAAACCGCCTTGAGACGTATTGCATCTAGACGGCACCGTACAGCAAGGGGTTGGTGTAGGCCACATCGTTATCTTACCTCGCAACATGTATCAAAACTTTCAAGACGGTTTGAAAATTGTCCGCACATACGGCTTCCTTCACAACATTACAAGCCCAGAACACCCAAAATCATTGATACATTGGTATCTGCCAAAATTCCAAATCCTGTTACCCATCCTGCGCTGTAACAACGTGTCAAGAAACATATGATTCATGGACCGTGCAGTCATTTGGATCCGACATCACCCTGCTTGGAAAGCAGAGCCTGCAAAAAAATGTTCCCTAAGCCTCCCTCTACAGAAACACCCTTGGATGTTGATGGTTATCCAAAGTGTCGACGTAGCAAATGATACATTGTCACTGTGCGAAACGAAACAGTCTCTGATACATTTGTTTTCCCATGCGACCCACTACTCCTCATGAAGTATGACTGCCATATCAGCGTCGAGGTCTGCACTACAGTGAAGTCTACTGAATACATCTTCAAGTACATTCACAAAGGGCATGATTGTGCCACTTTTGAAATTTGAAATGAATTGATGCATTACAACGAAATACTTGCTGACATCAATTCAAGGTATGACAACTTCTTTACTTATATCTTCACTACCAGCAACACAGATTGTTTCCTAATCCATTAAGTGCACATACCCCCTAGCATTTTTTCGCAAGTCTTCCATAGTACATACGTTCAGTATATTTCCTTCCTCTATTGCTACAACATACGATCTTCTCCTATGATCATGGCAAACTATCAGTTCTATCAATTCCATCAGTTCCTTAACCATCAGTTCAATTGCAACTGTAGATTGTCCACACGATTTGTAGAAAATTTTGGGCTTTTACGATGTTACTGATATCCTCTTCGTAAATAGGATGTCAAATTGTAAAATGATATCCATCTAATGTCAATGAATTCCGCGGATTTTGTATTTGGTGCATTTTTTGTACATCCGCGGCATCCACCAGGTCCGCAGCATCCATAGAATTCACCTGGCCCAAGTGGTTGGCAAGTAGTTGTGCGTTGCCTTCTTCATGATGCAATTGGGTTTTGTAGAATTATTTACAAGGCCCCCAAGCCTTCCGTCTGTTGCTGTTGCATCAATGCTTCAAAAATATGTCATAGATCAGTTTCAAGCAAATTTCAAGTATGAAGAAACTGTTATATGACTGAACACCAGTCATGTAAGTATACAATTTTACAATATCATCATTTCATTTTGAAAAAGTTGAACATATTGTTTAACCCTATTCCTGTAGGGGGGGGGGGGATTTTTTCCCCACCCTCAAAACTTTTAAATTTTTGATATACAAGGCAATTTTTTATTGATCAATCCTCATAGATATGTGACTAAAATTCATCGGTCCTCATTATTATGGTTAGAAGAAAAAATTTTTTTGACACGTCACATATCTATGACGTCATCAATCATGTGACCCAATTCTTGGAAAGATAAATTTTTGTTCAATTCCGTTGTGTGGTATAGCATTCGAAAGCTAATAGAAAGAGGACTAAGATAAGCTAAAAATTTAGCCTCAGCAGCTGTTTTTACGGGAGTTAAGACCATTCTTGTCATTTGTGACTGAATCATGACGTCATTGAAAACATGCGAAAAATGTGCTTAAAAATGAGATAAAGTCCACATAGTACTAATATTTCAACTACATGTGACGTATTTCATCAATAATTTTGCAATAATCCAAACATTTATTGAATTAGAGGCATTATTCACAGTGGGGAAAAATCCCCCCCCTACAGGAATGTGAGCTACCGTGTGACCCTACAGTAATAGGGTTAACAAATAACAGCAATAGCATGTGATATAAATGAATAAGATTCTTAAAGGGTCACTTTCAGGCAGCATGCTTTGCACATGCTAAAATAAATGATGGCCATTTTCATGGTCCATGAAAATAGATCGCTTGTGTATCTTCAAATACCTATGGAATCGTTGCAAAGAAAGCTCCAACACAATATCAATCAAGGCTCTTGACGTGTGAATGACAATTCCCTAAAAACGATGAACAAGAAGGCTTCACGTGGTCGGCCATTCAATGTCACTTCATAGTGCTCTACCATTTCCAGTCACTTATCAAAAATTATCTGATGATTCATCACAGTATCAATACCTTTAACAATACCCCTCAGCTGGTACAATCTTTTCTTTGTCAGTAAATTAACTCTGGACTTTTCAAGGGTAGAAAAAATACAAAAGCTGTATCTATTATATTCAGAAATCCTTGGGTTCTGTTCTGCTTATTTGCTGTCACACATACAGATTCTTTGTACCTACTATGCTCAGTTAAAGCAGAACTGTTGGTTATAAGCATATCAGTTATCTTCACTTTCATGATTTCTTTCTTGATGTTATTCCTGACAACACTATCCCTTGAAGAAACATTTGCTTTAACATATGGTTTCGACTTTTCTGAAATCTTTCTCATAACCCAGCCTCCAACAAATCTAATCTTTCCTTTCTCATCACTGGTCATGTTTTCTAATGACTTGAATGGTTCATCTGAAGATCTAGTTACTTTTGCTGCCAAGGTTTGGAGCAGCCTTGGTTTGGAGCAGGTTTGGAGCAGCCGATGAACTTCACACGAATTGAAAGACAAAAGACAAGGTGTACTTGATCAGGTCAATTGTTGACTTGGTACAATAAGCTTGCAAGGAAAACTATGTTCCCCCTCGCGATGTTGCCATTGATGAAGCCATTCAGAGGCAGGGTGGGCTTCAGACAGTATAAGCCAATAATCAATCCAAGCCCCAAGATGAAAGCCCAGAAGTTAGAGGCTATCGAAGTAGGGGGTTCCCTTTCCTCCATGGGCATGAACTACATGGTAGCAAACCACATGTTCTCAACAATAGAGATGTTCGCTGTTTTATTCAACAAACCTCTAACTCGACTTTTTTGCTTTTTGTTTTCTAATCTCCTAATCTTAGCTTCTAATCTTTGTTAGGTTGGCCTGTTTCAATGATGACTTCTGGTGCTTCACATTGAGAGAACTGTGTACTGAGACAACCATTATTAGAAGGTAATAAAGAACATTTCAATTTACATAAAACATCCGATCGTTACTGCCACAAATCACAAATTCTGTTTGATGTCTGATTCACAAATTCTAACATAGACATTGAACATATCTTCATGGGACAATGCATTAGATTTAGATTTTTGGGATTTAGAATTATTTTTATTAATGAATCAACTTATAGAAGATGATGACAGGCGGATGGAGGAGCTATGGATAAGTAATTGTGATCTCGATGAAAACAACTGGTCAATGATGATCTAGCCTACGCGTAGACCCATTATTCCAAAAGAAGGAAGGGTCTATGAAACAAAGAGCAAAAGCTTGCTACGAGGTTTCTGGATTTCTGGAAACTTGATTTATGCAGCCTTTGTTTAGACACGCTTCACAAATAATTTGAAAAGAGGATTAGAATAATTAATTGGGCGGCCGTAGCAAGCGTTTGCTCTTTGTTTCGTAGACCCTTTCTTCTTTTGGAATAATGGGTCTACGCATAGGCTAATGATGATCAAAGTCATTCTAAACACGAAAATAGTTAATAGAACAATTTTGAACAACACACTCAAAGCATCTGACTCAAGCTCGAACAGCTAGAATCAAAACAAACAGTTGTCTTGACGACAACAGCCTCTTTTACTTATTTGCATGTAAAGGATTGGACTCTGGATGTAGAGGAGTTAGAGGAAAGTGGGTGTATTTTGGTCAAATGAGCTGATTTACACTTGGTTGCTATGGGAAATGGGTGTTCACAACCATAGTGGGCCAACAAAATATTGGTTTTTTATATTGAGTTTAGCACTGCAAATTACCAAAACCTTGAAAGCACAACAGGGTACAATGGTTGTAGATGCATTCAGTTGAAAAATTTTTGTTTTCAATTTTTCTTCAAAATTAGCCTATTCATCCACCAGTGACTCATTCTCTTGATTTTAGGTACTGGTCACACATATTTTATGTCCTTGAGGAAAGCGCATTTGCTGAAGGAAAGGTTTCCCGAGAAGCACCAAAATGGCCTTGCTCAAAAGAAATTGCGAGCACAAAGACAAAGGGTGCATTTACTCATTGTCCTTTGAACTTTGCCATGATTAGATGCTCTTCATAAGTGTTTCCTCATTCTGTTTTCCTATCCACAAGGGACGGTATATTTAGGAAATAACTCTCTTGACTCGTGTTTCAGGCCATTATTGAAGTCATTTTACTGCTTTGCATACACTTTTTCTTTCTACTGATCAATTTGGGGTAAACCAGTATGCGGGGTACTAAGAAGCTGCAAGCTCCTTCATACATACATAACTAAATAGATCAAAACGAAAAATGTCTAGGTATCATAAAATATACAGGGTGTCTCAAAGGGGTTGTTCAACGTTTGATTAAATACTAAAAAAGAACGATACGCTGAATTGACCTTGTCATGACCAAGTCATCCTTGTCCTGAGATTTAAAATTAATTTTTGACACAAGAATCTTACAAATCCGATAAAAATTCATGGGGTTACGAGCTTTTGAACTTCAAGTTTGTGCGAAAGCTAAAACCAGAGGCCTCAAAATGGCATTTTTGGTAAAAGTCCCATAGGCCGCCGTTTCTGTTATTTCTCAATTGTTTCAGGGCGAACCAAGTGGGATTCAAACAGGTATTCGATAACCTAACTGTCAAGCATATGGATGCTTTGAGGAAACAGATTCAGTCTCTCGCCGATTTTGTTTCGAACCACTGTTTTTGGACCTATGCAATGTTAAGGATACTTGAGAATGATCGCAAGAGATAATTTACTTTAGAAGTCGTATTTGGTTTGCTCTGATATCAACGAGAGATATGACATTGGTTAAGCTTCTGATACCTCCGCCTTTGAGCTTTTTGCAATACAAGTTATCTGGGGGGTCTCTGGTTTCAGGTATCGCATATTTTTATTTTTGATCTTCGAGAGCTCGTAGCTCAGTGAATTTTCAACCAATTTGCACGATTTTAGTCTCTAAGATTATTTCATAATCTTAGGAACAGGCTTATCTTTTCATGAGCCTGTTCACGTTGCCTTTATTTTTCAATATTTAATCAAACTTTGAACAATTTTTTTGAGATGCCCTGTAGATTGAAACACAATGTAATCACTGTAACTTGAAGAGTACGTTTGAACGGATAAAACTATTTGCAAGAATTTATGAATAAAGTCATTGACATGTGAGTGTCAAATGGCTTGCCAATATTTTATGTTTTGACCCATCAATAGATGTATACATGCATAGGTATTCAAGGAGAGCACTCCTGTAAAATGTTTCGGCATCAGCCTTCATTAGTATGAATTTTCATTATAATGCATCATTGATGAAATGTTTTGTTCCTACTGCAAAATATCAGCCTATTTTTCAAGCTCCTGTGTGAGAAGTTTCAGGGATTCATAAGACCATTGGAGGGAAGTTTATGAAATGGAACTGCTAACTCAGGCAGCCACTACCGTTCATGACATTATTTGATGAAGAGAATACAGTGATGCTTGTAAATAGGTGCTGCAATAATTTGCATTCCTTCATTTGTCAAAAAAGGCGAAACTCAATATTGTCGTGGCATTGATGTTTTCTATGATGTAAACTGTTGTCTAGATGCGAATGAGGTTTGAATGTAAATAATGTCACCTTAACTTGTGTCTCGCTTTGTCATCAGGATTCTACGGAATTTGATATTCTCAAAGTTGCATTTTCCCGTTTCTTGAGATGAAATGATTGTTATAATATTTTTTTGCCAGCTGCATGAAATACAAAATAAGTTTCTTGCCGAAGAAGAGTTGGCAGTGTGGTCAAAGGTAACCCCAGAGTTTATGTCGGATAAGGACGATGTTGGTGCCACACTCAAAGTGAAAAGCCCTCCTTGGCGCTCAGCTGCCTTGACAAGTCTTATAAAGGAGCTTGACAAATGCCATCAAAGACAAAGCGTCCACAATTTGCAGCAAGTGGTAGGAAAGCAGAGGATCGTCGGCGAATCACCGATGAAGAGGAAGCAATCAAATAGGCTGAGCAAGGATTTGATGGAATGAACATGAACTGATCGATAATGTTGCTTTCTGTTGGGGACTTTTGCAATCTTAAACAGCAGTCTAACTTGTAGGATTAAATGCTCTTATTCAACCAATGTCGCTTCGTGTGCTACCCCTTTGTTGGCCTTTGTTTTTTGCAATTTTTAAGGGCATGTTCTGTCTACCGGATCCTCTGGACTATTGGACAATTGGAAAATGCAGGAAACCCCTGGCCCAAATTTGCATCACGCTGTTTCCGCTGTAGTTTTTTATTCTTATCCTTGGATCCTTATTCTCTGAAGCGCGGTAGTGACACGGAAGCGCATAGTCTTTACAAGAAAGCGCATAGCGCTTCAAGTGGAAACACATAACCGTTTCAGATAGGACACTTTTGCATAGTGGACCGTTATGCATATTACACCGACTAACAACAACTGGAAAGTGGGCGAAAGGACAGCAGAAATGAAAGCTGATAACAATCTTAGATATTGCTGTCCTTGTTGGCTGATCAATTAGGAAATATCTAATGTTTATCAAATATCATGAATTCACAACTTCTCTAACGAAGGAATAGAAAGGGGCCTAAAGATGCAGGATCAGGAAAGGAAATACATAGTAGGCCTAAGCCAAAACAAAGGACATACTTGTCTCCGTGCACGGGCTGTTGGCACAGAAGCTGCTTCGTCCACGCCATCTTCAGTGGGCACTGCACCTGACAAAAGTATCTCCTTCATTCTTGCCGATGCTTCTATGCCATCCACAGTAACGTCTTGTCTTCAGTGCGGAAATGTGTTGCCTAAGCCCCCAACACTAAACAGCATGATCTGGTTAAAGTCAACGTAAAAACTGTGAGGCACAATCATTCCTTTTCCAAACGCATCAGTTATTATCCGTTTTCATCCGACATTGTCCACTGAACAAGCGCTCAGCAGAGTATGATGTTTCTGGGATTGTAGCTAACATTGAAACAGCTCTACAAAACTCCGGTAGTACAACATGAAGGACATCCAGGCACAGATTTTTTGCAAGGCTGGAAGCATTTGTGTTCCCATCATTATCCTCATTTTACAGATACTGTAATGTGCAGCTCAAACATGCATCTTTATAAGAAACTGCTGATAAGAAACTCAAATTTCTGAGCGCGAAAGTTTTAGAAACTCCAGTCCTGGGAAAATATAACTTCGAATTTATTTATTCTGACAAACGAAATCGTTCACATTTCTTGTATCTATCACATTTCTCAAAATATTTCTCAAAATCCTCCTTTTGAAAATTTCACAGTGGACGAAGCCAAGCCACTCGTTTATCACGTTTATCGCATGAATTGGTCATAACTACACTGTCAAATGAAATCGCATTTTCTTGCCGTATTCTTTGACTGTCATCTTTGAACTGTCAAGGACTAATTGAAGAGATATGCTGAAAGTACTACCATAACGTGATTCTTTTATTTTTGCGCTTGCCCGCCAACTTTTAAAAAGCTCATAAGAAATTCTAAGAATTCAAAATATGATAATTTTAAGAAACTTTCAGTCTTGCCCAAATCTTTGCTTTCTTTTAAAAAGATACATACAAGTATACCAAAACTGAAAATCCTGAAAAACCAAAACTGAAGTTCTGGTTTTGCCCGAACACATTGTGAAAGTCCTTGCAAAAATTTGCCTGACTGATATTTGTTTGTGTCCAACTGGGGGGGAGCTGATGGCCCCAGCCCCAGGGAGCGCTGAAGGCGCAGGAGGGGAAATGCACATTCACTTGCGCGAATGATGTATGATGCGCAATGCGATCGAGGTTGTGCTCGAATTACAGAATTTCCGAGTTGAAGGAGCTGGTTGAAATGCAAGAGCTGCACGCGAAAACAAGCTGAAATTTTGAGATGAACATTTGGTAAGTTCAGTTTTTTACATTTGACTCTTCACAATAGACCTTTCCTTCTTTTCATGAAATGTCAGAGCAATCGGACCACAATTTACCCCAAAACATTGCATTCTTTTGCTGTTGCAATGGGCCTAGTGCAAGGGCTGATCAAAGCTTCACTGTGGTGGCATCTAATAAAAATTGAAGAAGTTGCCGTTTTTAGCATTTTCAGTGAGTGCAACCATCAAGGAAGTACCCCTGTAAAAAGCTAAGTTACATATTATAACATATAGGAGATATCGCTTGATATGGAGAGATGGGTTGAAATTGTGACATTCTTTCATGTTCGATTTCGATTCCAGTTCAATATTGATTGCATAGCGACTGGCATTGGCAAGTGTGCCTGTGCCTGTGAGAGACAGTCTGCACGTTTGCATTAACTAAATTTTTCAGGCAATTGTTTTATTGACTGGAAAGAGGAGCTCAGAAAAAGTTCAAAACAATTAAAGATATATCATCCCATTTTGTCAGCTACGAGACCACGTTTGATTTGCAAGGTACAAGTGAAAGATTACTGGTTGATTTTTACTGGTTTGCCTTTGACAAGGATGAAGTTTTCCTCTTTTCAATGATTTAGTTCCTTTGGCTAGCCTAACAGGATATATTACTGGTCTCGAATTGACATGCAAATGTACTGTAGTAATACTTGTTTTGGATTTTCAAATTGGAACACAGTATGAACTAATGAGGCCAGTGTTAGCATGTGTTATGAAGCCTTAAGACTTCTTGAAATATTCTGTTCCCCTAAGCAAGGAGTCACAAATATTTGTGTTTATTTTCTTCTACAGCTACCTACATCATGCTTGCAAGAACTGGTTGGATACACATATTTTTTTATAAGAAACTGCTTACAAGAAACTCAACTTCCAGACTGCCTACAATTGAAGAAACTCTAATACCGGAAGGAGATGTTTAAGAACATGAGGATTGTTATGGAACCTTTCAGAAACTTGCAAGAAACTCCAAGTATTCAAAATCTGACAATTTTTAAAAACTTTCAGTTAGAGATGTATCTTTTTAATTATGTTCAGTTTAGGCTTCATGCAATGTATGAATTGTCCTTCTGATAATCTGAAATAAAATGAAAAAGTAGTGACCCAAATTCTAAGTTTCTTATGAAAAATGTGTGCATTACTCCAGGGGAATCTCGTGGACTGACTGAAGATATAGTGGAGTCATCCTTCTGCCTTCAGCATTCATAGGCGTAGGAGACAGGGGGGCTGCTGCCCTCCCATCTTTAGAAAATTTTGCAAAAATCAGCCATAATCGGGCAGAAAATCGGCCTAAAGTCGGGCATAATTTACGTAAACAATGAATCTTTTATAGGGCAGCCCCCTAAATTTTATTACCCCCTACGCTTATGGACACAGGCTATGGTTATCCTAACACTAGAGGTTATTCGTATGCATACAATGTCAGCGATATACTATCGTCTTTTCAAATATCGGCTCTTTTTACAAGATCTGGGCATAACATTGAAGATGTGGAAGTTACAGAGTAAAAATGCAATATACCTTATAAAATGTCTAGAACTAAAGCTAAAGATAATTTATTGGACTGCTAATTTGTAATGTTCGACACCTTTTCACCATGAGCAATAAAGAGTGTGATAAGAACAAGGATATTAGATGATGGAGGATAATAGTTTGAACAAATTTGAATTTTTTCATTCCTTTTTCTAGATGCTTTCATATCAGTTTTTCTGATGTTGTGTTGGCAGTATTTAAGAGTGACACGAGGAATTCTAAATATTTATTGTTTACTGTGTGCTACAATGTCAAAATCAGTTTGAAAATATGTGCACTGTACTGGATGTCCCCTTCTATGGTCACCTACTTAAGATTATCAACTATTGCCTTGCAACACTGAAGTATATGCTATGCATCATTGATTGCACAGTTCATTAAGTGAATGATCCACAATCTTAAGAACCAAACTGGTTTTAAGTCCATCTTAAATCAGATTTCACATAAGATTTCTGATAATAAACAGCCAAAACCCATCCATTGTTTCTAGTTTGGACATTGGGAAAAAACTCTTGTGAGGTGGCAAAAACTGCAAAAGTTTTTAACTGACTTTCACAAAATGGAGATATTTGAACTCTTGAGTATCAATTTTTTCAGTCCTCCCCAGTTTTATTCCAATCCCCTTTTATCAGTTGTTGAAAATTCGTGATGAAGGTGAGTATAACATTTTAATCTGTTTTCATAGATATTGAAAAGATAACAGAATATTTTTACTAAGAGAACAACTATACATGTTCTATTTTTCCGATCACCACTATGATTGTTCCAAGACCCAATTAATATCATAGGGTCTAATGGGGTAAAATGGGCAAGCTGGGGGGTAAAATTGGTAGTTTTGATTACTGGAAGACATTAGACCTGCAACTGATAAAATCATAGCTGGAGAAAAACCGTGAACATTGATCTTGGCGAAGTTCATGTACACGTTTTCTATTTTATAAGAAACTGGTTTATAAGAAACTAGAGCATAGAGCTCAAATCTTTCAAATGTTCAAAAAGGTGGGTGTGAAATTGTATCAAATTTTGCCATGAATTGAATGACTTCAAAGAAACTTTAGGTAATTTGCCGTAAATCTGCCGTGGCAATTCTTGTAAATTTGCTGTGGCAATTATTTTCAAAATGGCGGCAGTTTGATTATTTTTGTAAAAATCCATCAAAAATTTTGAGAAAATCAAAATCATCGTAACTCCTAAATTACTTGAGGAAAATTGATGCAATCTTCAAGAAAACCATAGTTTATGAAGGTCTACAACATGATTGCAAGCAGAAATTTGTAGCTCTTCTGGTTAGGGATTTAGAATTTGATGACGTCACAACCTCGAAATCAATAAATGCCGCCATTTTAAAGCTAATCACAATATCAAAAAATTGCCACGGCAGATTTACAGCAAATTACCCAAAGTTCTTTCAAGCACTTTGATTCAAAGAAAAATAAAGTAGAATTTTACACCCGTCTTTTTAAAGATTTGAGCTCTATGCTAGAAACTAGTAGTAAGGTGGCCAAAATTTTAAGAAACTCTAGTGCTATGTCTGAGAAGTGCTAAGAAACTTTTCAAAGTTAAAAGCATGAATTTTATAGCAAACAGATCGTTGAACCTTTATCATTGGGAAATATTATCTAACCATTTGTGTTTTCAACATAACAGAACACTGTTTATTCCTATATGATGTTTTGAATATCAAGAAACATATCTGTAGCAGTGTTAGCGACCACATTGACAATTCATGCATTTAAAAAAAAGAAAGCAATTAAGAAACTTTTTGTACTAAGATGGATAAAATTTTTTGTTAACCCTTTCACACCCGGCTAAAATTAAGCTTAACTTGAAAACCTAATGTAGATTGTCGTTTTCCACGGGGTTACCATAATTAGTGATTCAATAAGCAATAGATAAATGCAATGTGGATAACCTTACAAATCACTCAAATTCTAAAAGCTTTACCCCCTGAAAAATTCGTAGTTCTCAATGAATACCGTTGGGCCATATGGCCCTTCCAGGGGTGAAAGGGTTAAATTAAGAAACGTTTAGTTCTGTGGCCTGATCCTAGTTTCTTATAAAAAAATGTGTACATTCTCACCATACCCACCTTACCCCAGATTTATCCAGCCTGACCCTATCAAAGCATTGCCAAACCCCCTGATTATTTAGTAGTGGAGTATGTATAAAAATGTGCTGAATTCTGTGTTTGAAAAAAAGGGCCACATGGTAGGACCCTTTTACAGGAAACCCTTTTTAAGAACTAAACTCTCGCACAATAAACAACCACAAAATATTGAATCCTGAAGCGACATTATTGCCGAATTTCCCATAGCCACTTAATTTCCCATTATGAAATTTGTTGTGTATACTTTATTTCATTTTCAGAGATGAAGTTTCTGTTATCTTTGACTAGTAGTCATTTATTTGCAATTTTCACTGGCAGGAGCAATTTCACTGCATAAACCAAATGTCTCTCTTGATTGCAATTCCTTCATGTAACAGCAAAGGCCTATGCCATCAACACGTAGCCTGATCCACTAGAATGTTACTTTCAATTGGTCCTTAACCCTATTTTGGTTGGTGGGGGGGGTCAAATTTGCCCCCCCCCCTCCCCTAGTAGTTTTTTCTAATAACTCTGCCAGGAAGAATTTCATAGCAGTGAAACTTCATGACTTTTTGCAACTACTTATGGTACAACTTCTCAAAAAGTTTCATTGAAATATCTTGAAAAATGAGGGGACGGGAAACAATTTTCTGGGACTGACCAAGGAAAGATCGCAAATTCTCAAATCTCAATTATCGCGAAAAAAGGAGCAGAAGTGGAATATTTTGCAAATTTCTTGTGTAATTTAGTGTTATTTGATGCATTCTATCAAAGGTATCATGTTTGGATGGAAAATGTGCTCCAAATTTAAATCTATCACAATTTTCCTGATTTTTGCTAACTTTGCCGCTTTTCTTGATCACACAAAGGAAAATGCTGATGTGAGCAAAAATGATGGCTATTTTTAGGTTAATTTTTATACTTACAGAAAGTACATGCCTAAGGCTTTTAGAACACCAAATGTGGTCGCTCTAACTATTACCAGTCAAGCGTTAGGTAGGGGGGCTTTTTTGCCCCCCCCAACCAGAATAGTACTATCCAATAGCCCAACCACTATAGGGTTAATTACTTTAACTTTCAAAAGAGAGCATGCCTGCATGCACCGTAGTGTCCATGGACTCTTTTCAGAAATGACTTGATGGCTTCCATAACGTCCAAGCAGCGCTGAGCAACATTATAGCCTGAGTTTCTTCGAGTCCAAATACAAAAAAGCTTCAGGTCAACGACTTCACTTGAAGTGAGAGTACCGCTGTTCGCTGCATGCAGAGATGAAATAAATTTGGTGTCTTTCAGGACTAAAGATAGCGTCATCTGCTTATCGTGTTTCACCTACGTCAGATGGGTTAATAACAGAACTTGGGGGAACTGCTGAATTTTCTTGCATCGCTATTTGGCCACCCACACCACAGCTTGTCAACATTCCGGCATTTTGCTTCGAGAGGGTTTGACCTCGTTTTCAAGCTGCGCATCGATCATCAATTTTCAAAACTTTAGCCGTTTCCCCTCCCGCGCCTTCGGCGCTCCCTGCCCAGCCCCCCTTGGCTCCTACGCCTATGTCCGAGAGTTCCGAGATTTCCGAGATATGGGAACTTATCCATGCTAAACCAATGACGGTTCAGCACATTTACTTATGCTGGCGTGACATCCAATGTGAAACGGATTCAAGTAATTAATTGTATGTTTAGCGTTTTGTAGGTTTCACTTTGTTAATATTTACATGTCTTTATGTTAATGGCCACAGGGTAGTCATTGTCCTTTGCTCCTTATGGTCATGTCCCTGTACTGTTTGTATAGTTTGTATAGTAATTAGGAAGTATAGTAGGATGTAGTTGTAACATGTATTGTAAAATTTTAGATGAATATAAAAAAAAGATTTCCGAGAGTTCCATGTTTTTGACCTGGCCCTCTTTGGACTGCTAATTATTGAAACAAGTGTGCCTACAGATTGTTGGAGGATTTTCATAAAACAAGGAGCACATAATCAAACAAATATACAATTTAGAACAAAAACAGCATAAAAGCAAAATCTAGTACATCAGCTCTTTGCCTTCCATATCATCAAATGCCGCCACTGTCTCAGATCCAGAGATCAAAGATGATAATTGCCAATATTCATCATTTCTTCTTTGAGGTTAGAATTTGGTCATAATTCAAATCATGTTGTTTTTAAGAGTCCATCCTCTGTGGTTTTTTTTTGATAAAATAAAGTCTTGACATCTGTTGTTGCAGAAGCAGAAAATGTATTTTACTGGAAATATCTGTTTTACCCTTTTTTACATCAAAAACATAGTTTTTGTACCAAATTGCAACACAATTGAGAGGCTTAGACCCATCTTGAGAAAACACTGGTAGAGCAGGTAAACATTACTGATTACAGATATAATGGTTTCTTTTTTCTAAAATAGAAAAAAGACTGAACCAGTTTTAAAATGCCACATAATCTTCTTGCAGACAAGACAAAATCTGAATGACAAGTTACAAAAATTCTTTCAACAAGAATTAAACTCTGGTACCTTTAACTTTAGAAAATCTTCCTAACAGCGAGTTATTGTTTTAAGAATTGGGCCAATCAAAAACAACTATTTTACAGTTTACTGATATGCATTCACTCATGAGATCAATTACACATGAATTCTTTACTGACATGGTAACAATTTTTTACTGGGAAAGAATAAGAGAATTTCATAGCCAAAAATTTCTGGAAACAGACCTGCTTTTGTCCAGGTATGATCATTGAGAAACATATGCAGTAATCCTAGAATATAGCAGCAACTCACAATTTAATTAGGGTCTAGATGGATAACATGCTTGAGAAGAAATAAGTAAGACATATGTGTAAAAAAATTTACAAGGATCAAAATTCAAAGATTTTATCTTATTACAATTATGTGTAGTAGTCCAGTCGCTTAATTGAAACATTTGGTCAGATCATGACAGGGTGGAACACAGCACCAAACTTTCCACGGTGATACCTATGGGCACAAAAAACATTTTCAGAAGGGGTGCCGCTTCCTATCAATTCCAGTGGGGTCACCTACAGACAAAAATTTGTATGATGTCATATAACATTTCTGAAATTTCATATTTGAGCATGAAAGTGTGATAGAACCAAATTAGAGAGTTTACATGAATCATTACTTCCTGAAGATGAATTATCCATGGACCTCTTTTAATTTTTATTATCTAGTAAATGAATATTTCTCAAAACCGGGGGTCAACCTACATGTGCATACAAAGTTCAATGTGACAAATGACAGACTGTAATCAACGAGAAAGTACACAGATTTTTCTTCAGCAGTCTAAGGGCCTGTTCATATGGAGGCGAGCCAGCCCGCCTACCGGGCTGGAGCTCTTTGCCGAGATCTCACCTCATCCCTAATTCCAATACAAAACTTGATTTCTGTTCATATGAGTAGGCGGGCTGGCCCGCTTAGCGAGATCTCACTGGTGTAGTGGCGAGATCTCGGTAGGCAGGATGAAAATTTTCCCATATGAACACTCCATCCCGGCTACCGAGACGAAAATGTCGCCATTGCTCATGCGCTGCGTCTAAGCCACTAATTATCAAGAAACTCGAATTGAAAACATGTTACTTAAGAAACCTTTTAATTTCCTCCGAAGCTCTTTTATTCCACATGAAGTATACTGTTCGCAGTGAACAGGTGTGGTTTCATCCAAACGGCCGTGCCTTAAGTCTGAACTGAAGGAGCCCTTTAAGAAACTGTTAAGAAACTTTTGGTATAAAAAATCTGATAAATCTATTTCAGCACTGGAGCAATTTCTTAGTTTCTTTATTGAAAATAAGTGTAATTTTTCTTCAACGGTGAGATTTAAATTGGTTTCCCAGGACTTCAAAATTACAAAATAACATGGCAGGGAAACCTATGCAATGTAATGTTCAACTACATAGCATTCAATTTTTACAAAATGTTCATAACAGTTTAAAGACAAGCATGGAATTTACCTCTGCTCTTTCGGATTCCCAGTTTGTGCATTTGAGGCGTTGATTGGAAAATGAACTGGGAAGCATGTATAATTTCCGGAAATTCTGATGACCTTAGATGTCCTGCTGATTCCAGATTTTTGTTTGGATGTTCTTTCTTCGCTACTGTCTGCCCGTTTTCGCTTTGCAAACTTTAAGTGACATGACTTGTGCCACTTTGCTTTACAGTCAAGCAATTCGTGTGTAGTCACATGTTCATCAAGTTCCGATGTGGCATTGCTGGAAAACTTCTTTCTCTCATCCAAAGCTTTCTTAATGATCAAAAGCAGCGAACTGTTTTGAACGGTCGGTGCTCAAATTGGGGAGATGTTTTGGCAGGAGTGCCCCCAGGGATCTATGTTAGGACCATTGTTTTTTCTTGTGTATATCAACGATCTTACCACTGACTTGAAATGTAATGTTAAGCTTTTTGCCGATGATACATCCTTGTTTACTGTTGTTGAAGAACCAAATGCAGCTGCAGAGGACATGAACCATGACCTGGAGTTGATAAGCCGATGGGCCCGTGGTTGGAGGATGTCATTTAATCCCGATCCGCAAAAACAAGCTGTCAAACTACTTCTTTCGAAGAAAAGGCATGAAATAGATCATCCCGTTATTCTCCTTAATAACACACCAGTGAAAAAGGTAACTGAGCATAAACATCTCGGTTTCTTTCTCACCTCACATTAAATCTGCTATCTCAAAAACGAGAAGGGGCATTGGTCTGCTAAGATATCTCTCCAAGTATCTGCCAAGGCATACTCTAAATGAATTATATAAGCTTTCCCGTACCAAAAAAACTGGGTATTTCCTAGGAATTCCTAGGATTTTTCTGGGTAAATTGTTACCCAGTTTCCTAGGTTTCCCAGGAAAAAAAGCTCGGATTCGGAGCAAAATTCCTAGGAAAACTTGTTAAAGTTTTCGCCGAAAATAGCTGGGTAAATTCCCAGGAGTGCCGGGAAACTGGGTAAACTGGGAAGCGACGGAAAATTCCTAGGAAAGCTGGGTAAATTTTTACGCAGAAATAGCCGGATAAATTCCTAGGAAAGCCGAGAAACTAGGTAAACTGGGAATGGAGAAAAACTCCTTGGAAAGCTGGAGAAGCTGCTGGAGCTGTGGAACGGCACGGATTCCTGAGAGTTAACTCATTGGTTCTTTTTAGAAAGCAACAACATGAAACTTGTTAAGGCATTGATGCTAGAGGTGGCACTTGGGCAACAAGGAACATAGTGCAAACGGTGATTACGCTAAAGATTGCAACGAGGTACTTTTTTTTACTAAGGAGCATTGCGTTCTTTAATTGAATTCCTATAAAATTATCAAAGATTCGTAATTTGACCGCAATGCATCCAGATAGAAACGTCCTCGCCACCGTCTTTAGCTTAGTAACCTTGGTCGGTTACCATCTTGTTGGTGGGCATGCTCTCAGAGACCAATCGCACTAAGACAGACCATGGGCATACCCCGGACTGACGACACTGGTCGCCAAACTGAAGTACTGCAGTGGAGGTTAACCTTTAGGCACATAACCAGAGCAATCCATACGATAGGTTTTAATTGATCGCTAGGGATCTGCTACCACTCATTGCTTTGAATAATTTTGGTCTTCATACAAGAAATGAAAATCAAAAGAAGGCAATCATCCTCCATGCAGATTATGTTTGCAAAATAACACACACTGGTTAAACCATACAATCATGTCATCAGATGATTTCTAATTAATACATATAAAGAGAGTTGACTACGTTAAACATTTAGGTAGAAATTTGTACAAATGAATATGAATGCATTAAATATTTCGGCGAAATTTCGCACAACTATGTAAAATAACTCGTTTGAACAAGGTGGTTCCTTGATTTTTGTTTCTTCTTTGTTTCATCTTAACCCCATCTTAACTCATGTATTCAGTCGAACACGGCCCAAACGCTATTCCTGTGTTTTAGTGCGTCTTCGCAAAATTAAAGGCTTTAAACCTCGATGCACAAGGAAAACTTTTCTTTTTATTTTGAGATATGAAATCCTTTCTGTGAAGGCGCAATGAAACACAGGAGTACAAGGGGGTTAGATTTGAATGACGAAATGACTTGAGACACGAGTTGAGACGAAAGAAAGACAAAATAATCAGGACAGGTAAATAACTAGCTAGTCAAGCTATATGGGTGTCCTAGCACCCTTGGTTTGAATTACTACATTTAGTATCCTCGGACAGGCAACTGAGCGACGATGAGTTCTTGATGCCGTACAATTGGACCTGCGTTAACGTCAAACCTCAGTCCAAAAATGTTCCTGCTTTGACCTCATAATCGTTTAATAACCGCATCTGATTAATGTTGAAACTGATCTGAACTGATCTTAGGGACGTGTCATAAAGTATCTACTACAGGGGGGCGGAGGATATAGGCCGGAGCTACCAAAAATTTTCAATGCTTCACAATGGGCCACAAAAGATATCTGCAGATTTTGAATGGGCCACAAAAATTTTTTAAGCAAATTCAACCAAAAGATTTAGAATTATATGATGCTGTCATTGTCTGCAAAAGAAAAATTCAATTCAAATTGTTATAAACAGTCAGAATCTGAAGATGAACCTTCACAACTACTTGAACTTTCCGCGGGTGTCTCAATTTTCCTCTGAAAGCATGAAAATAATGTTCTCTGTTTGCTTTTGTCTTTTTCCTCTTTTGCCTTCTTTCTCGCCATCTGCAAAAGTGATCTACTTTCTTTCAGACTTTCTAGGTTGTCCAGTAGCTCTTTTACAAACACTTCTGCTCTCTTGTCAAAATAACTGTTTTCCAATGAATGCTTAAGTGCATCACGGTGAAACCGTACTGACAGCTCTGAGGCACATTCCTTATTGAGGTTCTCTTCTGTCACTTGTACCTTTTTTGCTGCTACCTCATCAAAGTTGATGTGTGGTGCAACAATCTTGCAAACTTCCTTGCATTTTATAGCAAGTCTTTTCTTTTTCCTTGTTTCACTCTTCTTCTTGTTTTCTGCTTGCCTGGTCTTCCTGCGCTTCGTTTCTGAGCTCTTTGTAATTGATTCAGGGAATTTCCTTTTCAAGGTAAGGGCATTGGCTGAGATCTTTGAATGGATATAGCTCAGTTCCGTAACTTTTTCTTCAATTACCTCAATTTGCTTCTCATGAAAAACTAACTCATTTGCCTTCCATGACTTAACATTCATTTTCTCATTGAAAAGACTACTCCGTGAGGCTTCAATGATTTCCTTAACATCTGAAAGTTCTTGCAGAAATTTCTCTACCTTGAGTTTCGTATTTTCAATGCAATGAACATCACGTACACTGATGCTTGTAAGTGCAGATGAATATTTGGTGACATTGATGGCATTGCCATCCTTGTTATTGGGGTCAAGCATTTTATCAACCTTCAAAATGATGTTTGAAACACGGTCCTTTATTTTGCTTCTTGTAACCCTCTGGCCAAGCACGTATGATTTAAATTGCAGATATGGTATCATATCATATATTGCTTCATACAGTTCAATAGTTAGTTCATTGTAGTACTCCATCTTCTTGGTGATTGGGTTTGGAATAATAAGGTCTTGAACAAGCTTTGGAGCTGAAACAAAATAAAACAAAATTTGAATAAAATTAAAATTGAATAATTTAACTGCAAGGGATGGAAAGGTTAAACAATTGTAAACAAGATTTATCAAATAGGAGCATCCTTAAACCAGAAGAGCCAATTTATCCATTCCCTTGACCAAAAAACAGAGCTAGTCCGACCTTAAAATGATATTGACAGATATCAAAATGATATTGTAATCTTTACAAATTTTAGAGGTTGTAATCTTCAGAAGATTGGTTAGAACAAAAGAAGGGGCATCAGTAAAGAATGGAATGACTGATGTGAAACAAACCTATTTGATGCCTCTTACAAAATTTGGGCCTAAACATAAACATTGATTTTATTGTCAGCATCTCTCTATCTTTCAAGTCTTTAATTTTTATTCTCAAAATTTTCAAAGACAATCCTAGAACAGCCTAGAGCAAGGGTACTCACGTGTAGATGCCTTTTCTGCAGCTTTTTTGCTTGCCTTTTCAGATATTTTCTCATTTAAAGTCCTTTCTTTCGCTGATAAAACCTGAACACCAGCAATGAATCTTCTCTTGTGTCCTGGTTTCAAATGGAGTCCAACATCTTGCAAAAATGTCTCTGTTTCTGCTTTATCGTTGGATGCAACAATGTCCTTTATTTGTTTTATGTCATCGTATCCTGCATTGATAAAGGCCTCTGTGTAACAGGAAAGATTATTCTGCAGTAGAAAACCTTCAACTTCTCCGATCTCTGTCTTTTCCACCATATTTGCTCCTGTAATAAATTTTTCCAATGTGCCTAAATAAAGTCTCCTCACTTCGCACATTGAATTGAATTGAAGTTGATTGTTCTCGCTGGACGGGGTGTCGGTTCGACAAGATGGGGGTGCTGCTTACTGCTGAGAAGGCTGCAGCAGGGCAGTTTCACAAATACAGAAGTGACAGAAGGCACAATATCAACACTCATCAAATTTTATGTAACCCCCCTGGTGTAAAGCCTAAAAGTGTGAACCACAGAGACAGAGCTCAAGAAGTGTGAATCAAAGATGGAAAATCGAAGCGGTGTATCGAATTGCAATGGGTTGAAAATGGAAAACGAAGCAGCGTGATTCTGTAGTTATGTGGTCGAAAAATGCAATACGTTCTGACATTAGAAATAATTCAAATCTCGGAAAATACAGCAGAGTTTCCTTGCAGAGATGTAGTGTAGAAGAAAATGAAAATATTCTGAATAAACAAATCGACGTTTGTGAGCGAGCAAAGCCTTCTGAGGTGAATATCATTCATCTTGCAAACTTGAAAGGGTTGAGAGCTGTTCTGCAGATGTTGACTGTCAACTACAAAAACAATGATCGCATGGTTCGCAAATCATACCTTCTGTTTGACGATGCACTTGAATTGTTTTTATCTTTCAAAGACAATGCTACCGAAAGCTCAATCAAAGACAAAGAAACACGCCAAAAGTTTAGAGATCTTCTGTGCCACGAAAAGTATGGACTTTGCGTATATGTTGTGCTGGAAAAGTATGTGGTGCTAAGCAGCGATGATGTTAATTTGGAAGGTTTCTTTGACGACCTGATCGATGGCGTTAAGTCTGAAGTACAGTTTGTTCCTCTTAGACAAGAACTGACTCCCGATTTTGCCAAAAACCTTCTGGACTTGACAGATACAGAATGGGACAGAAAACTTCTTCGTGTGGTGCTTGGAGCTGTCAAGACCAAACAAGAACTGAAAAAATTAGGTATCAGTTCAAGGATTGCCAAATATACAAATGAGGTGCGAGCAGCCATGCAAGAACGCAATGCAATTGAACGTGAAGCAATAGATATTGTGAAAAAAAGTATCAGGTCTAAAATTTGTAGGTTGGAGAATACTATTGAAGAGATGAGAAGGAAATTATTGATGAAAGGTAACACTTGGGGTAAAATGCAGCTTGATGATTTATATCAAGATTTGGAAGATATTCAGTCAAGGTACACTGAGTCAAAATGCATGTTGGACCAAATTGACCGAAGGATTTTACCAAAGAACCTACGAAATATAGTAAGGAATGCAATAAATCGGTTGATCAATGAACAACGAATAGGGCTTCGAAAGAAATCAAGTGGCAGGCCAGTTGCTCTAGATGAAATTGATGAACAATTCATTCACGACTGTATTGAAAGCAAGTCAACTGCCCATGGCAGACGGCATGACTCGGTCATGTACCTGAACCATCGTGTGAAGAAGAAGGATTTTTTAAGAATTGCTAACCATAGCCGGATTAGTAGAGGCTTGAAGCCTATCAAGTCTTCTACTACTGTGTACAACAGAGGTCGTGCAAAAAACAAAAGAAACCAGCAGGCAAAGAAGCACATTGGTCTTGGTTTATTTTGCAGCAAGAAACCTCCAAAACTTGAAGACAAAGAAAATCTGCTCACTCATCACCAAAGAGCGTTCAAGAAAAACATTCTTATGAAGCAGTGTCATCCAGACAATGGGATAGGCCTTCGTAGCAATTTATTCATTTCAAGAGATGATAAGGCGTACATTTGCCCAGGAACTGGAACAGGTTCGTCACAAACTAAAATATGTTTTATCTCATATAGATATCCCTTCTACCTTGTATGAAATTTTCCTAGCCTCATTGCGTTTGTGTGGAGTTACCGTAGCCTGCGGGCAGACCCATTTTCCAAAGGAGGAAAGAGTCTGCATAACTAGGAGCCAAAGCTTGCCGAACTGGCAAATCGCGCTGACTGGGATATCGGCTAATTATTTTCGTGTGACACTGGTCACTGCTCTGTCAGATGTTTATATCAAACACTCAAATGACTTTTTGTGACCAGTGCCACGTGAAAATACGTAGCAAATGCTCAATATTCAATGGGGCTTTTTTGATTACTTCCCAATTCAGGTATGCAAAGTGCAAGAAATCAGCGACTTATTCAGTCATCGGATCCATCAAAGCAGAGGATCTTGCCGAAGTATGATTTTCCATTGAGCATGGTCAATGCAACCCCAGGAGTAAACCGCGTGATGAACTTCGAATTACAAGAGATCGAAGGTGAACAAAAAGTCAAGATGACCAACGATGAGACTCTTGTCTTTAACCGTCCAAAGTACTTTGTTGGGAGCTCTGGAACAGTTTGGGCTAGTGAGCTTTTCAGGTGAGATTTCTTTTCAGTCTAGGCAAATGCCATTTGTTAACACGATGCATTTATAGAAACTTAAAAGGAACCATCTGGAGCAAGGCTGTCATCCCCTATCATTCATATCTATTTAGTATTCAGATCGAAGGATTAGGACCCTGAGAGGTTAAGTTTATCCAAGCAGTTTCCTGATCCTTCCACTTTATACGACCACAACTCACGATTCTTTTAGACTAGAATTATAGAGAGTTGACGATTTCCCTCACTCTTTGAGGCTGATTTGACAAGTTTATTTGACAAGCTCTCAGTTTAAGTTTTGGCTGATCAAAAAATGGAACACTGATCCGTTACTTGTTTTTATTTTTAGAATGAAGTATGAAGAGCCATTTTTGTTTGATGCCAATGCTGAGCCAGATGAAACGTACGCAAAAACATTTCACAGTGTATTATTTCGAGTGTTTGACAAGTTGAGGCATTTTGAAATGTCCTCTCTCAGAGAAGATGTGATGAAGATTACGCAAGAAAAAGATTGCATTCACAGACGTTACGAATCAGCGAGAGTTACCTCTCTTTTCAAGTTCCTGACTAACTGTTTGGATGATTTGAACATGATGAGCCACAGCCAAGATGAAGGATCATTGAACAGCAAGGTAGTAAAGGACGAAATTGAAACGTTGATTTCCCAGTGTGAGAAAATTTGCAGCACGGTGGAGGAAGAGGAGAATAGATCTGCAGTGTGGGACGATGTAAAAGAACTAAAGCAAAATTGTAGCAAAACCAGAAATAGTCTGATTAAGTTCAAACCACAAATAGAATCACGGCTCCACGAGTTTACTGATGCCGGCCCAGGTGTTGGAATCTCAAATAACGATGTCAAAATAAGAATGGTTGAAACAGTGATGATTTGGAACTTGGACTTCTTCATTCGTCATCATCTGGCTAATGATGATAGTAGCCATAACGAGGTTGAGCGGTGCCAAAGTTACGTTGGTGATGCCATTTGTGATGGTGGTAGCATCGAATGGGAGGAGCTTAAAGAATTTAAAGGACTAGACGAAGGCACGATAGCTAACATGTCTATGGCAGATCTTGAAGAACATGAGCACACCAGAATGCGCAAAAATGCTTTTGGCGTTTGCAAAGAGCTTACACAGAGAATGGATGGAGCAACTGCTCCTGGTGGGTTCTTGAAAGCATTCGTTTCCAATGATAAAGAAGACATGTTTTTTACGGATGAAGTGTTCTTGAAGAATTATCTGCTGTCACCGGAAAACAAGAAAGCCGCACTACCTGGTGGTAGTTACTACAAAACACTGGAACAGTTTAAAGATTCCCACTTCGAAATCTGCGAGAAATATGCCGAATATGTGAGAGGTGCTTGTAATGGTCTGGGAGAAGGACTTTGCAGCTTTTGTGAAGGGAACCATTGGATTGGACCGCCATGCAACACAATTCCGAAACCCTATCCGAATTATACAGAGAACAAGTTCAAACATTTGAGCGTCTTTGAAACACCAGTTGCGGACCGAGAAGTAGACGACTACCAACCCAGACGCAATGCACGGTTGTGGTATGAGAAAGGTGAGCTGGAGACAAACGAAGGAATCGAACAATTCAGCAAAACCTTCATTTGCCCTGTCAAGTTAGTGTCAGACTATCGACATCACTTGGATAGCATAAGAATACAAAAAGAAAAGCGCCAAGATGTGAGAAAGCAAAATCGGGAAGCAAACAAAGAAAAGGAGTTTGATGAGTTTGACTGGGTTGATTTGTTTCAGAGTGGCTTGCTAAAAAAACAGACAGTAAATGTTCTAGACAAATACCTTCATCATTATCAACTGAAACTTGCCGTGAAGCTTAAAAAGCCCGCAAAGGTAAATTTCATTCAAGGACATATTGCAACAACGTTTGTTCCAGTGAATGAAACAAGAAATGATGCTAGAGACAAACCAACAACAGCAATGGAAGAAGATGATCTTTCAGAAAATGAAGATGAAGATGATAGCAATTTTGAGGATGATAGCAGTAGCACAGAAGATGATGTGATTCGTGCAACAGTCTGTAACGATAGTGACAGTGAAGAGGGAGATGATGATAGTGATGGTGAAAATGAAAATAATGATAATGGCTTTGCTCCTGAGAGTATCTTCATAAAAACAAAAAGTGGTCGTGTTGCCACAAACTACAACAGAGTTCGCTTCATGTAGACATATAAAGTTACAAAAGATCAGAGTGAATTAGTGTAAATTTTATGACAACAATTTTAATGTAATGATGAAACATTCAAACAAAATGAAACATCTGGCTAACTCTTTGCTACCAGCACGCTGAAAAATAAATCATGAAATGTTGACATGGGCCACGAAAAATAATTGCGTCTTCACAATGGGTCATTGGTCTTTTCTGTCCCTTTTTATAGGGGCTATGAAGATTTTTTTAGATAAAGCCATATATCCTCCGCCCCCCTGTAGTAGATACTTAATGACACGTCCCTTAGGACAAACAATAGGAGCCATGGTGGAGTGGTTTCCATTTGATCATAACAGTGATTGTTTCCATATGTCGCCGACTAATCAGGGACACGTCGCCGAAGCGTCGCCGACTGTTATGATCACATGGAAACCAGGCTTTAGAGACTCTTACAAACAGATGACCCAAGGATGAGGTTACCTCTTACCTTGCGGCAAATAAAGGACTAGGAGTTATGTAATCATTTGGTAGTCATTGAAAAAATCGTTGGAAATCAATGCTGTTAGCAACATGTTTTGGTACAAAGACTTTTGTACTCTCATCACTCTTTATCTTATCGCAGTTCAATTATCCTCAACAAGTACCTAGTTTAGAAATTTGATTCGGCACCTCTTCCCTGGTTCACCTAATCACCCTTCTCATCGTCTTTTTACCATCCCACGTTGCTCCTTTCGCTTCGACTTTAAAAAGTCATTTAACACAATGTTCTGATCTTTTTTTGCCATTGCCCAGTGCCGATGAACCAAACCTGGTAATAAAAAAGAAGATTTGTTACTATTGGGATTGGCCATCGGCAATTAGAAAAGGAAAATTTATGGTCGCAGTTAGAACCTTTCAAATGTCCCTCCATCGGTGTTTGGTTTGGATGAGCTTTGAGGGACTTCAGTTAGATCAATGACAAGGCTGATCTTACACAGAGCTGAAGGTTTGACGAAAGCAGATGATTAAGACCAAAGCCCTGCCGGGGTGGAGGGGGGTCACTTCAGGTCTCCGCAATGGTGCAGGGGGTGCCATTATCTTAGTTAACTTTCACGAACTGAACACACGAGTATGAGTCTTGGTAAAAATCCGTTTGCTGCTACCTTTAAAAGTGAAAACAAGATTGGGCAGCAATGAGGTCTGTTCCTTAGTGATACACGTTATTATTTAAGAAGCCGCTTATGAGAAACTCAACTCTCAGATCGCCAAAATCGACCAAAATATGAAGAAACTCTAGTACTGGGGAAATGAGACGTACAGAACTACTTTGACAAATGAATTCCTTAAGTTACCCTCAGTTACTTACATTTCCACATGTTTCCTGTATCATATTACTTAGAAGGTACTTCACTAATGTATAACATTGAAAAAGCTTGAAAAACCTTGTTTTGAAATGTTCACGAGGGAACAGGTAATGAACATGAAGGTTGCTTTGAAAGATTAAGAAACTCGTAAGAAACTCTGAGGACTCAAAATCTGGTATTTTTTAAGAAACTTGTTTAATTGACATTCAATGCTTCATGGTTCTTGCCAAAAAATCTCAGCTCTGATGCAAGCAGTTAAATATTTCTAAATAAGTTTCTAATTTGAACATAGACCGGAGATATCAGCATAAAAGAAAAAGATCGGGAACTCACCATGTTCGGATGAGAATATTGTTGTCCTGCCATTGATTGTAAATGTAATTCACTTGTTCCTATCTTTGAGAAGAGGGACAAATATAATTTAACATAGGATACTATGCACTTTTGGGTAGAGCCACACAGTTGATCTGTCCAAAGAAATGGTAATCGCCACAGAGCAGAAAATTAAAATACATTTAGATGTTTCATTGTCATTCTGAATATCGATGAGACATCCTACTGTGCAGACAGTCTCTTTTGAAATTTGATGGGAGATGGCAGCATAATTGTGAAAGTGAACTTTGAAGATCGAGCAACTCACCCTATTTGGATAATGCGTTGACGATGGCAATCCGTTTGCTGCTACCTTTAAAAGTGGAAACAAGATTGGGCAGTAATGAGGTCTGTTCCTTAGTGATACAGGTTTTTATTTAAGAAGCCGCTTATAAGAAACTCAACTCTCAGATCGCCAAAATCGACCAAAGTATGAAGAAACTCTAGTACTGGGGAAATGAGACATATAAAACTACTTTAACAAAGGAATTCCTTCAGTTACCCTCAGTTACTTACATTTCCACATGTTTCCTGTATCATATTACTTAGAAGGTACTTCACTAATGTATAACATTGAAAAAGCTTGAAAAACCTTGTCTTGAAATGTTCACGAGGGAACAGGTAATGAACATGAAGGTTGCTTTGAAAGATTAAGAAACTCGTAAGAAACTCTGAGGACTCAAAATTTTTTTAAAAAATTTTTTAAGAAACTTTCAATACTGGCCCAAATTGTTAGTTGCTGCTTTTTATACTCATGTATGATCAACCATGGATAACTGAAATCGCATCATCAGAGATAAAATTTTAACATAAAAATACCACCTATGAAATCAGATGATATGAATTGAGGGTAACCTAACCGACATAGCCCCTGCGTAGCCATCATATCTAACCAATCACATGTAACCTCTCCTATTCAAATCGTTGTACATATTCAAATCTTAAATGTTACTATCATATAACAGCCCTGAAGAAGTCCTGCATGGCAGGACGAAACATTGGCAAAAAATATATAATCGCAGTTAACCGACTCATTCGCTGTTGTTTTTCGTCGTTTTGCGGTGTTTCTACCTACAAATTACTTTTCAAAGCTGTTGGAAAGTTGTGGAACATTTTCTTTGTTGGAGGAAAGCCTTCTGTGGTTATCCTTGATTTGAAAACAAAGGTTAAGGTAGACTGGTGATTTCTCATTGAGGTAAGGACTAATGTAAGGTGCAATGATGACCAATTTGTGCAGTGATCAATCGAAAATGTGCAGTGATGAATTGAACATTGTGCAGTGATGAATTTGTCACTTTTCAGTTGGCCAGGTCAATAACGCGGAACGCCAAAATTCCGCGATAAGGTGTTCCGCGTTATTGATTTTTGCATAAGGCCAAAATCAATAACGCGGAATTGGATTTCGCGGAATTTTTTCAAACTTGATAAAATTCGTATCGATTAGTATCGATTAGCATCGATTAGTATCGAAAATTGATTAGTATCGATTTTTTTGTTTTCCTTTCATGGTCCTGTCCCCAAAAATATCTTATTTCATGTAACGAAAGTATTAGGACTTTACTTAGGCCAATCTCGGAGAAACAGCCGTTTTCCTTTGAAGATTAGCATCGCGTCAAAAGTTTGAAATTACTTGTTTTGCTGTATTTCCAAGACAACGATGATAAAATACTTCAGTTCTTCATCTAAAGTCGTGTAATAGGTCTCTCAACAATCGACTGGCCTGTCCGACCTGTTCCGCGAGATGGAATTCCGCGTTATTGATTTTTGCATAAGGCCAAAATCAATAACGCGGAATTGGATTTCGCGGAATTTTTTCAAACTTGATAAAATTCGTTTTTATGCCACAGTATCGATTTTTTTGTTTTCCTTTCATGTTCCTGTCCCCAAAAATATCTTATTTCATGTAAATTAAGCTTTCCGAAGAACGACAGTATTAGGACTTTACTTAGGCCCATCTCGAAGAAACAGCCGTTTTCCTTTGAAGATTAGCATCGCGTCAGAAGTTTGAAATTACTTACTTTGCTGTATTTCCAAGACAACGATGATAAAACACTTCAGTTCTTCATCTAAAGCCTTGTAATAGGTCTCTCCACAATAGACTGGCCTGTCCGACGTGTTCCGCATTATTGATTTTGGCCTTATGCAAAAATTAATAACGCGGAACTCCATCACGCGGAACACGTCGGACAGGCCAGTCTATTGTGGAGAGACCTATTACACGGCTTTAGATGAAGAACTGAAGTATTTTATCATCGTTGTCTTGGAAATACAGCAAAATAAGTAATTTCAAACTTTTGACGCGATGCTAATCTTCAAACGAAAACGGCTGTTTCTCCGAGATGGGCCTAAGTAAAGTCCTAATACTTTCGTTACATGAAATAAGATATTTTTGGGGACAGGAACATCAAAGGAAAACAAAAAAATCGATACTGTGGCATAAAAACGAACTTTATCAAGTTTGAAAAAATTCCGCGAAATCCAGTTCCGCGTTATTGATTTTGGCCTTGTGCAAAAATCAATAACGCGGAACACCTTATCGCGGAATTTAAATTCCGCGGTTCCGCGGAATTTTGGCGTTCCGCGTTATTGACCTGGCCCTTTTCAGTTTGAAATACTACTATCCTGGCTGTTTTCAGAATGACCATTGACTAATGAATATTCTGTTGCAAGGATAATCAGCTTGATCAGCCTGCAAGTTTGCAACAATTTTGACTCATTCTCATTTTGTGTCAACTACATAGCAATGTAGTTTTTTGTAATTGTCAATGTAGTTTTCTCCTATTTGAATATTTAAAGAGATTATAATGCTCATGAATGGAAAATAGAGCGACAATAGACGATTACGGAAAAGATGGCGGACCTCATTTCACGCAATGCATGATAGGAATATGCCCCCTAGCAACGCATAGCTACCAAAACTTACAACTACGGCATAAAATCTTGACCAAAGCTACGATAGACTTAGGCCGTCACAACTTTATTGTGAAATCTACGCATATTCTTTTGGGCACCTGAAGTACAGGAAGTCTTCTAAAGACGGTAGACTTCACAGATAAAACCTTAGCTATCCAAAGGATGCAAATTCTGCAAACAGTAGAGTAGAGAGTCGTAAGACTTGGCGGAGAGAAATCCCAAAAGAATGAGACTTCTGAGCGAAAGTTAAAGAGTTTGAATGTTGTGTTCGGTCGAGTGAACTGAAGCCATTGCAATACTCTCGTTATGCAAATCTCAAGAGAAGGTGATTTGCAATGTTTCATTCTTTTTTTGAATGTTTTTACAACTTTTTATTCATCTCTGTTTTATTCACCTCTTCACTCTCTAATCAGTAATGTAAACAAGGGCAAAAATCTTCTTGATATCTGTATGAAACGATGGAAACAGCAGGCCATTACATATTGAAATTGTAGGGAAACTGTACTGTACATTATTGCGAGCGACGGCTTAGAAGAGTGTCGACTTCACGATGAAGTTGCGACGACCTAAATCTATCGTAGCTGTGGTCAAGATTTTATGCCGCAGTTGTAAGTTTTAGTAGCTATGCGTTGCTAGGGGGCATATTCCTATCATGCATTGCGTGAAATGATGTCCGCCATCTTTTCCGTAATCGTCTATTAGATTCTTGGCTCTGGATTTGATCCTCAGGGGTCAAATCGTCCTGAACAAATCCAGCTAATTTGGCAATAATGTGACCTTACCTTTTGTAATGGGTAAAGAACATGACAATAGTTACTGTTTCATTTATTTTGAACGTGACCATCCTAAATAAGTTTCATAAACACAATTTGTTTTTGTTTGTTTTCCAGGTGTCAGTGCTGCAAAGAAGGGAAAGGTACATTTGAGTTTTGATTTTGTTTATACACTTTAAAATTGTTCTTTACGTCTTCATCATTTTGGACTCCGAAAAGATAGTGAATAAAGTGAAATTGATGTTTCTTTGTAGAGAAACAAATAACGAGTTTTATTTTTGATATTTCTAACATAGAGAGATGGAAAGAGACAATGCCCTCATTGCAAGGAGCGAATTTGACTTCACTCAAAAAATGTGAAAAATGCAAGACGGAACTAAGGAAGAAGGAGAAAGACTGGCAGGAGATTGCTGCAGGCTCGTCAGCAGATGGGAATTATATAAAAGAAAAGTTATTCAAACGGGTAAATAAATAATGTCTAATTGCGTCTGCTAGTGCGACGTCAGTTCTGGTACACATTAATATGCTTTGACCTTTTGGTTATGACCAACACGTTACATATCTGCGTTGACAATTTCACTTCTTAAAACTTTGTTCAAACTTTTTTAAGATATTAATGATGCCTACTTAATGATTCAACGGTCCATACTGATTGTGAGACTCTCTACTCATCTCTTGTCTCAACTTGTGATAGCATCGTTTGGAAGGAAGCAAATTTTCCCGCTAAATCAAAATTTGATGGCAGTTTTTAACTTTTCCTGAAGAACTTATTACTTATTATTTAGTTTATTAATGTATTATGCAAACCTACACAGACTATGTTATGCTTGTGATTTTCTCTTGACCATCTTCGAGTTCATGAACGAGTTGCGCTCGTAACTTTATTTTATTTCTTCGAAACCCTGACCAGACATCTAACGTCAGACGGAATCTAGCACAAAATCCATTAGTTTCTAAATTGTAGTGTAGTTGTATGTTAGATTAATGTTGCATGCCTTCTTATTGGCCATGGGGTAGTCATTATCTTTTTGCTCCCCGTGGTATCGTCCCTGTATTAAAGTATAGTAATTAGAATTTGTATAGTAGAAAGTAGTATTGTTATCATAATAATTTATATGAATAAAAAATTTTTTTCTTGATCAAAACGTCAAAAAGGAGTGCTTATACAACTTTGAAACATGAAATCGTTACAAGTCCAAAGTTTCAAAATTCAAAATTTTTGCGACCTAGGTGTGCAAACAAAGCAACGCTGGCAATCCACTTATTATTCAATTATTATCAACAATTACCGCTGAAAACTTTGCAGATCATATAAGAACACGGTATACTTTTTATCATGTAACTTATGACTCTTTACAAACCTCGTTTAGTAGTACTGTGATACTCTAAAATGAAACCGATCGAATGGAGCTTGATGTTTTAATGTCATCAAGGCAAAAACAATTTCCAAAGAAGATATCAGCACAGTTTATAAAACTAAATTCTCGAAGAGAAATTTCTCTATTTGCTCTCTCCTTTCCTTTCTTTTAGATGGACCAGTTATCGACGGTACCTGGTTGGACTAGCGTTGTCTTTCTGGTACACGAGAATGAAATTCGGGCTGGACAGAAGCGTGTTTACACTCACTCATATTCGACCAGAGGAGCAGGAAGGCAAATTGAGCTTGCCATGCGAGAAAAGATCCTCAACTCCATGAAAATTTTCTTAAATGTGGGTAAGTTAATTCGTTTTGTTACTGTTAAGTTCATTCTGTTTGTTCCACTACTAGCTGAATTCACCGAAGTCAATTTCTCAATTTTCATCCAGTCAGACGTTGGATTGGGAAAAGGCAAAAGTTGTTGATTATTTTCGTTATCAGAAATTAGTATGCACGGGCTCAGCATGTCAGTTTTTCTAAAAACAATAAGACAAATCCAAGAATCACTTCACCGTTACAATCACGTTTGGGTTTTGTCTTGTGATAAAGGCTAACTTTCTATGGGCCTGTTCATATGGAGGCGAGCCAGCCCGCTTACCGGGCTGCAGCTCTTTGCCGAGATCTCACCTCATCTCTAATTCCAATACAAAACTTGATTTCTGTTGATATGAGTAGGCGGGCTGGCCCGCTTAGCGAGATCTCACTGCTATGGTGGCGAGATCTCAGTAGGCGGGATGAAAATTTTCCCGTATGAACACTCCATCCCGGCTACCAAGACGAAAATGTTGCCATTGCTCATGCGCTGCAGCTTTAAACAATGGGCACGTGTCTCATAAAAAGATCATAAAAAGTATACCTTGATTAAAAGCGATGCACAGTAGAAGGGAGTTCAGCTCCTTGATGAACAAACGATTTACAACTTTAAAACATCTGATGTAAATTTTGATCAAAGGCAATTCTGTATGATGATGATGATGATGATGATGATGATGATGATGATGATGATGATGATGATGATGATGATGATGATTATGATGATGATGATTATTATTATTATTACGATGATGATGATGATAATGATGATGATGATGATGGTATAAAGCTAAATTCTGTCTCTATTAAATCTTGTTTAGGAGAAAAAAATCCCAAATTCAACTTTGTCATAATTTCCTTTGAGAGGATGAATAAACTTTGAAGCGTTACTTTAGAATCAAATTATAAGAAGTTTCTAGAACTGCTATTATCTAAAACCCCCAAAACATGTAAGTATCATACTGTATATATTTATGTCAATATGAATAGAGATTTTACACCTGAATGATATGCATGTTTTTCTAACCATCACCGACACTGAATTGGTAAATGTGGGCTGAAAAAACTCTGGATTTTCATTTGATGTTCTCCACACCCAGAGTACGCCTGAGTCATTCTTTAGTCCAAATCTGCACTCGTCGGAGAAAATGACATCGTTCCAGTTTTCAAGGGGCCATTCAAGCATGCCCCCGGACCAATGACGGCGGTAAGATCTGTTTTTCTGTGAAACATATGGTTTTCCCTTTCTCAAGCAACTCCTGATCCCATGTTTACGTAAAATACGCTTTATCAAATATTTTGAGGGATTGACTTGTGAAAAATGTGGTGTTACCGTTGATTTCAGCTCCCACAAAGTTGAATATCGTAGTTGCCTTGATGCTCGGCAAACAATCCTCTCTCCCCTCTCTCAAATTTTTTTAGGCCAACCTGTCCTGGCTCCTTTCTTCACTGAACCAGTTCTTTCAAGGCTTTATAAATATAATGTGCTGTAGACTTGCTGCAGCCAACTTGCCTTGCTATTTCAGCGTATGAATGGCCTGCTTCTTGCAAACGTTTAATGGCAACTCTTTCATCCTGTGAATATTCCTTCGTTTTGACCATAGCGAAACAAATGCTAGTTTCTCACACTTTGTTTGGCATTTTAGCATAATTTTTAGTTCAGGGGCTTGAAAATACATTGAAATTATCATTTTTCTTTTTTTGCTGACATCATCCACTTTTTTCGCGCCACATGAACCTCCACATCTCTGAGCGCTTCGCAGTTGCTACGCAGAAGCCGCCATGTTCTTGTTCATCGTCCTAATACTTTTGCACCCCAAGTGTATAGTGATAGCGTAAAGAAGAACTGGAAACCACCTTAAATACCAAATGGTGCAAATCTAAAACGAGACCCTAAGCATGAAGTACATGCACGAAACACGAGCACGAAGCACGGGCACTAAGCACGGAGCATGGAGCACGGGCACTAAACACAGAGCACGGGCACGAGACACTAAGCATGAAAACACGGGATTTAGCCAACTCCCAAGCTAACGCCCCTAAGGCAAAGTTTATTGGAGCACAATTTTGGACGTCTAAAGTTTGTTTTGAGACAGTTTGTCAAGCTACGCAACCACTCTCTGGCAGTGATCTTTGGCAGTAATTAGAGGTAGATTTAGGGTTTTGCAGTAGAAGTAGATTGTTTAAGTATTGTTGAGGCATTAAATTGAGCCCTTTTGGTTCAAAGATTTGGAGTTCAATCTCTATTGTTCTTTCCTCGGTTTTGCTCAAAGTTTTGCGTACCTCACGCTTAGGGTTGTTCATTTGTTTATTGTTTAAGTTACAGTCCTCTTTTTAAGCTATTGGGTCAAGGTGTCAGCCAGATTCCCGATACTTTGAGTGGTCAACCGAGCCGGATAGACCATCATGTCGTCCAACCCTTCCCGGCCTGCGCGCATTTTGTAGGGTTTGAAGTCAAAGCAAAACAAACTGTTGTAGAATTAAAGTTGATTGTATTTTGAATTGACTTATTGCAAAGGAAAGCATTTCCTGCATTGCTGAGTTGATGGGAATATTCGGAAAGAACAATAGAGATTTCAAATACGAAGAAAAGTCTCAACAATTGCACGGCTTTAGTTTAGGGTTGCAGGACTCTTACGAAAAAGAGAGACATCATGAAGCCGCAGAGCAACTCGTAGAAATGTGGAACACACATCAGGAGGTTCATTCAGTAGTTGGTGCTCCCTCGTCGTTCGAAACTCCCACTGCTTCCGGGGAACACTCCAAGTCCCATGTTGTTACAGTAGATGATGGACAAGAATCGGTTGAAGGATTTCCAAGATCAAGTGGTGAAACGGTGGCTAGCACACATGCAGTTTCAAGCAGCCTGAGATCCATAGTGAGTGAAGAGAGTAGAATGTATCACTCCCCCTTGCCATTCATGTTGACTTCACATTCTGTCCAGGCTCGGACAGCCCCCACCTGGAGTTGGAATCCGGTTCCTGCTGCTGCTCCACAGCCACATCAGTTACCTGATCCTGTTCGTGCTACTCCTCCACAGCCACATCAGATACACGACGCTGTTTATACTGCTGCTCCACAGCCACATCAGTTACCTGATCCTGTTCGTGCTGCTCCTCCACAGCCACATCAGATACACGATGCTGTTTATGCTGCTGCTCCACAGCCACATCAGTTACCTGATCCTGTTCGTGCTACTCCTCCACAGCCACATCAGATACACGATGCTGTTTATGCCGCTGCTCCACAGCCACATCAGTTACCTGATCCTGTTTGTGCTGCTCCTCCACAGCCACATCAGATACACGACACTGTTTATACTGCTGCTCCACAGCCTCATCAGTTGCCTGATCCTGTTCGTGCTGCTCCTCCACAGCCACATCAAATACACGATGCTGTTTATGATGCTGCTCCACAACTACATCAGTTACCTGATCCTATTCGTGCTACTCCTCCACAGCCACATCGGATACATGATGCTGTTTATGCTGCTGCTCTACAGCCACATCAGTTACCTGATCCTGTTCATGCTACTCCTCCACAGCCACATCAGATACACGATGCTGTGTATGCTGCTGCTCCACAGCCACATCAGTTACCTGATCCTGTTCGTGCTGCTCCTCCACAGCCACATCAGATACACGATGATGTTTATGCTGCTGCTCCACAGCGACATCAGTTACCTGATCCTGTTCGTGCTACTCCTCCACAGCCACATCAGATACATGATGCTGTTTAAGCTGCTGCTCCAAAGCCACATCAGTTACCTGATCCTGTTCTTGCTGCTCCTCCACAGCCACATCAGATACACGGTGCTGTTTATGCTGCTGCTCCACAGCCACATCAGTTACCTGATCCTCTTTGTGCTACTCCTCCACAGCCACATGAGATACACAATGCTGTTCGTGCCACTCTTCCACAGCAATACACTACGCCAGCCATTTTTCATGCTGTCCCATTACAGCCACAGCCAATGCAAGCTGCTGGTTTTCCAACTCCTCCACCACAATACATGAGTCATGCCTCTGCACCACAGCCACCTGTGACGCGTGGTGCTTTCCATGCATTTCTTCACAGCAAACAATGAATCATGCTGTTCCTACATCTCAACCTCGGATGTCCTTCTCGGTTACCCCCACCCAATACCCATTCTATCCAGCCAACTACCCAAGGACAGATGCAAACCGGCTCCTCATAGCAATGGATGAGGATAGGGAAGTTGCAAAAAGAATGGTAAAAAATGTCATTGCTGCAGTTGACATCGAGGGAGATGAGAGAAGCAAGTTAGAGGAATGTAAAGAAAAGTTGACTAGAGCACTGGGAAGATTGGAAGAGAAGACAGCAATGGTCGAGAGACAACTGAAGGCTGCCAGACTGTCTATAGCAGAACGAATTCAAAAATTGGAGATGTTTGAAGGAGATTATGTGTCCTACAAAACAGTGGAGCAACAGATATGCAATAAGCTGAAACGAGGGGGGCAAGCAACAACCACGCCAAACGTTCTACGTCTGCCTAAGATGGAACTGAAGTCTTTTGATGGAAACATACTAAAGTGGCACGAATTTTGGGAGAATTTTGAGAACAGTGTACACAGACATCCAACTTTACCTAAGTTACAGAAGTTGCAATACTTGAATAGTTGCCTCAAGGGACATGCATTTGTGACCATGTCAGATCTAGATATGCAAGGGGATCAGTATCAAGTTGCAGTCAAATTACTGATGGAAAGATATGGCCACCAGAATGTCCTAAAAAAAGCCCATTTGGATGGACTGGAGAAATTAAATACAGTCTATAACACATACGCAGCAAACAAGTTGAAGAGACTGTACAAAGAGGTTGAATGCCATTTCAAGGCTTTGCAGACCATCAATGTGAAATCTAGCGAATATTCTGCAACCATCGTCCCAAAGATTTTGAAAAAGTTGCCAGTTGAAGTGAGAATAAAGTTGAACGAAGGCAAAGGGGAAAACGATGATCTCATGATGGAAGAACTTGTAGATCGATTGAGGAGAGTTGTTAAAGTATTGGAGAAGTGTGATGTTCAAGATGGAGGAGGCCGGAAAGAAGCAACAAGATCCTTTGAGAAAAGAGGAGACAAGGTCAGGAGAAACGATTTGCCATCTGGAGCGACACTGGTGTCTTCTGATGTAAGCAAGAAGAGACCCAAATGTGCTTTTTGCCTCGGACTGCATCAGTCATCGAAGTGCAAGAAATATGACACCACTAAAGCAAGGAAAGAAGTCTTGAAGAAGTACAATCGATGCTATAGCTGCCTTCAAAAGGGTCACATGATCAAACATTGCCCATCGCAAAATCAATGCAAACTTTGCTCCAAAGGGAAACACCATTAGGCAATATGCAAAGCAGAGATTACAAGCAATGAAGCAAAAGAACCTACAGGAATTATTGGAGCAAGAAACACGCGTATCCCAATCGCTTCTGTTGCTTACCAAACAGTGATAGCGAAAGTACGGAGCATCAACGGCAAAGAAAGGAAGTGCAGAGTTTTGCTGGATTCAGGGACTGCACGCAGTTTGATCACAAAAGGATTTGCAGAACAGATTGGAAGTTGTCCAGTTAGTCAAAAGATGGTGGAGAGATTCGAGGGTTTGAACGAAGTCACCCACAAACTAGAAACAGAGGTTCATGATGTACAACTGACAAGCCTGGATGGACTGTACACCACAAGATTGAGAGTGAAGACCCTACCTGCCATCACTACTGTTGGAAATCCAGCTCCAATCCAGTTGAAGAAGAAATTCAGGCATTTACAGGGACTTTATTTCACAGATGCAACAGACGACAAGGTCTTAAAGGTACACATGCTGCTTGGTAGTCAACACCTAGCTGATATTCAAACTGGAGAGTTGAGACAAGGAGATAAAGGAGAACCAGTTGCAGTGAAAACAAAACTGGGATGGACTTTAATGGGTGCAACAAGTTTCAGTTCTGTCCAAGACAATAGAGAACCAACGAATTTGGTAATTGAGCAACCAACAACAGCAAATGATCTCTAAGCTATGAAGTCTCTAAGCTATGGGATCTCGAAACACTTGGGATAAAAGAAGAGGATATTCAAAGATGGCAGGTATTCAGTTTATCTGCCTTGGAGAGAAGGCAATTTTCGTGTACCATACAACAAGAAGCTATCAGAGGGGAGACTGAAGAATCAGCTAAAGAAACTGCAGAAAACTCCTCACATCTTGAAGGAATATGACCAGATAATTCGACAACAGTTGGATGAAGGAATTATTGAACGAGTTCCAGAAGAGCCAACAGGAGAAAGGATATCATACATCCCTCATCTAGCAGTCATACGAGAAGACGCAACAACAACCAAGGTTAGAGTAGTATATGACGCTTCCGCTAAGTGTTCAAAGGGATGCAATCACTCAATGAATGTCTGCATACAGGCCCTCACTCAACCCACTTCTTTATTCAGTTCTGGTGCGATTCAGGACGTATCCAATCATTCTGATGGCTGACATCAAACAGGCATTCTTGCAGATTGGTATCGAGCCTGCAGACAGAGATGCATTCAGATTTCTATGGGTGAACAGTGTTGAGGAGGCTGAGCCTAAGATAGAAGAGTTCTGGTTCACACAAGCACTGTTTGGAGCTGGGCCCTCACCTTACATACTTACTGCAACCATCCGTCATCATTTGGAGAGATGCAAGAAGGAAGACCGCGAGTTTGTGGAGGATGTTCAGCAAAGTCTGTATGTTGATGATTACCTCTCAGGGGGAGCAGACAAAGATGAGCTGATTGCAAGGAAGCAAGAGCTGCAAGAAACCTTTGACAGTGGAGGATTTAATCTGCGCAAATGGTTCAGCAATTGCAAGGAAGTACGTGCAGCAATAAATCCAGAAGCAACCGATGAACCAAGGAAAGTTTTGGGTATAATATGGGATCCAGCTGAAGACAACTTGAAGATTGATCTCGATATCGAGCAGCCAAGTCAACCAACTACAACGGGAGGCGTCTTGAGCAGTTTGGCTGCAATCTTCGATCCACTCGGTCTGTCAGGCCCAGTCATCATGAAAGCATGAGTCCCGTTCCAAGATCTATGCGCAAAAGGAAGAAAATGGGATGATGAATTAAATGAGGAAGAAGAGAAAGTTTTCCAAAGATGGTTAAGGGATCTGTACGAAATGAAATACCTCACATTTCCAAGGTTTATTGGACCAGCGCAGAACTCTGGCAAATGTGAAATCCATGTTTTTTTTGTGATGCGAGCACTCTGGGATGCTGTGCAGCTGTATACTTGGTAGACAAGAGCCAGGATGAAGTCAGGAATAACCTGCTCACATCAAAGTGTAGACTGGCTCCATTGAAAAAGTTGACAATTCCGAGGCTCGAATTACTTTCCGCAAGGATTGGTGCAAAGCTTGCAGAAACCGTTGAGAAAGCACTGCAAGGATGGATGATTGAAGGCATCTTCATGTGGCTTGATAGCCTCATTGCCCTGTATTGGATTGCAAATAAGGGTATGTGGAAGCCGTATGTCAACAATCGAATTAAAGAAATTCATCAGTTGGTGCCTCGAGCTACTTGGCAACATTGCCCGACGAAGGTGAATCCTAGCGATCTCGGAACAAGGGGAGCAAGTGCTGCAAAGCTACAACACAACAAGCTTTGATGGGAAGGTCCCCATTTCATAAAAGAAGGAAAGGAAAGCTGGCCCGGTCAACCAAAGGAGTTTCAACCATCAGAACTGGCAATGACAGAAGAGAGAAGCCCAAGTTTGGTTGTGAAGACAGATGAAACTGGGAGTTTAAATGCGATCATGGATACCAAGCGATTCAGTACCCTCAGGAAGCTGCTACTCTGTACTGCAAGAGTGCTACGATTCGTAAACAACTGCTGATGGAAAGGCCGAACCATGCCTTGCCATAATTATGGTAATTAATTGATTCATACTTAGTTAAGGCTTATCCTGTGTCAGGGTCTATAAGGGATTTCTCAAGATCTTCAAAACTATGTTGATCTTCAATGGTATGTATGTATATCAAATTCATTTTGTATTTGATTTGCTTCCTTCTGCTTTAAACTGTCTCTAATCTCAGTGAGAAGGTATAAAACTCTTCTTTGAAATTGTAGAATGCAAATTGAATGTAGTTCAACAATTTCTAATTGATGCAATCTAGATACAAAACATTCCTAAGAAAGAGAGAAAAAGAAAATCACATTGGCTATCACAGAAAGCTATAGAGATTGCCGAATAACGATGAAACGCTAACAAACAAAAAGATTTCTCCACATTTAATAACTTGAACAGAGTATTTCAAAATCAGGCAAGGAAAGATAAAGAAATATACTTGAATGATATTTGCAGGAATATGGAAGAAAATCAAGCAAAAGGAAAATCAAGAAATGTATTCCAGGCTATTAAACAGATCACAGGAAAGTTTACACCTCGCATGGCAACAGTGAAAGACCAAGATGGTAAAGTACTCACAGAGGGAAAAGAGATACAGGAGAGATGGAAACAATACACACAACGCTTGTACAGCAGGGATGAAAAAATATCCAATGATTTCACAGAAGAAGAATTTACAGAAGAACCGGAACCAACTCTAGCAGAAACAGAACGTGCTATTTGAGAACTTTCATGCAATAAAGCTCCAGGTATCGACAACATCCCCATTGAACTGGTAAAAAATGCTGGCAAAGAAATACTCAACATCATATCCAAGCTGTGCCAGCTAATCTGGAAAACCAGAGAATGGCCAGTAGATTGGAAAAGATCCGTCTTCTTTTCGCTACCAAAGAAAGGCGATGTCAGAGAACGTTCAAATAATCGAACAATATCCTTAAGTGTTCACAAGAGCAAAGTACTTTTGAAAATAATCCAGAAAAGACTAACACCCTATATCGACAGAGAAATATCAATTGAGCAAGCTGGATTTATCAAAGGAAGGGGGACAAGAGACCAAATTGCAAACATCAGATGGATATTGGAAAAGTTACGCGAAGTAAAGAAAGAAATATATTTTTGTTTTATTGATTACAGCAAGGCATTTGACTGTGTGGACCACAACACCATGTGGCTTGTGATGAGAAAGATTGGAATTCCAGAGCATCTAATAATCTTGATTAAGGATCTTTACCATAAACAAGAAGCACATGTGCGAACAATGTATGGACCAACAGATTGGTTTGAAATTAGCAAAGGAGTGAGACAAGGCTGTATTCTATCTCCGTACCTGTTTAATTTATATGGTGAAATTATCACGAGAAACGCAGGGCTATATGATAAAAACATCGGAATCAAAGTACATGGTAGAACCATTAATAACTTAAGGTATGCAGATGACACGACCCTGATTGCAGAAACCAAAGAAGATCTGGGAGAACTTATCAGAAACGCTAAGAAGGCAAGCAAAGAAGCAGGGCTACTACTAAATTTAAAGAAAAAAAGTAATGACGACGGCAGAACTTAACAACCTTGAAGTAGACGGGGAATCCATCGAGGTAGTACAGGAATTCAATTTTCTTGGCTGTACATTGACCCGAACCTCTGATCACACCAAAGAAATTAGAAGGAGGCTAATGCTTGGTAGGAAGGCTACATCAAATTATGGCTTATCCTTATAATTCGTAATTAATTAATATAATTAATAATAATTAATTAATTATAAGAATCTGGTAGGAACTGTCAAATTACTTCGAGGAGAAGGGCATCTTGGTCTGTCTTACCTTGGCCTGCACAAAGTCCAGTCCTCAACATCATTGAAAACGTTTGGCTTTACATGAAAAATGCAATGAATCGTGATCCTCCGAAAACAAAGGATGAGCTAGTGCAAAAAGTTTTTGAGATCTGGTCACACATCCCAAGAGATTTTATTTCAAAGTTGTATGCATCGATTCCAAGAAGATTAATGGCCGTTCTGCAATCCAGAGGCTATTCAACAAAATACTGAAAAGAACACGTTTCGGATCATTGAATGTTTTCATTTGATGTTAATTGATTAATTTACGTATTTCCTTCCAATTGGATATGATTACAATTGAAGGTGTCAAGAATCAATTAAAATATGCTTCATTTATTTTCCTTTGTCTGCCGGAGCACAGGGTGGCCATAGCTTTGATCGAAGGCCATCGTCCTAATGCTTTTGCACCCTAAGTATATGTCCATTTACGTTGATAAGAACTTGATGAAAATAAAAATATAAAGAAGAAAACTCCTGCAGAATATGTCCAGAATTTCAGAGCAATTGAAGCGTATTCCCTGCTCTTTCTCCCTTGTCACAGTCCATACAACACCTAAGTACTCAATAGAAATATCTTCATCTATGATATCTCAATTTTTTACTTTCTATGTTACCGCCATTGTAAGATGTTGTGTACCCCATGCGATGAAGTTGCCGAATGATTTGTGAGATGGGATTGATCTTTTGATATCAACAAAACCGACTGCAAGAATGAACCCTTGCAAGGCAAGTACCAGTCTTCTGATCTTATAATGCCAACGGAGTAAGTGGCCTGTTTTTTATAAAAATTTATGTGCATTAAAAGCATTAAAAATTCTCCCTCAAAACGGAGTATAGAGGAACACAGGGCTACATAGACATATTTTTAAATCAAAAATTCTGAGACAAAACCCCCACTATCAGACCGCCAAAACGTATGACTTAAGAAACCATGTTAGGCAAGTATCTTCAAATCCTAGTTTCTTATAAAAATATTCAGCTGAGTGAATTTCATCAACGAAAAAACGCCTTCAAGATCCTAGAGATTTCTAAGCACTAAATATGAATATGGGCACAAAACACTGGGCACGGACAAAAAACACTTGGCACGGTCACTAAGCACTAGGCACGAGTACTAAGCACTAGGCACGGGGAGAAAGCACTAGGCACGGTGAGAAAGCACTAGGCACTAGGAGGCACGAAGAGAAGCTGGGATCAGCCCATGGTACTTAGAGTTCTGTAATTTCAAATGAAACCTTTGGCCTTGTGATTCTAGAGTTTCTTGATTTGCTTCTTATTTTTGTATGAATGAATTTAAGATGTAGTTTTTACCACCACCAAATTATGTTTCTTGACAAACAGCATAACCTTTAGCAATAAGGGAACTGTTTTGGGCTCGAAACATGATTTATTTTTTATGCAAAGAAGGAAGATTCAACAACAATTTAACAATGATTTCTTGAAGATAGCTCTCAAAATTTCTTTGCACCCTCTTAAATATAGTTCTACAGTTTGTTAAATTTTTGGCCATACTATGTTCATACAGACCAGTGTCTTACATTGAAACAGACATGTATTGCAGTACACAAAAAAGTCCTTTGCATCATGGGTAAATGAACTATTTTAAAGCATGTTTGCATTATGTTTGAATTGGCCCATTCTATGCATATATATTTAGTCTTCTTCTTTCCTTTTTGTGTATAATTTCCCTTATTGTGTTATTCTTCTGTCCGCATAGTTGGAATGCTACTCATTTGTATACTTATGATTCTTGAACTGCAGAAAAAAACTTTCTGATAAATTGTGTATGTTCTTTCAGGTTTTAAGAATTTCAAAGATTGGTGGTGCCTCATTACGAGACAATGTGACAAATGTCATGCATAGGTATAAACATTATATCATCACCTTTCTTACTGCCAATCTCTTACTATTTGGCTCAACGTCTTTTAAGGATTATTTTGATTATAAGCTACATTATAGTTCACTTGTAACTGAAGAAGTTTTGTTTGAAAGAATTTTTGTGAAGTTGTTATGATATGCACAATTTGTCCCATGGTCATAGAATATTGATTTCATTGTTACTGTATGTAGTTATCAGAAATAAATAATGCACTTCCGAGACAACCATGTGCGATGGGAATGAAGATAACTGGAATGAGTTCAAGGTTTTGACCCTTGCTTTTTCTAGATTTGAGAAGAATTAGGTCTTTATGAATCCTGAAAAATTCTTTCTGGTTTGGGGATGTCATATAAATGATGGATGAATTGTACTGTAGCCAGTGTATAGAGTACATAAGAATTTGTGTGCAGACATTCATGCACAAAGTTATTGTTTCTCAATCAAAAATGATTCTTTTCTTGTAATCATAGGTAGCTCAATGGGAAAGATTTTTCCAGCATAAGTACTCTCTGGTCTCTAATAGACGTCCCCCCCCCGCTGATTAATTTTTAGAAAATTTACCACTCGGGACATTCTTATTCCAACCGCCCCCCCCCCCGCTTATTAATTCTGGCAACGAGTTCCAAGCAAGACAAAAGCTACACAACAAAATTCTATGCACCCAACTAAGATTAAGACTTTCGAGCGAAATCTGTGATGTCATTGCATTGTATTTTTTCCAACCCCCCTATTATTCCAACCCCCCTGGCTATTAATTTTTGAGATTTTTTCCAACCCCCCTACTATTCCAACCCCCCCCGGTCTATTAGAGACCAGAGAGTAAACAGCTCAACACAATGAACCACTTAATAGAATGTAGTCTTAAAATGCCTAAATTCTGCTTCGTTTTCAAAGAAGGAGGATGTTACAGCTGGTGATTCCCTATTTCCTTGGGTCACTTATTTGCTTTACAAATAAGATTGTTCAGTTTTTTTTAATTTAAAGGAGAAATATCAATGCAAATTCTAAGCCAGAATTTTGCCAAACACATACCAAGGTATTTGTAATAAAGCGACATTGGGACCATTTTCTCCATGAGGACAAGCAACTCGCAAAAACGCTATGGTACTGATTCCCACAGCTTTCATCTAGAACGTTCCACCATTACTAGGGTTGCAGCTACTAGCTGCGCAGTTTGCGATGCGCAATGGCAGCAGCTCATCAAGGCAAGCCCTAAATATATACATTATATATATTTAAAGGATATTTGCATATATGTATAATGCATATTTTGAGCATGTTGCAAACATCATAGCTTTCCGTACTTTAATGCATGATTTGTTGCAAATGTTAATGCGTTGTACACGTTTTTTCAATAAGAAACTGGTTTATAAGAAACCAGCACTAAGATGGCCAAAATTTTAAGAAACTTTATGTCTGAGAAGTACTAAGAATATTTTCAAACTTAAAAGCATGGATATTATAGCAAATAGATCGTTGAACCTTCATTCTTGAAACATTTTATCTAAACATTTGTGTTTTCAACATAACAGAACATTTAAACAAACATTTAAACAACATTTAAATTTTTGAACATTTAATTCTGATGATGAAGCACGGAGAATTGCTTCGAAATGTCAATATAATAAACATGGACTAGTCAAACAGAAACCTTATTCTAACTATCTTCTAACTTTCGGATTGTCTTTACTGGAAATGTCGTAATATACTTGGAATTGTCAAACTTGGAATGTCTTTTTTGAATATCAACATGATTATCGTCGCAATTCTTGTACTACATAACAGAACACTGTTTATTCCTTTATGATGTTTTAAATGTCAAGAAACATATCTGCCACAGTGTTAGCGACCACATTGATAATTCTGCATACAAAAAATAAGAAACAATTAAGAAACTTTTAGTACTAAACTGGACAAAATTTCATGTCAAATTAAGAAACTTTAGTACTATGGCCTGATCCAAGTTTCTTATGAAAAAAACATGTACTTTAACTTGTGAAACAAAACTATCTTTGACTTAATCATTCATCATTACAGACTAAGTCCAGTTGAATTGGCCAATGTAACTTCTTCAAACGTAGATGTAGAAGTGCAAGAACTAATAGGTATACTACAGTAGAAACCCGCATAAAAGAACCTATTTTGATAAGAGCCTTGAGGCTGAAATTTGATATTTTAAACCCCTTACATAAGAACCTCTCAGAGGCTGACCCTGGGGAAGGTTCTTATATAACAGGTTTTGTGTCTTCAGAATTACTCAAAACTTTCAAGAATGATTGAAATTCTAATCAGAATTCATCAGTGGCACAACAGAATATCAGATTCTTAACATAACTTAAGAGTGTTCTAGCCTGAAAATGTTCTCATGAATTATCAAGGAATTCTCAGAAAGTCCTCAGATTTCCTATCCTCGAAACAGTATAAATATGTGCAAGGTGAGTATTGTATATAAGAACCTCTTTAAGAACCTCGAAGGCTGAATTTAGAATAATAGCCATTTAATTAAGAACCTATTCAGGCTGCCCAAGAAAAACCTAGGTTCTTTTATGTGGGTTTCTACTGTAATTCAAATTCACTCACTTATTAATGTACAGCACAGCTTAGACCACGCAGTTATACATAAAAAATTTGGGTATAAGTGCAGAAATCAAGATCTTTGGCAAGCTTCATGACGGTTTCGTAATTTGTTACTGTACCAAGAAGATAAGTTATACATCGAGAAATAACAACCAGATGACACATAATGAGTAAAGGAAAGGTAGCATTAATACATTCTAACAATTTGTCATGTCGAATGCAGCTACAGTTAAATATCTTAAAAGTTACGTGATTATTGTTTGAGTAACATGAACCATGGATTCGTAATGATTGGAGCTCTCTTTGAATGGTATGAGCGTTCTTAACAAATAGTTTCAGTGACCTATGGAGATCTCTTTGAAAACTGACTTTGAACCCGAAACGTTGAACCTGAAACCCTAAACCCGAGACCGAAACCCGGAAAAAAGTCCAACCACTGAAAAAGGGCCTGAAACGTTGATCAAACCACAAAGGTCTTCTTGTACAGATCAATAAAGAAAATGCAATTCTTCACAGATAAGAGGTATCCACTGCTTTGGGAATGAATATCTACAGTATTCACTTGAAAATTGATGCCTTATAACTCTCGAGAGAGGGAAAATGCCCATTCCATATTGTTCTGTGTAAGGAGAGTCTTTACAACTTTATCCATGTTTTAGTTCTTTTTTCAGTCATTTTGCAACCATGAAAATTTCATAATGTTAAATTTACTGATATTTCTAATGGTGGTAAGACAGTGAAAAAATCAAAATATACTTCATTCTTTCGGCTCTTAACTGAAATTTGAATCATTCAAATCCGTGAAGTACCCTTGGTGCTATGAATTTCCTAAAGTGGGAACTTTTTTTCTGGCTCACCTGGTACAATGGAATGAAGGAGAAATACCGGGCGAGTTAGAAAAAATGTGGGGCATTTGGCGGACTGTGACACCGCATTTTGCCATCTCATTGACGAGAACTAAATTTTTCCCATGCAGCCAAGAGTCTACCTTCGATCTAAAACCTTTCCCCATCGAAATCGGTCATTGATGCATTTGTTAAAAAAGATTTTCTTCCTAAGACCCTGTATGTAAGTCTTGCAAACTGATGAAATCTTTAGCAAAGCCCCTTCAGCATTTTAGCCTTGCCAGAGTTTTATGGAAAAGTGTTGTCTGCAGGCAGTCCCATTGTCATTTACACAGCGTTGATCTGCTTGAAGAAACCTCTTCACAATACAAAGAAGTATACATTATGAATGTCCTTCACTCAGGGCAAGTTATGATAAGACATCCCAGGGGAGAAAGTCGTATTTCATGGCTATTTCTTTTTCCCCTGATAATACCACGTGTACCTGTAAACCTTGCCAAGATAATATGCGGAAGGGGACTGGCAAAAGATTTTACCATTTTGCAAGACTCCCATACAAAATCTTATGAAAGAAAATCTTTTTTAACAAATGCACCAAATTACCGATTTTGATGGGAAAAGGTTTAGGATCTAAGTTAAACCTTTGGCTTCATGGAAAAAGTTTGTTCACAGCAATCGGATTGCTAAATTCGGTGTCACGGTCCGCTAAACGCCCCACGTTTTTTCTGACAAACCCGGTAGAAAGTCCATACATTAGAATTGACATGATGGAGAGGCTGCTATTTCCATACTTGTAGTCCTACAACAATTTGCCTATACCTGCACCCGTAAAAGTAATCGTTCCTCTGTCAGGACAAAAGCGGAAAAAAAGGAGAAAGAAACAGGGAACCATTCTTTTCATCGTTTTTACTCACACGTTTGCATGAAAAAGTTTACAGGGCACAGAGAAAACACGAGGTGAGCAGCAAATGATACCCATTTGCTTTTGTGCTATTTGCTTTGTTTTGCAAAGAAACAGAAATTTGTGGGGTCCGCTATTCCTTGTATCCACTGATGAATCCATTCCATACTCATAGTGGTCCGGTTGACACACCTATTTGCACAGACTTGTACTTCAACATGTGACTTGTACTCCAAGATCAACTCCACTTATTTGGGTTGCCACATTACACTTTTCACTATGGTCACTCATTCGCTGCATCAAAAGAGGTAATGTTTTATGAGATACATCTCTGATCATGCTATGCATGGGTAAATGCTGAAGAAGTTTAAATGCAAACTATTGTTTGCACGATGTTGTTTTGCGTCTATGTTTTCTTCACATGGATTGCAGTATCAGCGAATTGGTTAACCAGGGAAAATGAAATGGTTAACGGTCAAAGTCAAACTTTGAAGGCTTTGACATCTTTCTTAGACTGCTTTCCCTCAAAGTGTTAAAAGGGTTTTAAAACCAAGAAGCATCTCATTTGCAACATACCTAGAAAGGCAAACACTTTTAGATTCAATGAAAAGTAACATAAATTAAATCAATCATTTGAATTAAACACACCTTTCTTTTCTTCGGTGGAGTATACGCATCATGCCCTGTTACCTCGTCATCTTGATCTGCTTCTACTAAGTTCTTGCGACAGATGTAGGTGCCTTTACAAGAAATTCTGAGGCCTTTAAAAATTGCCGTCAGACAGACAGGACACAGTGTAAAGGCAGTTGAAGAAGAAGATCCATCACCTAATGGGTAGCAGCATGTTTCTTTGTTTCGCTTTGTTTCTTGTCACAGATGTTTCAAGCAAACAGTGACCTCTTCTTCAACGCCAAGGTCAAAGGCCTCTACCTGATTCACTTGCCTCAGTTCACCATAACAGTCATCCATGTCTTTATTTCGGGATGACCGTGGCGTGATCCAGGCTCCAAGAGACCCAGCGCGATCCAGGCTCCATAGCAAAACACATTAAATGAAAGACTGTTGATGTTGTTTTCTTTCTGACATTTGCTTCTCCGATTGCTTTTCTCAATTTCAGTTATTTGCACAATACGATTCAAGGAAATCACAGAAATTCCCCTGTGGCACTCGAAAATAACGACAATTTCCCTGTAGCACTCAAAATTTGCCCCCCCTGTCGTAATCAAAATTCGCTCTTTGCGAATGAAATCACGTTTGATGTAATCAAGTCAGCGAGGTGTGGTTGCGAATGGCACAAAATTTAGTTTCAGAAGAGGTAATGGCAAAAAGGAGACAAAAAAGAAGATAATTTGCCATCGTATTTATGTTAATGTGAATAGAAACAAGTAACAGACTTCGCAGCATGAAATTTACAAAGTTTTCAACATTCATTGCTCATTGCTAGTGGGAAAATTCTTCAGCAAAGGCTATGAAACAGGATTGAGGTCGGACTAACATGACCCTCCCGGCTCTGGTGGCAATCTGCACCATGGATAATCTTGGAGTGATCTATTGGTGAGCTTATTTCATTGATTTTGGCTATAAAAATCCTTTTCAAATGTTGCTGTTCTTGGAGCGGTCCAAAAGACTATTAGGTTTGTTTCGCAGAAAGTGAATTTTTTGTTATGTTTATCATATCACGTAGGAACAACCTTGGCTTTACGAGAACGCTTGATATATGGTGGGGGCATCCCTAAAGCACAAGTTGAGCAAATAAAATCCCTTATCCACTGAGAAAAGGCCTTATCTTTGGGACTTTTGTGACATAAACATTTCAAAGTTGTCAATCTTGAGCTGTAACTACCCATTTCATTTGTCTCTTTTTTTGCAAAAGAAAGCTTGTCAATCTGAATGTCTTCCCCATTAATAGAATGGCAAAAGAAAACCAAACAGGTTGTATACCAGTTTTGTTAACTTTCGGTCTCCATTAAAGGCTGCAAATGAGCATCTTACGACCGAAAAAATTTGATTTTTTTCCTTGATCAGGCTTTTGACGGTGTCGCATGCTGTCTTCCATCCTTTGATTTTCGAACCCCTAGTGTGCAGGCGTGCATCGTTTCCACTCTGTTGCACCAATATTTTTGTGGAAACATCATTTAGATGCAAGCACAATGTTTTGTTGCTTGTGGTCTGCTCACAAGATCACAATACAGAACTTGTTGCCTGAAATAGTGTTGTGATACCATTTGTGAACTGATACTTGTTGGAAGTGACAGAATGTTACCTTGAACTAGCAAGAGAGACATCACTGTGAAGGAGTTCCAAGACGAATTGCAGTGAAAACATAAGAAACATAAAAACTGATAAAATCCTTCCCCTAATTTTGATATTGCATAGTTCTTGCTTGGGAAACTGTAGGAAAACTTGTGATCTGTGCGGAAATCTTGTGTTATTTCAAGGAAGTTGACTTCTTGTGCTTCTAATTGCAAAGTATTTGAACAAAGCTGATAATTCTTGTGATCAATTGACCTTGATCGTAAGTATGTGTCACAAGAAGAACCAAGGCATGGCGAAAATTGATGAATGTGCGGGGCATACTGTTTGCAACAGAGAGTAAATTCTAGTGAGTAGGCAACAGGTTGGATAAGTAAACCAAACAGGAGCATAGTAAAGTGCTTCATTAAAATCAAAGAATGTCTCCAGTTCATATTGGAAACAAAATATCAAAAGGGGACATACACTCCCGTAACAAAAGTATCCGGACAGCCGAAACAAAATGGCGTCGAATTTGACCGTTAGCCCTTCGACCCCCAAACGGTTTAGCCGTTATGCGGCCATTTCAGGGACTGGAAACCAATAATTTTACCGCCAAAACTTTGTTTATGGATCACGCAATCAAGGAAGAAATTAAAAATCGAGAAACAAAGCAAAGTAAACTTGTTTCGATAGCAAAGCATGTAGTTAGCTGTGAGGAAACAAATCAACCGAAAATAAGACAGTATGGTTAACAAATTGCCAGTCTTGGAGGCTGCTACGTGGGTGGACGTGATTGTTTCTTCTACAAAACAAAGCAGAAACGATTGCAGTTTTGAAAATCTTGTGAAAGGTGTGTGGAAAAGACACTTGCCTAGAAAATGGCAAATAAATTTGAGTCTCGCATGGTTGAAGGGCTGTGACATCGTTGTTGCCAAGGTAAGATTTAATTTGTATCAAAGCCTTACAAATATAAATAAGAGCGCAGGTTGGCCTAACATTGGTATCAGTTTGTTTATCTTACATGGGAGAATCAACTTGAGCAAAACGATCAGGTCCCTAACAAATACTATTTGCAAAAATTCCGTTTAGAAGTTGATGGCCATAATTCTGTTGTTACAAATCCTTACCTCGATTGCAGCGACTGCTCCTTTTGTTTATCTATAACTCCTTTCTTTCGGGATATGACTTGAATTTTTGACTTGACATTTGTGAAGTCCAGACTTTTCTTTGCAAAGTGATGCTATCCAAGTAAACAACTTATTTCGAAATTTATTTGAAATTTCATTTTCAAGTTAGGATGCTTCTTGGTTTTCAGTTGCTTTATTACCTCACAGCTAACTTTATGTTTTGCTATCAAAATGCGTTTACTTCGCTTTCTTTTTCAATTTGAAATTTATTCCGTGATTGCGTGATCGATAAACGAACTTTTGGCGGCAAAATCTTTGGTTTCCAGTCCCTGAAATGGCCGCATGACGGCTAAACCGTTTGGGGGTCGAAGGGCTAACGGTCAAATTCGACGCCATTTTGTTTCGGCTGTCCGGATACTTTCGTTACGTGAGTGTAGAATTCCAAAGGCAAAGAATGAATGTTAAAGTTGCAGCTCAAACCTAACCATCAGCAGCTCTGCTGCTCAGTTGCAATAGGCAATTTGGAGTTTCCAGATCCAGTTGTCCCAGAGAAATTTGACATTGGAGACATGTCAAAGTCAAGGCACACATTCTGGCCAGTTGGTCTTGCCGGAAGTTGCCTTCTCAGGGTCGGTGGCGCAATTAGTCACTCACTCCGAATAGTAGGAGGGGTGGTGGGTTTATGTCTTCTAATTCGTGTTGGGGTTTTGAATTCTTCTGGTCTCAGAAATCTCTGAGCCCTTCTCTTTATGTCCCTCATACAAAGTTTGTATTCGTCCGTCCGTTATTTCATCTTCATTTTCGCCATCTTTCGAATGTTCCAAAATTTGTTGGTCAAGTGTCCTCAGGCTTTCTAATTTCGTTTCCAACGAATGTTAAATTGTTTCCAGTCGACAAATCTGTGCTTCACTGCATTGCTCCTCTCGTTTGATCAATCTCAAGGCTTCATTTTTGTATCTTGTGGCAACAGAGTGCGTTGCCCCTTAAACTTGTTTCAGTTTTCCAGCTTATTCCACCATGACTTGAGCTTCGCCCTACACTCTTGGGCACCATGTTATCTTCATCGCAATTCTCAGTAGGGTACAGCCAATTCAAGCATTGAGACACAATTTATGAATATATAAACACATCATAAAAACAACATCATAAAAATACAGTACAAAAAATTACAGTTCCATGGTTCCATGACTGTCAGAAAGTATCAAGTGCCGCGCCTCGTGCCAACCACGATGTCTCCAAATTAGGGGAAGGGGTCTGTGACCTAGTTACTAGTTTCTGGATGCAGCAGTTTGTATTTCTTATTGTCATTTGTTGCTTTGTCGCATGTTGTAATTATTTTAATGGCATTTGTATGTAGTGGAATTTTAAAATGAAATTTAACCGAACTTTAAAACTGCTGACCCAGAATGAATTAACATGGGGAAACAGGGCACACACGATCAAGTAGTCAACCAAAGTACAGTAGTCAAACATTGTAAGGTTGCTTGCTAGACTGGCTTCGTTATGAATGTGCAGTATGAATGTGCAGTATGCGTTATGAATATTTTGATCAAAATCACATAGTTTGCATCCATACGTGGATACGTGGTCCAAGGTCAACATATATTGTAATTGCTATTGTCTTTGATGTGTTCTGGTGTTTTTCAAATTTTTGGTGGCCCACAAGGGTCACAACGCATCGCAGAAACTCACAACACATTACACAAAACTCACAATGCATTGCGAAAACCCACAACACATTACAGAAACTCACAACGCTTCACAGAAACTCACAACAGAAGTCTCAAAACTCACAACACACTACACAAACTCACAACACATTACACAAACTCACAACACATTACACAAACCAACAATGCATAACACAAAACTGACAACGGAAGTCACAAAACTCAAAACACATTTCGCAAAACTCTGGCAGCCAGGGGCCAGGGGGGTAACTAGCACATATACAGGTATCAGATGTGCCATTTTTGGGTTGCCTTTTTCCGGTAGGAAATAAATTTTGGTGTGCTATCCTTGGCGAGATTATACAGTGAGACATGACTTTTGCATTTATCGAATTCAACGAAGGGAGTGTTTGTCTTATTTAATTCTTGCCTCCATCCTAGAAATCGCCATCACCATCCATGGGCATATGCTGAAATATTCCCCTCCCCAAGGCAATTTGTTGGTGTTATTCTGTATTTTTGGCAATGACATAAATTTTGGGTTTATAAAATTTGATCAATTTTCTCAACGTTTGTGAAATGTTTTGTATGGCGTGTGAATTTCTGGATATGGTTTTTGCAATGATTCATAAATTTTGGGGTGTGATTTCAGATGTCAAAACGGCACGGCATGTCCCTGCCTATTGAAGTTACCCATTCTCCCCTTTGCCAGGGGTCAACAAAACTTTCTTGCATACATTTTCTTCCAGCAAATCTTTTTGGTCGAGCACGGAACAATTCACATTCTAGTAACTTCATAACAGAAAGCTCGTATTGTCAAGCTCAAATAGCCCAGAGGTGGGGAAAAATGTATTTCCTACCGGAAAAAGGGGGAAAGGCAACCCAAAAATGGCACATCCCATACCTGTGCATGTGCTAGTTACCTCCTGGCCCCCGGCTGCCGGAGTTTTACAAAATCTGTTTTGAGCTTTGTGACTTCCGTTGTGAGTTTTGTGTAATGCGTTGTGAGTTTGTGTAATGTGTTGCGAGTTTGTGTAGTGTGTTGTGAGTTTTGTGACTTCCGTTGTGAGTTTTGAGTAATGCGTTGTGAGTTTGTGTAATGTGTTGTGAGTTTGTGTAGTGTGTTGTGAGTTTTGTGACTTTTTTTGAGGGTTTGTGTGAACTGTTATGAGTTTGTGTGAAGTGTTGTGAGTTTTAGTAATGTGTTGTGGTTTTTGTAATGTGTTGTGAGTTTGTGCGATGCGTTGTGAGTTTTGTTTAATATGTTGTGAGTTTCTGTGACGTGTTGTGACCCTTGTGGGCCACCGTGCAAATTAGATAAAAAACCTACAAAGATAAGTTGTTCAATCCAGCTTTTATCCTCATTGAAGGACTTCCATTACGTCTGGGCAAAACAGGTCTACCTGCTTGCAAAGACCTTCTGGTATCCAATACAGATATCAGGTCCTGCATTCTCTGACCCCCCAATGACATGAAGGTTCACCAGTGACATGAAGCAATCTTGGCTCATTAGCCAAATCCATACCGACTTCTGAGCACAGTTTTGCATCATTGTCTCCTCACAAACAGCAAAGCCATTAAGCACTTCAACTTTATTTGTCCCAAACAATCTTTTTGAAAGGAACTGTGATACTTTTTAGTTGCATTTGCTGCTGGTCAATAACTTATTCTTCCATTGCAGCCTTTCGTTGCAGCCCATGGTAGCCAACAGATACTGGGCTATCATATCCTTGAATTAGAATTCAATAAATTCATTGAAGGCAAGGATATTCCGTCCAGAGTAAAGAAAGTAGTATGCAGAGAACACTGTTTCCACCTGCATCAGATTAACACAATTTACATAATAATAATAATAATAATAATAATAATAATAATAATAATGATAATAATAATAATAATAATAATAATAATGATAATAATAATAATAATAATAATAATAACCAAAAGATTCAAAAGTTACCTAGAGCAGCTGAAGTGCGATGTTCACTTGGAAGTAGTGCAAAGAACCTGCCTTCTGGGATCAGCAAGAATACTGAGGAAAGTTTTGGACACAAAGTAGAAGAACAGGAGATAACATCAAGAAAAGATTAGTTGAACAGTACAAGCCTACCTGCTAAAGCTACGGGAAGTAGCCTGCTGGTAGGACGCAAACCAGTAAATTACAACAACACTGTGAATGAGTACAATAATAATAATAATAATGATAATAATAATAATATAATAAACGGAACCACCATCAAAAATTAACAGAAAAAATTAAAAAGAAAACACAACTGCTAAAATTCGGACGTTTCGATAAAAATCTTCTTCAGCACAAACTTTGCAAAGGACAACCGAGAATTTATAATACATGATAAACAACCTAACTTAAAAATAAAATTACAATTACATTTTGTAAAAAAGAACCCCATCCTTAGTAAACATGACTGCTATTGAAATTAAATTCAAGTGGGAGTGAAAAATCACGTTTGAGTTCAAAGTGTTTGAAGCCTGGTGCACACCAGGTCCCCCGGGCCGCCAAGGCCGCCCAGAAGGACCCAACGACAAAGGACTCAAACTCTGAGTCCTTCTCCCCTGAGTCCCCCCGAGCAACCCAACGACCCAAGAGACCCAGCGCGATCCAGGCTCCAAGCGTAAACAATCGTACACTTCAAAGTACCCTTGAAAAATATCACATACTTCTCTGTCCGTAAACAAATAATAATAATAATAATAATAATAATAATAATACGAATCTTTATACAGGAATTGACACTTCAACATGTAATGCTGTTATCAACGTGCGTCCTGATTAAATTAAATGGAAAAAGAAAAAAGAAAACAGTAAAAACCTAACCTACTAAAAATCTCCAAAAACTTACATTGATATTAATTGAGCTACTTACAACGGCGATAAAATATTTTATATGAGAATTTAAAACTGTCAATAACTGAAATGTCTCTTGAGAAGATTACTGTAGTCGCTGAAGGATTCAGCCTTTCTGATTTCAATAGGCAGTTCGTTATAAATTTTAGCACCCATGAAACGGAAGGACTTGCGAGCATATTCAGTCTTAATTCTAGGGAGTTTTAGCAAACATTGGTTATTTCTTGTCTTCGCTTCGTATTCTTTCTTGTACTTCAAAGTACCCTTGAAAAATATCACATACTTCTCTGTCCGTACACTTGCGGACGAGTTTGCATGCTCGAATGTTATTTGCGTTTATTACGGATAGAATGTCTGATTGAGCTGACGTATTACCTTGTATTACTTTCAAGGAGCGATCATAAAACGATGCAGGTCTGTTTGATTGGGTAGTGGTTAACTTCAGCTGCAAAATTCTGCAATAAGTGAATGTAGGCAAAATCATTAAGCGATATATACTCTTTGCAGAAGTCACATCAAGATAATCCCTGAGTTTTGCCAATAATCTTAATCTGCCTGATGCCCGTTTGTAACATTTCTCAAAGTGTGAATTAAGGCTTAATGAGCTGTCTACTTTGATGCCGAGATATTTGTAGTGGGTGGTATGTGATATATTGGAGCCTCGATACATGAGGTTGAATGACTCGCATTGTTTGGCTATCCTCTGCAAAATCATTACAACAAAGGAATTCCCAATGAATGGTATTTATTCTGTAATGGTATTCATTGCTTCTATAGTCTTTTTAGATAAAGACAGTGAGGGTAAGTTGGTATCTGCAAAGCTGATACAACTTGAGTGTAATTGAAAGGGAAGGGAAGGAAGGGAATCTTACAGTTGAGAAAAAAGGAAAAGAAAAAGAGAAAAACAGAAAAGTGAAAAAAGAGAAACTTATAGTTGAGGAGAATGAGAGACCAACTGGGGTGCAACCAATTAGAGCAGCTGCCAGGGATAAACGTCTCAAAACCCACATCATGCGTGATGACCCGTAGGTGCATTTGTTAAGGAGGGAGGAATGTTAGGGAAGCATGCGAAAGTGCACACAGCCCATTTTATCTTTGCATAGAATCAAACTATGAACATTATTACCAAGGCGATATGGACTCAATATAATACCATTAATGAGATAAAGTTTAATGAAATTTTGAAGCAAAAAATAGCAGCCTATTGATTGATAGGAAAATGCAAAGGAATTTGTTGATGTGAGTAACATGAAAGAGGTTATTGATGTAGTATTGAAATCAGTTGTTGCAGAATTGTAAGCAGAGTGATCATGAAATTGTGATGCATAAAATAATATATTTGTTCACGTTTTTTGGTGTCAGTCTTGGTTTACTTCATTCAAATCAGCAGGAGCATTGAACCAGAGTACGCACATTCCAAATGACAATACAGTAGTGTTCTGCACATAAGAAACAACTTCTTCAATTTCAGGTCTAATGTGTGTATGATAAAATAAGATGAAATTAGAAATCAGGGTAAAGCTTCTTTTTACAATGATCATGCCCTATCATTCGACTATTCAAATATGAGCTCTATGATCGTGACACAAAACATATTATTTGAATTGCATTTGTAAATTTTCACTAACAGAAAATGCTTCAATTATTTGAGGAAGGTATTTGTTGCTTTGTTTGCATACAACATTATTGTCTTCACTTGCATAGGTATAGATAATTTACCTGAGTTGCTAGAGTTTTGTTCTGGACCTGTGAGCAAAAACGAAAAGTTGGGTGACCTAGGCAAAATGCAAAAGAAGCATCAGGCAAGTCAAACCAAACACTCCCCAAAAGAAGAAACTTTTGCAAATGCAAGTAGGTAGCTACTACATTTTGCCATCAACTCAAACTTGGGATGAACAGTTCACCAAAGGCAAAATGAGTGGAGGACTTGCAGCTCTAAAAAACTTGAATGATGTCATTCAGCAATTGCAACTGTATAATGTACATTATGCATTAATTGAGAGTCACCTGTGTTATGCTGATGTTATCTGGGGTAGTCTGTCAAAGACAAAACTAGCTGCTCCACGGCAACGCCTTCAAGACCAGACCTGTTCAATTATATCAAATGCAAAAATGAAAATAACTGGTCATCTTCCTGGTTGAGTGTAGTAAATATTTTCCATTACGATCGGACCATCATGATGTCATGACCTACAAGATTGTGAACAGAAAATGCCCTGAAAGCCATTTCCTTCCTCTTTAAGCCAATTGGGGTTGGTCCTCAATGTGCTGCTGTGGCCATTACCAGAGCATGCTTCCCTTTTTGGTCAGGAGCCTGATGAACTACAGTGGTCAAACTTCCTCCAACCATTTTTTTTTTTTATACTCAATATAAAAATTGTTACAAAAACAAATTACCTAAAACACTACTTACAATATACTTAACTACACTACGAAGACGATACCCCGAGGAGCATAATACCTGTCTATCCCGACGCCATTCCATAAAAACATAGAACTAAACTAAAATTAAATATACGATTACAAAAAGCTACATACAACAATTTACCGGTGACTGCTGGGTGGCTTATGACTGGATAGGGTAAATGATAGATCTTCATTCAAATCGACCAGTTTCATGGATAAACTGTAGCGTAAGCTCAAGAATATGTCGATTTAATGAATTGGGAAAATCATCATCGCCATACAATAAGAGTTGCAATAGAGCATCATTTTTAAGATTTACATATCCAAGTGGTCGTAATAATGCATAGATTCCAGCGAGAAGGTTTTGTCTTTGTAAATCGAAGTAAGGGCAGAGCAACAAGAAGTGTTCCGTATCTTCAATACTATCATTTGTCGGACACACAGGGTTCGTGGTATCATTAAAATTGTGTTTAAATTTATGAAAATTTAGCTTGCTGAGGCTGACTCTTAGTTGAGTTAAATAGGACAGACCTTTTGGGTCATGAATCCCATAGACGGATTTTCCAGAAGGGCGAATTTTCAATAGCATCTTCTTCTTGAAGATGGCAACAGATGGCGCAAGCCTAGTCTCAGTTTCAAGTGCATTCCATTCGGACAGACAATGTGGATAAAACGTAGATTTGAACCTTTCAGTTCTTGTCCTTATTTGCCCGATCACATCATGCTTTCGAAGAGAGTATTGAGACTGCTGATGAGGTGGAATTGGATCCCTTGTATAGTTGGGTGTTAGGTTGTTTACAATTTTATAGAACAAGGTAAGGCGTCTACTCCACCTACGAAGACTAAGAGATTCCCATCCAAGCTCAGCGTACAACTTCTCTCTAGATGTTCCCCTCCATGTACATGAGACGGCCAAGGCAGCAGAGTATTGGACAGATTCTAGCTTTTCCATAAGATTGGACAAGGTGACATTTCCACTGAACTCGCATATTTTTGGTGGATCATGGTATATGACATCTCCATAGTCTAAGTGAGGCCGAACATAGAGCTTGTATAGCTCGTTAAGGGTGTTTCTAGGTAGATATCTTGAAAGAAACCTCAACATACCAATACTCTTTCTTGCTTTGGAAATAGCTGCTTTAATATGGGAAGAAAAGGACAACTTTGAGTCTAGAACTATTCCTAAATGCTTGTGTTCGACAACTTGCATCACGGGTGTGTTATTGAAAAGAATTTCGGGATGATTGGTTTCAGTTTTTTTCTTCGAAAATATTAATTCGAATGCTTGCTTTTGTGGATCAGGATTAAAGGACATCCTCCAGTCATGAGCCCATTTCCCTATCAACTCCAGGTCATGATTCATGTCACTTGCAGCTGTGTCTGAGTCTTGCACAATTGTAAAAAGTGACGTATCATCAGCAAAAAGCTTAACGTTGCACTTCAAGTCTGCAGTTAGATCATTAATGTAGACCAGAAAAAATAAGGGACCTAGAATAGAACCCTGGGGCACTCCTGCTGAAACATCTCCCCAACTAGAGCTCTGTCCATTCAGTACAGTTCTCTGTTTTCGATTTTTTAAAAAATCTTTGATAAGACTTAGAAGTTTCCCGGAGACACCACATCGCTTTAATTTATATATTAACCCATCATGCCATACCCTGTCAAATGCTTTAGAAATATCAAGGTACACGGAGCGAACATCAAGAGGAGGATTGCAATCAAACACCGCAAATATTGTATGTGTTATCGAGATTAGCTGATTAATTGTTGAGTCACCGGGACGGAAACCTGATTGGTTGGGATTCAGTAATTGCGATGAAGCAAGATGAGAATAAAGAGAATCAAATATGAGTTTTTCGAGAATTTTGCCAAAAATTGGAAGCAGAGAGATTGGGCGATAGTTCGTCTTTACATTTTTCTCATTCTTTTTATGCACAGGCACCACGTTTGCATGTTTCCATATATCAGGGAAAGTACCGTCTCTCAAACAGCTCATGAATATTATTTTTAATGGTACAACCAATGCAGAATCACACAATTTTATCATCCTTACGGATATTTCATCCCAGCCATGCGCTTTATTTGGATTGAGTGATCTAATAATTTTCAATATGTTTTCATCGGACACGTGAAAATCGGTCAGTAGTGTAGCATTTACTGGAATATTTTGTGGTATGGTACTACCTGTATCGATCGTTGTGCATTGAAGAATGAAGTAATCATTAAATATTTGTGCCTTTTCGGTAAAATCCATCACGAATATCCCATTTTCTAAAAGAGGTGGTATTATAGGAATCTTGGCCTTGTTTAGAACATTGTTAATTAATGACCAATATGTTTTACGCTTACTGCCATTAGATGTCTTAATTTGTTTGTATAATGCTTTGTTTCTATCTTTCTTACAATATGGTCTTATTGTTTGGGGTCAAACATATGCATCATATATTGAACCTGTTTTTAGGTTACAGAAGAAAGCCATCAGAGCTATCTCATTTCAGCCCCGCTTGTCACCCTCTCTCCCTATCTTCAAAGATCTTAAACTCCTAAAACTTTCTGATATTTTTGAACTTAGACTCTTAACTTTTGTTTTCGACTCTGTCAATAAGACATCACCTGAGTGCTTTCATAACTTCTTTGTATTCAATTCATCTGTTCATCAATATTGCACTAGACAGGCCCGTCCAGGTGATTTATACTTGACTTGACAAAACAGCCTTCAATATGGTCTAAAATCATTACGTTATCTTGGTGCCAAACTCTGGAATACACTACCTGCAGAACTCAGAAATGCTCCATCAAAAATATCTTTCAAAGCAAAATTGAAAACTTACTTATTGAACAAGGTCAATTGATACCCTCACGGGTTGTTGGGAGAGATTGGTGAGAGTGGCGGGTGCCTCTCATTTTGCTTTGTGTGTTTGCCAGGTTCGCTGGCTTTGTCTGGGTGGGCCCGGCGGTGATGGTGTTTGTGGTGCGGGCGGTTCCGGTGTCCGCTCAAGGGGAAATAATTTTTTTTTCTTTTTTGGTGGGTGCCGGGGCTGTTTGTATCGTGGGTGTTGTCGTCGTTTGGCTTGTCTGGGCGGGGTTGGTGGGTCTGGTGGGCGCATGGGGTGGGGTGGGGGGTGTTTGTGGTTCTTGCTGGTTTTTCGCCACTACCTGTGATACCATGAGCTATTTTGATATGTTGTTCAATTTTATGTATGAAATGCAAAAGTGTCCATTTATCAGATTATTCAATTCATCCAAACTCATTCAATAACCTTTTAGGATAGGGGGGCTCCCTCCTCGATTAGTTTACCTATTGAGGGGGCTCCTCCTTAAGTAATTCCCTGCATGTAATTCATTTTTTTTTCTCAGTTAGTATTTGTACATTGTATTAATTTTCTATCCAACGTATTGATTTTTCTGTAACATGTTTTATATCTTTGTAGTCTAGTTCTTTTTGTATGTATCGTTAATATTTTTGAATTGTACGTAGTGGAATTTAAAATATATAAACTGACACCGGTTCCACACAGCCTAAATAGGCAGTACCTTTCGTTCTAAATTTTAGAACGTCGGCTGTGTGTAGGCCAGATGATAATCTATGTAATCCGATTATTTAGAATACAGGGTACAATAGACAGTCTAATATTCCAGCATATGTCAAGTTTTCGCTTGTGTTGTGGTCCCCAAGGGGCCTTTTGTCGCTGTCCCCGCGCCACATGCCGCCACCAACAGGCAGCTTGCGACAACGGCGCGCTCTTCATCCTGACTGAATTATCGCTGACAGTTCGCTGGTGTGGATGCTTCTGTGATTTCACAGCCGTTTATCGTAAGCTGAAAGGTACGTTGGGATCTATACTCTATTTGTATTTTTAGCAAAAGAAACTTTCCCAAAGTATACATCTTGAGATTCGCTAGGTTGAATGTTGTTTGCAAAGGAATCCGAATCAATGGGCTAGGCCTACCAGCTTTTCGCATTATTTCTGCATTGATTTGATATTCTGATTTGTCCTGCTCAATTTTACATGTTTTTAGGCCTTGATCTATTTCCACTCTTTTTGTTTCCTAACTTTCCTCCTTGTTGTTTAGTTATAGTAGTTTCACACTAGCGAAACTACCTGCACTCAACTGTAAACATGGACATGGTGAACTGGGAAGCAGACCTGAACCAATGATTCAAATTTCGCTCGTCATAAATTTAATTCATACCTTCATCTGAAATAATAGTTCGTAAATTCTAGAGTTAACAAATGGATGCTAATCATCCAAATTAGTTCTGATCTTTTTCATCCATAAGAAATTTACTGGGAAATTGTTGAAAATTTGATTTTCGCGCCCACGGAAATTTGAACAACATCGACAACACAGTGGTCAAAGGGTCAAAGGTCAAAGTGGTGGGAAGAAAATAGCCTCGACCCCATTGATCAGTTTCATCGGTGGATTTCAAAATGGCGTCCGGCTTAGGCAAGTTCCAGGATAACCATGATAAGATTAAGAAGCTTATTCTTTCATGGATGCAAATTGATCGAGAATATGATAAAGTGAAAGCTCAAGATATGAAAGACCTCGACATACACTGGTAAAAAGCATGATCTATGCAGAGGATTTTGATTTATATAGGCCTAGGCTAGTCTGGTAGAACAAAAAGGCCTAAAACGTTTAATAAATTTACGGGCCTAAATTAAGATGGTCTTTTGATCAGGATGGAAAAAGCAATTGTGAGACGAAGCAACTGAGAAACAGACAGAACATTACATTCACTTTCCAAGCTCAGGAGTAACGTGAGGGTCCTAGCCTAGCCTTGTCTTGTGCTATCCCTGGGTGCATTCCGAGGCCTTTCCGCCGGAGAAATCCGGCGGAGAGCCATCTTTCGATTTCCTCACGCCAAGGTTTTTGGCGGAGAAATCTTGTTCATTGTGCTCTGGCGGCAGTTGGTGGTGCAAGCAAGTGACCATAAATTCAGTAAATATGATGGAATGGAGGCAGTAGTTATCTTCACTCGTTTGTTCTCTGTTCTGTTTTTGGGCTTATCACCGGAATCTTTTATTACTCTGTGTTCTTTCTCACTTTCATCAACACTGGCCGCAAATCCTGCTATGCCCACATCCTTGGGGGAAATATCCGGCGGAGAGAAAAAATGGAATGCACTATGGGTGCTATCTAAATTGATTAAATTGATTCTAGATTGAAGCTAGAAAAAGGTCTGGGGTGTTGAAATATGTCGTTGCTTCGCCACAAAAAGGAGAGCTGTTGGCCATTGATGGAATGACAATGACACAAAATCGCTCATGCCAGTGTGCATTCTTTGTAGTGCATGGCATGGGGAAGATCTTCCTCGCACCACTTCTACTGCTTCCAGCCCGCAGCCGTGCTCTGTGAAGAACACCATCTGTAGCAGTTTTTTATGAAATTTACAATAGAATTTAAATTTAGAATGAGCTTCACCACGCCAAGATCAAAGAATGCAAACTGGCTCTCATGATTATGAGTTTTTTCATAAGAGCATGATAATCATGATCTCTTATGATCATTATTTTACTGCCCCAACCACTGTCCCATCATATAAGCGTCAATTTTTCCTACTTAAGATGGTTACCCATTTACAGTAGATATTCCCAAGTTGAAATTTTTACATAAAAATTTGAAATGAAAGAGTTTTGCACCATTTGGATGCTTAAAAGATTTTCCTTAGGTCAGCAACTAATTCATTTAAAATCTCTATTTTAGTTTTGGATTCTACAAATGATGGAAAATAAAAGACCAGAATCATATTTGTTGATAACGGATACACAAAGATCAAGTCTGCTGCATCTGTATGAAGAAGGTATGCATTCAACCCTGGAGGCAGAAAAAATGCGAGTTGCTGTGGAAAAAACAGGCCTTTCAATTCAAAGAGTAAAAGTATATATTGCTTTCTTATTTCTTAAATTAAACTACAGTATAACACATATTAAATTCCTTGTATACTGTATAATTTGCTGTAGTAAAGTATGTTATGTCAGTTAAAAAGCATTCAGTGCTCATAGCTTGATGAGTAAAACAGTGTTTACCATTTGAAAAAAAATCTTGAATTTCAAAGCAAATGATATTATGATCACTCTTGTTTCATTGCCAACGTGCCAATATATAAGTAAGCAAATGAAAATTGAGCAACTGAACAGAAAAAGTGATGTATGTAATGGTGTGAACATGACTGCTGTGTACAGTAGTATCATCTTTGGATTTGACTAACATACTAGACTTATCCAAAAAGGCTTTTACAGAGTAATAGAAAGAGAACAATCAACAACCTACAGTATACATACGTATATATACTGTCACAGTGTTTTATAACTTCATAGCCGTGAATTCTTAGGATTCTTAGAACTTAGGAGCTTTGTTTTGCACCATGTAAGGTAGACTAATTGCACAAGTCTCATTTTTTTTGCATTGAGTTTAACAATGGTTATGGCATCAAAAGACTCATGACAATAACATTTCTTCAAAGCATACTTTAACAGTAGGTCAAATACTGTCTGCCTCAAAGGCTGATCAAATTGCTACTCTCTTGGTAAGTTTAAATCACATGCTTATCCTTAGCATTTGAATGGCTGATTAAAGTTTGCCTGTTCAAACAAAGTTACATTCAAAGCTACATTTGATTTTCCATTTATCTTTCAGAGGATATCAGGATACAATATAGCCAGATTTTTTAAATGATTTTAGACTGTGTTTAGAATCTGTTTGTTCATGAGTCCTTGCATGAGTTAAAATAAAAAAATCAGATAAAGAACATTGAACAAATACAAGGAATCACATCATGTGTGTCTTATATACTTCACTGTACAATACCAGCTACACCAAAAAAATTAGGTTCACAGTTTCGAAGGTCAACTAATGGGATAAGTTTGAAACCAATTCCAGTATATGCTGTGTTATTCATGCTTGACTGATACCAGTGATTTTTTATTCAATAGAAATGGATTGGAAATCAGAATGCAAAAAAGCGAAAAGAACAAGAAACTGATAGAATGAAAGATAAGGAGCATGTTCTTAAAAGGAGAAAAGGAGAAAGAAAGCTCACTGCCAAAAATGTCTTCTATAGCAGGTTGTCAAAGGAAGGTATGTTTAATCTGCATTAACTTTCTCAGTGTACATGCTAACACATTCATTTTTAAAAGGTCTTCTATCATATAGTAGGGGCCAACATAGTATTGATTCAAGAAAGTGAACAAATTTTACTTCTGTTTTCAAGCCTTGAGTGAAATAAGAATTGTTATGACCCATTTAATGTTTACCTTTGACCAGAGGCAAATGTTTTGAATATTTTTTGCTTGCTCATCAGCATGTCTGTCTCCTTTCATCTCAGGAAAGCTAGTTGGTTTCAAAAGCAATCGAGAAAGACATTTATTTGTTCATGAAGCTTGGCAGAATTTGAATGTTGAAGAGCAAATGGATTGTGAAGAAGAGGCTAAACGCCAGAATGAGACTGACACAGAAAGAATGGATGAAAAAGAAAAGCAGGAATTGATTAAAAAATATAAAAAAGGCTCTTGAATGATGTAAGTACTGCATTGTTCATAACTTTGGGTCATTTTTTGTTTTAAAGTTCAAAGGTACAGTAGCAATCCATTCACATTGTCATGGTAAATTCATCATAATCATCTTCACTTACAGTATTATGTCAGCATACTGTATGCAAGCATACTAAAAATTGGACTACCTCACTTACCATCACAATAAGAAACTACAGTAAGAATTTGAGCTGGGACTACTGTAGGTCTTCCTTAGAATTATCAAATTTTGAGTACTACTCAAAGTTTCTTATGAGTTTCTAAAAGGTTCCATAACAATCTTCTTAAAATTACTCTTCCATGTGCCATTTTAAACATTCAAGAGGAAGTTTGTGAAGCCTTTCAAATGTTTAGACATTGCTCTAGCCCTTACAAGCAATGTGATACAGGAAACAATGCAAACAAAACAGTGTAAGAATGTGCTAAGGAGTTCCTAAAAATGAATAGGTCCTGCAGTTATATTTTCTCATAAGCAGTTTCTTGTAAAAGATATGATCCAACTGCTCAGTTACAAGAGGCTCCTCCTTACATACATGACCAATCAAGATCTTTTCCAGCCTTAACTCAATTTTATCTGCTTGCTTTGTTTTTATCCTATTTTCAAAGGATTATGTTTATCAACGGACCTTCCAAAAGTTTTTTGTTATCAAAGGAAGACTACAGTAGAACAGTGCAAAAATAGGAAATTACTCACACTGGGTCTCCCTATGGTATCATCCCACAGAAAAAGCCTTGCAAACATCAACATGACAAGGAGGTCTTTAAAATTCTTAAGAACTTTCAGAAATTTTTTGACATTTTCATCGGATTATTGACAGAACACTACTGTATGTTGTCATGTTTGGAATCAATATTTACATGCCAAATCAGATTCCATCATTAGCTTTTTTATTTCAATCTTCCAGATTGCAGTTCTTGAGCAGCTTGGCATTGAGAATTCATGCATAATGTTGGACGAAGTTGGTGGAATTTCCTATTTTGGATCAAAAAGGGGCACTGATTTTCTAGCAACCTGTGGTTCATTAGATTTTGAATTCAAGAAATTTTTTGGTAAGAACCATTTACTTGTGGATGAATTTTCTGCAACTGAACTTTGACTTGCAAATGATTTTACGACACTTGGATCATATTGACTCTAGAGAAATACCCTAGAAGTTTTCTGTTTCTCAGCAGTAAACCCAACAATGCAGATAAAACTCTTTCAACTTATAATTATAAATTTATGAAAATTTCAGGATAAACAGTTATTGTATATACATATATATAACTTACTTTATTAATTTTGATATGATATCTGCATACACATCACTGAAGTGGAGATACATTACAGTATACTTTCAGGTGCTATACAGTATGTGCATGCAGTAAATTTCTTACACAGTGTTGTTCCTTGATAAACATGTACATACCTATGTTATGTTTCAGAAAAGGTATAAGTGAAATTCATCTCTACCTTCTTTGTAAATTTCAAACAGTAGAACCTTGTTGATTCTCCCCCTTGCAATGTGTTCAGATGATTGTGATGATAAGGCATTGTTATAATTTATCAATTTCCTTAGATGTGACAGAGACCAGTCAAGTCAGATATAATTACAAAGATTTGCAGGATGTATTCAATGAAGCTTATGGTAAGAATCAAGTGGGCCAAAAATTTATAATCTTAGTTCCTATCTTCCTAGCAAACAGTTTGGAGTTCCTTGTTCTATCTTGTCTTCAAACTTAGCCAAACTATTTGCTATGAAACTTAACAGAAATAATCAATATTTATGACTATTCAGTCAGTATTGTAACTATAAATGTTTCTATTGTAATTGATCAAGGGGCAAATTTTTTTTATTGAATTCAACACATCCAGACATGGAAACTACTGTAAGATTATTTTGTATCATAAGGAAGAATTATGGCATTATTGGCCTTTTGTTTATGTTGGTTTGTGATCTTTTCCCCCTCTAGTGTGATTTTAGTCCATGTTAGGATAGAATTGATCACTGAAAAACGTGTCTATCCGACCACATGCTTAGATTTATCCAATTTCTCATCGTAGCGAAAGCAATCAACTGTCGAGGTGCAAAAGTTCCATATCTGAAGGGCAACTTTAGAATAGAAGGAATTCCCGATGGCATCGAATGGCAGAGGAAGGATGGCAAAGCAAAAAAGCCATGCCAGTATGGGCAAAATAATATTTCGAAAATAATGGCTGTTAAGGAAAATGTGAAGTTTGTGGTCATTCAAGATCAGAAACAAGATGAAGCAGGCCTCGAGGAACCTGACCTTGTGTCAAAGGAAGTTCCTAGCTCGATTTTGAAGTTAGTGGATGATGACGTCATCAAAAGAGCGTTTAATGGTGGAGCTAAGATAGACGAGGCAGAAGTTGATGTTATGACATTGCTCCGCAAAGAAGAATATGAGGAACTTCTGGAATATTCCAATTATTTCTCAGCCGATGCCATTGATGCGGTGAAAAAGAATTTCATATCGATCAAGAAGGGCGCGCTGGTTGCCACATACACCAAAGATCCACAAAAATTCTGGCTGTTCTACTACAATGGAAATGTAACCGAACTCGCTCAACTTGATGGCAGACAGTCAGTACCAGGATTATGGTTGGACAAAGTGAAAGGTGCCAAATACAAGGTCCTGCATGATACTGTCAGCATCAAATCTATCAGCATCATAAAGAAGTCAGACAAGGAGATTATTGCCCATAGAACATTTATTGATGACCAAACATACGAAGTCCAAGTCCCTGTTAACTTCTTAACAGCGATTAAGAAGAGACTAGATGAACTTAAGAATTAAAGACCAATGAACGCCTTTCTGCTATGTAACTGGTCTTGCTAACACAACTTTGCTAACACAGTAGGTTTTTGCCAATTTCATCGATTTATCTACGTTTGATACCAGTTGAGACTTGTGATATCAAAAGGTAATTTCCACTTCTGCCCACTGAAAAACTGGCTGAAATTGAATACTTGTCTGTAAAAAAGTTAAAACTGGGATGCCCATTTTTACGACGCGAATCACAGATGCTGCAAACTAATGAACTACTGAGTGACCCAAAAAAAGTGACCCAGCGGAATCTGTTATAGAAAAATGAGTAAGAAGCCAATGAACTGCTGACTCCTACACAGCGTTTATCATTTCAAACTGCCCCTATGTAAAGAGGAAGTTTAAAGCGAGGATGAACGCTGTGTAGGAGGAACTAAATGTTCAGACGTGCAGGAGCCATTTGAATTTGATTCCTAGCACTGGTTAGGCTTCAACCGAAGAGAAAGCAACAAAGTAAAACAGTAATATTGAGGTAATAAACTTTACTTTCTTAGCTACAAACACGGTGCGTTATTGCCCATGGCCTGAAATCCTCAAAAAGTCGTCAAAAACAGGGGATTAATTTACAGCCATTTCAGATCTCCAAAACAATGCGGAGCGTGTTTATTTCAGGCTGGGAATAAGCAACTCAGTCAAAACGTTCAAAAGAAAGTTTCTAGTCCCCAGGTACCTAAGAATTACGGATGAACGTTCCTTGTAAACTCGCTGAATTTCAAAGGAATTCAACCTTCCATGCAATTCAAGAATTCTTTACAGAAAAGCAGAAGTATCGTTTTCCCTTGAGACCAGAATATTCTAGGTATCTAGGGACTATATTACTATATTACGCATACTCTAAAAACTTTCGACTGAATTGCCTTTTCCCAGCCTGAAGTAAAACACGGTCCTCATTGTTTTGGAGATCTGAAATGGCTGTAAATCGACCCCCTCCTGTTTTGATGACTTTTTGAGTATTTCTCCACTTAAGTCTCCACTTACACTTAATAATATGTTTTACCAGTTCAAAAATATTTCCTAATTTTTAAGGGTGCCAACAAACCTTGTAGATATTTCATGTAATTTCACTACATTGCGTACATCGAGCCCGTGGAAACATTTTCTGTCACTTCAACATAGACATTTTATGTACGTTAAGGTCATTGAATACATTGTAAGAAGAGCATTGCAACTGTCTGTCTTTGACTCAACACCTAAACTATACGTAACTTCTTACAACTAGAAATTAAACAGGTCTTCGCTCTCAATATCAAGTTTATTTTCCCGTTTTCTGATAGATCTTAGATAAATATCAAATTTGTCGCATAAAAAGAAAAATTAGAAACCACAACGAGACTGAGTTTCCAAAAAAACAAAGTTTCTTAAAATATCAAGTCTATTTTGCCGCTTTCTGATAGATCTTAGATAAATATCAAATTTGTCGCATAAAAAGAAAAATTAGAAACCACAACGAGACTGAGTTTCCGAAAAAACAAAGTTTCTTAAAATATCAAGTTTACTTTGCACCTTTCTGATTGATCTTAGATAAATATCAAATTTGTCACATAAAAAGAAAAATTAGAAACCACAACGAGACTGAGTTTCCGAAAAAACAAAGTTTCTTAAAATATCAAGTCTATTTTGCCGCTTTCTGATAGATCTTAGATAAATATCAAATTTGTCGCATAAAAAGAAAAATTAGAAACCACAACGAGACTGAGTTTCCGAAAAAACAAAGTTTCTTAAAATATCAAGTTTATTTTGCACCTTTCTGATTGATCTTAGATAAATATCAAATTTGTCGCATAAAAAGAAAAATTAGAAACCACAACGAGACTGAGTTTCCGAAAAAACAAAGTTTCTTAAAATATCAAGTTTATTTTGCCGCTTTCTGATAGATCTTAGATAAATATCAAATTTGTCGCATAAAAAGAAAAATTAGAAACCACAACGAGACTGAGTTTCCGAAAAAACAAAGTTTCTTAAAATATCAAGTCTATTTTGCCGCTTTCTGATAGATCTTAGATAAATATCAAATTTGTCGCATAAAAAGAAAAATTAGAAACCACAACGAGACTGAGTTTCCGAAAAAACAAAGTTTCTTAAAATATCAAGTTTATTTTGCCGCTTTCTGATAGATCTTAGATAAATATCAAATTTGTCGCATAAAAAGAAAAATTAGAAACCACAACGAGACTGAGTTTCCGAAAAAACAAAGTTTCTTAAAATATCAAGTCTATTTTGCCGCTTTCTGACAGATCTTAGATAAATATCAAATTTGTCGCATAAAAAGAAAAATTAGAAACCACAACGAGACTGAGTTTCCGAAAAAACAAAGTTTCTTAAAATATCAAGTTTATTTTGCACCTTTCTGATTGATCTTAGATAAATATCAAATTTGTGGCATAAAAAGAAAAATTAGAAACCAAAACGAGACTGAGTTTCCGAAAAAACAAAGTTTCTTAAAATATCAAGTCTATTTTGCCGCTTTCTGATAGATCTTAGATAAATATCAAATTTGTCGCATAAAAAGAAAAATTAGAAACCACAACGAGACTGAGTTTCCGAAAAAACAAAGTTTCTTAAAATATCAAGTCTATTTTGCCGCTTTCTGATAGATCTTAGATAAATATCAAATTTGTCGCATAAAAAGAAAAATTAGAAACCACAACGAGACTGAGTTTCCGAAAAAACAAAGTTTCTTAAAATATCAAGTTTATTTTGCACCTTTCTGATTGATCTTAGATAAATATCAAATTTGTCGCATAAAAAGAAAAATTAGAAACCACAACGAGACTGAGTTTCCGAAAAAACAAAGTTTCTTAAAATATCAAGTCTATTTTGCCGCTTTCTGATAGATCTTAGATAAATATCAAATTTGTCGCATAAAAAGAAAAATTAGAAACCACAACGAGACTGAGTTTCCGAAAAAACAAAGTTTCTTAAAATATCAAGTTTATTTTGCACCTTTCTGATTGATCTTAGATAAATATCAAATTTGTCGCATAAAATGAAACACTTCAATCCAAAAGGAGACCGAGTTTCCGAAAAAACAAAGTTTCTTAAATTATCAAGTTTATTTTGCCGTGTTCTGATAGATCTTAGATAAATATCAAATTTGTCGCATCGAAAGGAAACCTTCAAACCAAAAGGAGACCGAGTTTCCGAAAAAACATCTTAAAATATCAAGTCTACTTTGTCGCTTTCTGATTGATCTTAGATAAATATCAAATTTGTCGCATAAAAAGAAACACTCCAATCCAAAAGGAGACCGAGTTTCCGAAAAAAACAAAGTTTCTTAAATTATCAAGTTTATTTTGCCGCGTTCTGATAGATCTTAGATAAATATCAAATTTGTCGCATCGAAAGGAAACCTTCAAACCAAAAGGAGACTGAGTTTCCGAAAAAACATCTTAAAATATCAAGTCTACTTTGTCGCTTTCTGATTGATCTTAGATAAATATCAAATTTGTCGCATAAAAAGAAACACTTCAATCCAAAAGGAGACCGAGTTTCCGAAAAAACAAAGTTTCTTAAATTATCAAGTTTATTTTGCCGCGTTCTGATAGATCTTAGATAAATATCAAATTTGTCGCATCGAAAGGAAACCTTCAAACCAAAAGGAGACCGAGTTTCCGAAAAAAACATCTTAAAATATCAAGTCTACTTTGTCGCTTTCTGATTGATCTTAGATAAATATCAAATTTGTCGCATAAAATGAAACACTTCAATCCAAAAGGAGACCGAGTTTCCGAAAAAACAAAGTTTCTTAAATTATCAAGTTTATTTTGCCGCGTTCTGATAGATCTTAGATAAATATCAAATTTGTCGCATCGAAAGGAAACCTTCAAACCAAAAGGAGACCGAGTTTCCGAAAAAACATCTTAAAATATCAAGTCTACTTTGTCGCTTTCTGATTGATCTTAGATAAATATCAAATTTGTCGCATAAAAAGAAACACTTCAAACCAAAACGAGACTGAGTTTCCGAAAAGACAAAGTTTCTTGAAACATCAAGTTTATTTTCGCTTTTTGTGATTGTTTTTAGATAAATATGAAATAGACCTGATCGGCTAAGGCTCATTTTTTCCATTTCAAGTCAAATGACGATATCCTAGGCAAGAATAAGTGTTATGCTACGATTTTCTTTCATGGTATAACTTTGCATGGCCCGAAATATACAAAAGACGTTTTATCAAGGGGTTGATGACATGACCTGAAATGGGTGTAAACAAACCTTAGCCGATTTTGTCTATTTGTCGCATGAAAAGAAACCTTGAAGCGAAAACGAGACTGGGTTGCCGAAAAAATGTTGAAATCTAATTTAGAATCCAACTCTTATTTCGTTATGTAAAAACAATATAAAGGAAGAAGGACAAAGATTGGCACAATGGGAACAAAGTAGAATGTATTTAGCTCTTCATCAGTGATTGAAAACAGACAACTACTTAGATCATTCCATTTATTGCTCTGAAAATAAAGTCACTTTATAGAAACAACAAGCCTACATTATCTATGAATGAGTCATAATCACTGTCAAAATCTGATAAATCGCTGTCACTTTCAACTCCATCTTCCTCACGATCACTTAATTTAATGTCGATCAAAAACTCATATGTTGGGTTTGATAATTCTTCAGGTATTTGCATGTCAAACTTTTCAAATACCCACTTGTCCATTAGGAGTTCCTTCTGTAATACTAAACAATTCCTTTTCAACAAGGCAGCTAGACCTGCAGAAACTTCATCATCATTGCTTGAGCGGAGGTGTTGCACTTGTTCCGTCAATGCATTTATTAGAGCAACTTTGGAATTCATGAATGCTTTGCTCTCAACTCGAAGCAGGTCTTCTTCTTCATCACAACGCGACTTAAGGTCGGCCAATTCGATTATACGTCTCTTCTGGGAAAATGGTACTCTGTCTTTCCATGATCCGTTATCAGTGAAGTTACTGTATATGCTTCCGTTTGGATTCTTGGCATCCTCAAAGGTTACAGGTTTCTGCGGCAGATTCACATGTTCTTTGATCAATGACAACTGTGCGTTGTACTTGGAAATGGCATTCTTCATCTTTTTCGTCTGTTGGTTGACCCTGCGTGCCAGCCTAATTGCTTGCTTTTGGCCCTCTAGAAAATACAAGTTAATGTGACTCAAAGAATTCCAATCGCAAGAAATCACACAGATGGATTTAATCTGATGAGTTTTGTTCATTTGGTATTTCAGTAGCATTGCTGAAAAGCGTTGGCACCTTATCAAAGCAAAAAAGAAACAATGACTCGCAACAGCCAGTTTCATGGTGCTGCATTAAAGGGTCTGTTTCATCCAGCATGCCTTGCACGTGTCGTCTCTTGGTTGGACTTGCTACAAGTCTCTCTCTTGTCATCACAAGACATAGAGGAGAAACAGGGAGACATCACAAGACATAGAGCAGAAACAGGGAGAAATTACAGGCGGAGAGAGAGACTTGTAGGACTAGAAAACTGAAAGCGAGACTCTTTTGTCCATAGACAGACGGTGAAGATTCTGTCCACCGGCAAATCCTTTGATGTAGGCAGAAAGCCAATCAAATGAGCGACACGTGTCGCTGCATAATGACGATTAAATCTAATTATCTACTTCTTTGTGTAACGGTCTCGATTTAGATTTCCTAATCTAACAAGTCTCTCGCTCCTTCCATTTCCCTCGCCCTCACATTTTGCAACTTAAAATATATGCTGACAATAGAGAGAGACTATTAGCAAGTCCATCTCTTGGTTGGCCTTTGTTTGAAAATGGCGACGACAAAGGCAAACCAAGAGATGACACGTGCACGCCATGCTGGAGGAAACAGACCCTTTAAATGAAATGGAGTCAGGTAGTTTTCAATGTAATTGCCCATAACAAAGTGCCCTATACTGAAAATGTAGTGGTGCCAACATTTTTTTAATTGGGCAGTAATGAAAGGCATTTTAACTTAGATATAGAACGTCAAATGAATCTCAACAACAAAATGGTGAGAAAACTCATGATACTCAAAATACTGAACTGGAATAACATACGTGAATATTTGAATTTAAGCATTAGCTGAAGATGGCGTTCAACTGACAGAGAGTGGAGATGCTGAAGGAATATTTCCCTTTTCTCGTTTTCCACCACTTTAATGGCTGATAAGAACTGTGGACTGCACAGCTTCCATCGCGTTGCAACCTGACCCTTTTTCTCTAGTCGCTTTAGACGTTCCTCTACCCTACAAAGTAAACCACATTGAAAAATTATGTTATGAATCTTGGTAAATAGACTATGAATGCCAAGATAATGAAGCATCAAACGCATCAGGCATACTCCTTTTTCTGTTAATCAAATTGCATTCTTTTATCTATTTTACGTCAAGCAAATGAACTGTTTGAAATATAGTTGATAACCTGTCCAATACTCTTTGCGATTGTATTTATGCTCTTATCTAACCTAACTCTACGGTTCCTTGGAAGAAATCAAGATAATCAATCAAGTGCCAAGAGTCATCCACAAATTCAAGTAATAGACCACGATTTTAAAAATCTAGTGTAACCTTTACCTGCTTAGTTTTGCCAATACTTCTGTCTGATTGATTTCATCATCTAGTAGGTCTGAGGATGCAATAGAATTCCTGGAGAAAAGAACCATTTTAATTGGTTGCAAGCTCGGTGCAAAAATAGGGTTTTGATTGTAAGGGCATACGTTTTAAAGAAGTGAATCGCTCAAAGTGTTCAGGAGTACAAGTTTCATGTTTCATCCAGCATGACAGCTAAACAAATACCAAAAAAATTAAACCAAAATGTCAAAGCAAGACTTCCAAACGAACTGTATGGAATGCATTTACTTACTGTACTTGATCAAAATTCATACTACAGACAAACACGAACTAACTTGAAGTCGTGAGTTTTGGTTCTTTTCATCAAAAAGATAAAGGATCTACCTGCTGTTGACAACATACAGAAAGCAGCTTGTCTGGAACATATCTGAATAGGAACAAGTAGTAACGAAAGGAAAGAAAACGTACCGAATTTGAGCATAGGTCCATAGCAGCTGAGCATAATCACTTTCCCAAGATGCTGACGTGTTACACGTTACTGCAAAAGGGATAAAAATATTCAAAGGAACATGCATTAGTAGTTCAGATTTCAGACAACTTCAGTTCATCTATTTAGAGTTTCCTCCATAATAAACAAGCAGCTAATATCAACCAAATGATAATTTGTTTAGAGAAAATGCCTCACCTTTTTTTGCAGCAACCAAATGCATTTCTTCTTCTTTCCACCTTGCAATTGTATTACATGTTATTGGCTTTAAGTCATCTAATGAAACACACAAAAACATCAAAAATGAATAGTCTTGGGAGTATCACTTTTGTCAAGAGCAAATTGGATTCAAGTGTTAAAAGATAAATACAAAGTAATCATGACAAAATAGATGTACAGGATGACACAAAACACGACTTTCACAGAATAGTTTTGGACACTCTGTACCAGGTGAGCCAGAAGAAAGCACTTTTTATACATACAATGAGTTCAAAGTGAGAACTCTCTTCTGGCACACCTGGTACAGTAAACAAAGCTATTTATTTGGAAGTCGAAACTTTAACTTTGCATATACAGACATCGCAAATTCAACACTGGATAAAGGTTTTGGCACACCAATTAACCTAAAAGCTACAAAATCTTCTGCCATGTGGCCACGTGGCAACAAGTAAGGTACTATCCATGCAAGATGTATGCTTAGTCCTGTTCATATTAAGTTCTTAGCAGACAAGAGTAACAATGCTCTCCAGTGCTTACTTACAGTTTCCTTAGAAAGATCGCATTTAGCAAACAGTTTGGTGTAACATCTCTTTCACTTGTTGACTAAATGTCAACTTACATGTTGATTAAATGAAAAACTCACCAGGCAAGTCCGCAGTGCATTTGACTGTTTCTTGGTTTGTTTTTTCTCTGAGTTCCTGAGCTTTCTTTAGATTTTGTACTAAATACCTTCCTGAAAAGAAGTAAATGATGCCATCTTATGATTGCTAACAAATAATTTATTTTTGATTTAAAACCATAAACTTTCTAGAGTACAACTTTCATTTTAAAAGTGAAACCGCATATGAAAGATATGAGGTTTTATAAAAAAATGTTGAGAGGCTTACCTTGATTCTTGTTTACTCTTCTGGCATAATGCAATAGGGCTTCAGTAAGAACATCAGTTCTTCTACTTGGTGTCATCTCTTTTGTCATGCAGGAGAATTTGCGCAGATATGACCATAATCGTTCAATGCCCTCCCCATCAGTCAAACCAAAACCTGCCACTCGGCGTGGAGAATAAGCAACCTGGAAACCAAATAATGGTACTTTAAGATTGATTTAGCACTGTGTGCTACAACTGATTAAATTCAGACTAATAATCGAGTTTAGACAGCTAAATCAAGCTACTGTGAAACATCACATTATATATATATAGTTCAATCTTGCACTAAAAACAGAACTTGAGAAAGAATAAATCATAATTGCAAGGTATGCTGCACCTAAACATCTTCTGAAGCAAATTGTCACTAAATTGCTATACTTGTCTGATTCATGCAAAAACATATGGAATCCTACTCCTGCTTGATTAAAATCTTCTGAAAGCAAACAAGCATTACATCACCTGGCATCTAGCAATATGTACATATGAATGAAATATGGGGATCCCAAATTGTATCTTGCTGATATCATCAAGTCCATAGCAATCATTATTCTGAAACAAAAGGAAAGATATTGTAAACATAATATACTGTACAATTAAGCAAATTTCATTCTACCAAAAAGTTGAATACACATATAGTACCAGGTGTCCCAGCAAAACGTATACAGCTTCAGTTGGCTCCAGTGGTGTGGATTTACCTCTGTTTAATGGCTAACCACTCACACAACGTTTCTCAATGGTTAAGTTGAACATAGGTACAGTATCTTGCTTCTTGGTATTTATGATTTGAGAACAAATATATCAATTCTAAAAGCTCCAATTTACCTCCACATCCAAACTAGAACTTTGGCCTTCTGGCCTAAACAAATGCCATGAATGACATCAAAATTTGAGGTTAAAGTAACAGAAAAATGAAATGATTGCACAATATGTGACTGCTTGAATATGATATGACATAAGTTTTCTCTTATTTTATCAAAGGTTATTGTTGATTTATTCAATGTGCTTTGTGAATTTTCTTCAGACAAAATGCCAAAGCTCTGGTTTGCATTCAATAAGCAAATACGTTTTGACAAATTGACACAATTAACTGCATGGTTATGCTATTTGTCACAAATCACAAATGGTAGAGCTTTAACTGCTTGATCTTGCATGGCATAGAGGTAAACAATTCTGAACAAAAGTATTGCCAATTTACAGGTGACTGCTGAAAATCTACCTGAAGGTGTGTCCTCAGGATGCATGCAATGTCATACATGCATTTCAGCTCCACCTTGTCAGAAGATGCATAAGGTTCCATCATCCTTTTCAGTTCATAAACAGCATATGCAATTCTGAAAGATGAAAAACCTATCCGTTCATTTGAAATCAGAAACAAGGACACATATACCACATTGTATGCAGTTTGAACATGGGAACTTTCATTATTTCCAAATAATAATCTAAGTACTGTAAAACGAACAGTTACTGTACCTCTCTCCATGCTTAAGACTTATGAATCCTTTGGGGAAGCCATGTCGGCAGATCCTTCCAAAGACAGCCTTTTCATCATACTTTTCATTTCTCCCCTTTGACCTTATTGAATCAGTAATTTCCCCAGCTCTGTACTGGCTGCAGGGCTAAGAATGGAAGCAAAGATTACAGTTAAAAAAATACTCAATACTAACAACACACAGTAAATATATGATAAAGCATACTGTAGCATAAGATTTAAAGAAATAATTGTGAGTACATACAGGGCATTGTGCAAATTAATATGGTTTTCCTACCTAAAACAGTCAAGAATATATATATATATAGGTTTTAGTTTCTTAATATATATATAACTCTTGTTTATGGAAATTTACAGCCACCCATATGGCTCAAGAATTCTTTTCAAAATTGCGGAATTCCTGAAAATTCTTTTAAGAATTTTAGTCATGTCAATGTCACCAAACACCTCACTTCAATTATGAAATTTTAAGTATTCTCAAACATAAAAATGCTGTCACAGGATAAACTGGGATAGTATTGTCATGAGTAGGTCTAAAAAACAGGAAATTGCAAAATATTTTATGAACCCAAATTACATTTTCAGGTTTCTTCCTCTCATGTGAATGCTGTTGAATAAAATTGTCCACATCAGCTTGGTCTCCAAACATGCACATTTCATATCTTGGGGGTTTCACACTACTGCCAGCACTCTTCTTTCTTACAAATCCAAAGCATGCATCCATTATTTCGATGAGTGTTCCACTTTCACCAGGCTATGTAATAAATATGTAATGTATACATTATGTAATATATACTTCAACAACAAAGGCACAAAGAGTAAATAAACACATAGTATGTGTTTACTTGTATAGTATGTATTACGAATTCTATACCATTCCCCAAAGTTTGGTTGTACACTTAATATATTTGCACAGTGGAAATCTGAAACCAAAAGTCATGGATAAATAAATTTTCTATGAAAACAACTGTATGAAGATGAATAAAAATTAAGCTCTGAAGTTTAAAGCTATGTGCCAATTTCCTATTCCCTTATCCCTCAAGCACAAAATGGTACTGTACATCCTGGCTGTTTTTGGGTCAAGTGGTCCTTTGCAAGACCCACTTTAAATTAGATGATGAAAACAATATTTTAACATAACCAGGAAATGTTTCCATCTGAATTTGATAATGTACATACAGAAAGTGATGCCAATTTCAAATAACACCTTATATACAATGTTGAAAGGAGTACTGTCATGCTGCTTGGATCCTGAAAGCAACAGGATTCTCTTCTGGCACAAACTGCAACCAAAAGAATTGTACATGAGGATACAATTCATTGCTTTCTGGAACTAATCAGATCTATGCAACAATTCTCCTTTCACCAAACCAAAAATGATATGTCGAATACTGTACATACAGAGGGGCAAAGAGAACATCCTTCTACTTGTGTCCCCAAGGAATGCTTGAAAAACCTACAACACAGATAAAACATGAGTTTCAATTTGTAAAACAAAAACATCAAAAATGATGACTTAGAAATCAATTTTTTGCAGTATATAAATGAGATTTCCCAAGAATTTAATAAAAAATCTTAGCCAAGCAAACAGTATATACAAATGTCTGTAATGAACAATGCTGTTTCTAGAATAATCAGCAATTTCATATCAAAGGAGAAAACAAAATGATATAAAATCTGACTCAAATTAGATTCCCCTCTGGCAAGATTCATGCAAATCAATTCAATTGTTGTTTTTGTGGGTATTTTCACCTGACATTGAATTTGAGACAGGCTATAGTTTTAACAACAAGCTGCAACAGCAGCTAGTGTAAATGCAGGACTTGAATGTGGAAAAGAACTGAGGGATTCTAACATACATCCATACATATATAGTACTGACTGTTGATACATCCACAACAGTGCCTGTGCAGATCAACAAGATGAAAACTCTCAAGAATTGCCATCAACGAATGTTACCAAATTTTTCAAGGATCTTTGTGAATTCAAAACATGGAAGCCTGAAGCTCTAATAACCTATGTGCTCCATGTTCAAATTTCTATAAAATCAATGTTGATTCCATGATAGTACACAATGCATCAAATTCCCCTTCAATGCCATCTTTTGGAGAATTGTATAACAGATGTAACGGTAGATTAAATGATAACCAGCTTACCTGAACTCATCAAAAGCTGCACTGTTCAATATTTTGTATATGTTATTCACCTATCAAGGCAAACAAATTTTAATGACAACCTATTTGTTAAGTAATGTCCTACAAATCAAGACTAGAAGTAGTAAACTGTCAGTCATTGTATGCATTAATTTCCGATACTTCATAAACATTTCAATACAACGTGTTTGAAGCTTTTCCAATGTTTACACATTACTCAAGTACTTCAAGAGTAATTGCAGTAGAAATAAGATAAGCATTTCCATTATTAAAATGTAGTTTCTTAAGTAATATATTCCTAGTACTGGAGTTTCTTGATTTTTGGAGATCTGAGAGCTGAATTTCTTACAGTTAAAAATAGAAAAATATGTGTCTGGACAGCATTTGAAAAGCTTACACAAATCACAATTTTTTCATTGTCAGAAAAACACTGATCATTCAATTATCTTCTAAGGAATTTCAATAAGCAACATACTGTAGCATGCACAAGGAACTTTGTCTCATGGAAATCACTGAATTGAATAAGAAAATGTGGTAGAATGTAGTTTACTTACATAAGATGGCAATAAAGGATTTTTCCACAGTGAAAGTGAGGCACAAAGTTTATCTAGTGATGTATGGCATTCCAGAAGAAGGATAGACAAAAGGTCAAGAAGCCTCATGTCAAAAGCAGTATTTGGTTTCTCCACTGTTCCTGGCCAAAATCCCATGGAAACAAGACTCTCTGCATCAGACTGACATTTGCAGAATCTTACTCTTTTCAGATGCTGGCGACCTGAGAAATTAATTGACTACAGTACCTCCATACATTTCAAACAGATTGATTTTAGCTTGAAATAGTTTCAAGTAGGCACAAGTCATTTTAATCTGCTTTGCATGGTGAGCTACCTATTAATGTCAAGCAACAACACCTAACTAATTGCTGAAGATGAACCAAGTATGGCTCGAAACCTACCACTGATTATGTCTTAGTTTTATTTTAATTCAATTATCATGGAGATACTTCAACTGGATATGTCTTTCTGATGAATGATGAATAAATTTATAATGATTGTCGTTGCTTGCCTCATCCTTCGTAAAGCAACTTGTTATCATATCGACTGACCTCACATGATCTGTTAAGCACAAATAAAGTTCATACAAAAGAAAATTCTGAAGTATTATCGTATTTTAAATAAAGTCCTTCTACATTGGCTTGTACCTTGTCAAATCCATTTCAATGCAAATGGCAATGACTTAGTACTAAGAAATCTGAAATTCAGAATTTGAGTGCTACACAGAAATTAAAAACCTGAATTTGTTGGTTGTACCAATACTTTCTGGTTGCTTCAATTTGTGATATTCAAGAATTAAGTGCACATCAACATTCTTTTCTTGCTGAAGAATTCAAAGAACTCTTAAGAAAGTTTTCTATTTTGAGTTTAAATTTTCTCACTCATAACCCATGAAAATTTGTATCATGATGAGCCACACATATAACAGAAAGATAATTTGATCAAATCATGATTTTGCAAATGTTACAAGCACAGTTCTGCTTTTTGGAGGTTCACGAGGTGGCCTCTATTGACAAACATAGAACTGCAATGTTACTCACCCTGCAAATCAACAAAAATAATTGTTTTTGTTTCCTCAGCTGATCTGCAGCTGCTGTGTCCAGGTGGCTTCAAAGCAAAATTATTTGAGAACAATGGGACAAATGAACCATCCTAGAATTAGAAATGAGACAAATATCTGTTAGATGTGAAAAATCAACAACTTTACCAAGCCAATTTGTTTAGGGGTCATGCAAAAAATCCACTTGTTTTCGTTTAGCGGTATTGGGCCGCTAAGGGGGGAGGGGGTTTCATCAAAATCCATTAAGTGATCATCGGTGGAACTTAAGGAATCCTGATCCAGAGAATTTATATTTATTTTCAGTTTCACATGCCCTATTTACACAATGATTTTTGCAAGCTTTTGCTGCCGTTGCTTCATAATATCATGAAATCTGGAGAGGTCAATTTAGGCCCATAATAATTGGAGATGACTTGAAGCTTGCATCATCAGAATGACGGAATAAATCAGATAAGGAGGGGGGAGGGATGGAGTTGAGAAGTTAGTGGCCAAATGCCACTAAGCGATCCACTGTGATCCAGCAAATGTAATAAATGCCAAAAATTGAAAGTTCTCAAAATTAATCAAACTATAGGTCTTTTGAAAGAGCAATGATTGACAATCAACATAAAAGAAGAATTATCAAAATCGGACCAATGAGAGCCAAGAAACTGATTTTTGAAGTTTCAAGATATCACAAGTTTACAAATTTCATATCAAAAAGACAATGAACACTCCATTTACGCTAACTTCAAAATTCAATTTCTCTGCCTACACTAATCCGATTCTTGAAATTCTTGTTTTATTTTGATCGTATACATCTCAGCATCATTTCTAACTCATATAATCGAGAAGAAAATTGAGAAATTTCACGGATTTCGCGAATTACGAGATAGTACTATACTAGAGTATAAAAAGCTATATTTTGATAAAAACAGTTAAAAATCTAAATGACGGGGTCAAACGGTGTCTTAGCAAAAAATATAATAATTAACTAGAACATGTCTAGAGTGCATCTGCCAAAGGATATGTTCAGGAACCTTCTGCGAAAAAATTTATGAAAGTTTCAGAATGTGAGGTCATTTTCTTAAAAACGACATGTGGTCGCATGTTAAATCAGCATTGTTTTATGTTGATTGAATTACTGTTTAAATAATGCCCTAAACTCATTTCAAATCAAAGCAAAGTCAATCAACTGAGTTGTAAAAATTCGCAATAGTTGGAAAAATTGAAAATCAAGATACTTTAGCGTACAGTGGATTGAAGGAACAACACTTCTTCTCGTTATGATGTCTGAACTGAATATTACGTCAAGTCGTATCAACAAATTCTTTTTTATAGCACAACGTTCTGTCTTATCACCATTAAGACCATAAAGCTTGACTTAATTCTTCCCCTTGAGTTCCAGTGTCATTATCGTCCGACTTCGATGGTACTTTTTCAGAATGTGGCTCGCTTTTACTACAGCTGGGCAGACGCTATGAGCATTCTGACGAAGAGTCACATAAATCGAGCTGCACAGACGTTTGTCTTGCTCTTCATCCTAGGCCTGCTCCAAACGTGTTTGTTTAAGGCGTCTGGCCTGCTTTCAAACCGATCAGCTATCAGAGAGCCTTTTTTGAGAACTTAATGAGAACTTCAAACAGCTCCTAGTTATGGGCAAGCATTTGTTGTACAGACGAAAATCTTTACGCCGGGAAAATTGATTACTAAGTGCAGCATCATAAAACATGTGAAATGCTTCAGTTCATCAACGTCGATAGTCAAGTATTGTGTACGTTTTCGGAACTGTGAGGCAAACATCAAAGTAGTACAACAGAATAAAAGATTTTTGCCTTCTTCTTAAAATCATCAATCAGATCAATGATCATCTGTACTTGTACTATAGAGAGTACGGCCAACAACAGTCAACTAGGATACTAAAGCTCAAGAGCAAGCAATAAGTCAAATTTTCACACTCTAAATAGTGACGAGAAAGAACTTTGTGGTACGAAACAGAACTTGATATTATTTGATGTAATATTCAGTTCAGACATCATAACGAGAAAGAAGAAGTGTCGTTCCTTCAATCCACTGTACGCTAAAGTATCTTGATTTTCAATTTTTCCGACTATTGCGAATTTTTACAACTCAGTTGATTGACTTTGCTTTGATTTGAAATGAGTTTAGGGCATTATTTAAACAGTAATTCAATCAACATAAAACGATACTGATTTAACATGCGACCACATGTCGTTTTTAAGAAAATGACCTCACATTCTGAAACTTTCATAAAATTTTTCTCAGAAGGTTCCTGAAGATATCCTTTGGCAGATGCACTCGAGACATGTTCTAGTTAATTATCATATTTTTTGCTAAGACACCGTTTGACCCCGTCTTTTAGATTTTTAACTGTTTTTATCAAAATATAGCTTTTTATACTCTAGTATAGTACTATCTCGTAATTCGCGAAATCCGTGAAATTTCTCAATTTTCTTCTCGATTATATGAGTCAGAAATAATGCTGAGATGTATACGATCAAAATAAAAGAAGAATTTCAAGAATCGGATTAGTGTAGGCAGAGAAATTGAATTTTGAAGTTAGCGTAAATGGAGTGATCATTGTCTTTTTGATGTGAAATTTGTAAACTTGTGATATCTTGAAACTTCAAAAATCAGTTTCTTGGCTCTCACTGGTCCGATTTTGATAATTCTTCTTTTATGTTGATTGTCAATCATTGCTCTTTAAAAAGAGCTATAGTTTGATTAATTTTGAGAACATTCATTTTTTGGCATTTATTACATTATTTTGCCATTCTGGATCACTGTGCGATCATAAGTGGATCTTTGGATGACCTCTTAAACTCGCGCATCCAACAGTAAATGGTGCATTTCTCATCCATTTATGTACTTGTGCAAACTGAAGCAGTGTCACACTTTATGTTTTAAAAGTTATTTGCAATCAAATCATCAAATATCAAATATATTATTTGGTACAGTATTCAAAAAAATTTCAGTTTCAAAATATGAGCTTATCACAGCTGGTGGGCCAGTCTGGTGCTTTAAATACCTTTCTTTAGAAAATTAAGAATTAGGCCTATATATCTTAAAAAAGGCTTTTCTTACCTTCCATAATTCTAACATATGAAAAGCATTTGATCCACTGTGTAAGAGTGTTGCACAGTCAATGCACAACATTTGGTTCCCACCACAGTCAAGGCAGCGACAAACTGCTTTCTTTGGAGTAGTAGTCGTTTCCAAACAAACAACGCATGGTGAATTTTGCAGGAGCTGCTGCTTGAAGTGCGTTGACTTTAACTTTTCTCGAGTGTCTTCCCATGCATCCTCTTCCCGAAGTTTACGTCGTGCGTATTGAGTCAGTCCATCTCGCTTTGATACTTGCACACCATGATCCGCTGTGGACTGATGTAGTTCGTCTTGGGCTGTTGCGTTGAGGCCATGTTGGCCTAAGCTGTTGTTGTTGCCTTCCCCTTCAGCATTCAAGGTTCTTGCGGGGCCAACTTCACTTTCTGGATTGCTTTCTAGATGGCTGCTCCTGCTCACAGTTTCGACTCTGTAAAGAACTTTCTTTACCTTTGACACGCCTGGTGCACAGATTCTAAAGGTACGCTTACATTGTTTAAAGCGCTTTCTCGGGGCCATCTTCACGTTAGGCCATCTTCCATGTGTGTGAATCTTGTTCATTGATCTGATGTTGTCCGTCAGTCCGTCTGTGGCGCGGGGACAGCGACAAAAGGCCCCTTGGGGACCACAACACAAGCGAAAACTTGACATATGCTGGAATATTAGACTGTCTATTGTACCCTGTATTCTAAATAATCGGATTACATAGATTATCATCTGGCCTACACACAGCCGACGTTCTAAAATTTAGAACGAAAGGTACTGCCTATTTAGGCTGTGCGGAACCGGTGAAACTGAACTGAACTGAAACTGAACTGAAACTGAACTGAATGGAACACCAATGAACACCAATGGAACACCAATGAACACCAATGAACACCAATGAACACCAATGAACACCAATGGAACACCAATGAACACCAATGCTAAAGGATAGGAATCACCGAATACTAAAAGATTTTGATGAAAACATGTGGAAAGTCTTGAATGAAAAAAAATAACTATGAATTAAAACAGACAATTCCTCCTTAAGTTTTACAAAAAAACTAATCGAAACAGAGTGCTAAGTTGAAAGGCAGTCTGTGTAGCTACTTGGGTCCAAGTCTGCTAGCAAGTTGCTGAAATTTAGTGGACAATCTAATCATTATCCTATATTTTCTCATCTATATTACCTAAATCTTTTGTCAAAATTAATTTCCAGGTGGGTAACTAGATCTCGAAGTAGGTATATAAACAAATGCGATTAATTTAAAACTCTACATAATACAAGTTCAATCTTGAAGAATTCTGGAGGATTAAAAAGGTCTTGCAGGGGACATGCATCAAATACACAAGCAAATTTTCAGACGCCGTTGGGACACCAACCCCTATGCTTGTGTAACAAAATACAATTCGAGTCAGGGCTGACCATTTTGAATTCAGAGCTGAAGCAGGAAACTTCCAACCATGGTTTACAATGTATCTAAAACGTTTGCTCTTTGGCCCATACAGTACTCATGACTCATCTGTGACAATTTCTTGGGGCCCTCATTCCTGTGCATATTAAAGTCAGAACCGGATGAAACAAGAGTGAGAAGGATATTTTGGTAAAGGCGTAGCTTGGTATTTCAAACATTTCCACGGAATCATCCTTTTGCTTTCACGGCAAGAAATAGGTTAATTTCAACATAATTTCTACGTTGTGGTTCGTGGAAGTTTCCTTTAGTCTCCAAAGTTGAAATTTTGCTTCCCTAATCTCACAATAGTTTCCTTCGCTGGAGATTTACACTGTAGATTTCCAAAGAGTTTCCGTAGCATAAATCAACACGCAAAGTGTCCCTCCGTAAAGATCTGTCGTTTCCCATTGATTTCCAGTATGTGAAATTGTTGTTCTTACCATTGTTATTTTAACAGAAAGTCTTATTCAAATATCATTGAAATAGATGTTAGCTAACAATAAATCATTTTTATTTCGATCAAGTCTGCTGAAACAGTGGTTGTTGAAACAGTTTCATAAAATAACCATTTGAGTATCATATTTTCTTCTATTGTTGTTCAAAGGAAAATTTTTTTCTATTGGAAGAGTAAAAACAGTGATCACACAGGTTCATAAGGATAATGGCTCAAAAACCTTTTTTTGCTCGAATTTCTGACTTTAGAAAGCAGATAACGGAGAGCCTGTTTCTTGAAGGCGAAATTAGATACCACAAATGTTACTTACAAGACTCTGCGTAGGTATTGAGCAATGGGTTTTTGTGGCATTTGTATGTGGTTTTTACACAATGCATGATTGAAAGGTCGCTTGAAGATCAAAAGCGCGATGACATGTCTGCGGAAAACGTGTTGGCCTTTTCGCAAGTTGGAAAATTTGATATCACGAATTTCAATTTGGGCGCCAAGAATCAGTCTTTTCCTTCATATTTCAAAGCTGGAAGCATCGCAGATCCATTCGCCTCAAATTTTGAAGTTCTTTGAACATCCAGTCAAGTCTTTTTATGGAAGCTGAACAGACACGTAAGTTAAATCTCTATCATAACTCTTCTAGGGAGTCTTTTCAATGAAACCTGTGGTGTTAGAAAGATAAAGGTCGGCGCCAAGCCTAATATCCAGAGACAGGCTCCAGTCCTGCATACCTCGGTATGTGATGTCGTTCTGCGTGAAAATGCAAGTAACCACACAAGAGGACGGAGAAACTGTGTCTGATATATTAGGAATTGATATTTCTACGAACCATGTTTATCGAATTCTGCTACCTTATTCACATTTAGAAGAAATCTTACAGCATTCTTTCTCTTGTTGTCTTCTAAGATCTCTTGTTGTCTTCTAAGATCCCTATTCTACAGAAAAGGGCAAAGGTAAGGGCTTCTTTTCATTCGTTTGTTTTAGAATGAATTCTTCCTAACCTTACCTTCCAGCTTCCATTCAGTGACTACTCCAAACTTGGAATTAAGGATAAAGATTTTATTTGGTAACAGAACAGTGCAAAGTATATTCACCGTCACATTTAACAAGAAGAACGCATAATTTCTATATATAATTATAGTTATAATAATAGTTAATTTCTGTCTCTCATTTGATGTTAGGGGATTAAAACTCCAAACATTTTTATCATTCAATGTGGGTGCGGGGAAATGGGTGGATGGGATTCCTGCTGTGTGGCTGGATGGCTGCTGCCCTTTGCTTTCTTACTTGCTATCCCAATTGGGGTGGCGTGGGGGCAGGGGGTAGTGGCTGTTTTGTCTGCACATGGGGGTCCCATGCTCACTGACTTGCACTCTTTTTCTAAGCTAAAATATTTGCAGGGGTTGTTGTCTGACATCAAATGTGAGACAGACATTAAAATTTTTTTTTTCCTCAGAAAAATGTAAACTTTGAATTGTGAGTGTCTGTCATGGTGGGAACTCCGATGACCTTGTGTCTATTTCCGCCATGACAGGCACAGTAGCTGTAAATTTTTGTGTTTATTTTAATGGATTATATAAAGAAGAACGCATAAAAGGGAAAATTTATGAAGCATTTGTTATGATCACTCAACTTAGTTTTATTTCTTTTATTTCCAACGGAAAGCACTTTCATGCTCAAGATCTGTGTGCTAAATGCTGAGCCAGTGCCTACAGAGGGGCCTGGGTGCGACTGTGAAATCATATCCACAGCATTCACACTGTGTCACTAAATGAAGCAACATTAACAGAGCAACAACCGCAACAACATTATGCGTAGGCTTTGCTAGGAAGGGAGGTCAGCGCAAGTGACCCACTCTTCCAATTCAAAGAATCAAGGAACCAAATTGATTTGTCCAGCAAGATGACAAGGTGGCAGTACATCTTGAGCAGCCATAATTTACATTTTAGGATACCAAAGTGCACTGAGACTAATCAGTTTAAGAAAACTGTTCCTCAAGTTCAAGTTCAGTATAAAAAGGACACCTTCATCTTATTTCGACTTATTTCTTGTAATTTAATTTGGTCGTTTCAAAGATATTTGAGCAAAATGAACAATGAGAATGAGAGGTTACGTCCTCGAATAAGGATGCAACGGTATTCTCTATACTTGGTCAACTTGCTAGTTTCCTAGTCTTGAAAAAAAGATGAAGGAATCTTTTGGCACCATTCTTGTAGAGTTTGTAAATTGTCACAAAACTGACTAAATTTCATCAAAATTCAGCAAGGAACACAAATACATACAGCCTTTTGAGCCAACAAGAGAATAAAACATGACCAGATCATACCCTGCTTTGTGTTACTAATATCTTTTAATAAGAACGAGGAATCTGATATATTACCTACAGAAAGTTTCTTATATATCAAGCTCTTAAGTGCTCAGATTGAATCGAAATCAACAAACTATACACATTATCAAACCTTTACCCAATGAGAGCAATTCAGTGCCACAGATTAAGACAAAATCGACCACCTAGTGACCAGATAGAAGCAATTTGGCATTTTCCTGACCTCTATCCTATTTCATTGATGGTCTGAAATGGGCTTAACTTCAATTGCTTGAATAGCATTGGTTAATATCGGTGCTTTACGCACATCGTTCACCCTTGATGCCAGTGTTCTTGAATGTCTGATAACCAGTAACTTAAAGGGGCAGGGTCACAAAACCGTAAACAAACCTGTTATCTCTAAATCTATCTTATTGCCCGCACGTGGCCATTGTGTTTTGTACAGATCTTGGTGAATGGGTGAATCCTCACTAAAGTTACTTCTTAAACTCTACCAATATCTCTGCAATCGTACAACATATGAGTGCTTCGTTTGTTTCTCTACGAAGTACACAAATCCATCTTCAAAATAACACATTCATTTTGAGAAAAGCAGTGGAAAATCTCTCTGATATTGTCTATCAAAAAGACTGCAAAATTGTCATTTCGAAAGAAGTTTGTTTACATTACGTGACCCTGCCCCTTTAATGGTCGCTTTGCTCACAGTGGAAGGACGAAAGTAATCATCAGTATACAGTAAGAACGTTGATGGCTGGTAGAATAAAATGAGCAAATAGCCATGGCTACTAAACTGTTTATAAGGGCATCGCATCGTAGTTGCCAATGCCTTTGATTAACTGGTAGTTTCTTTTACACGGTGATTTAAAACAATTTCCCATTTATCAACATGATGCTAAGTCCTGTTAATAAGAATACACTAAGTAGGAACTTGAATAAAAAAATGTCACAACAGAAAACAGTGACCAAGGGCCATATTCGGTTTCAAACTAAGGTTGTATGCTCATAAGGGGCAAAGCCCTACCAATTGCTATCAGGCAGAGTGTGTAAAAAACGCATTCCAACTATAAATTGAAATCTTAAAGAAATGCCAAAATTTAAGTAGATGTAATGTATACCATCTGAGAGTACAATCTTCCTTCCTCATATAGATTCAAATTCTATCATTTCCTGAAGAAACTCGAATGAAATTGGGTTGCGTTTTTTTGAAGCACCCTGAAGATAGTAGCCATGCAGTCTGAACCGCAAAGCATTGAGATGTAGGCAAAACCCACGTCTGATCTCTTATATAAGGCTGAACTCGAACTGAGCTCTGATGTTTCTGATTGCTTCTGAAAGAGTCTTTTCTATTTTTTGAAAACAGCAAATAAAAGTTTTTTACCTTACGGTATGGTACCTTATAATTTAACGTTTTTACTTGCATTTAATCACCAAACTAAGTTTGATTCGGCACTTAAGCAGCATAAACTAGCTACCAACTGCTTTACTATAGCGATTCAAGTTGTAAAGGGAGTCTCAAAAAAATTGTTCGATGTTTGATTCAATACAGTGTGGCAAAAGGTTTAAGACAGCAATTTTGTCAACAACCTCTTTTTGGCGTAATGAAATAGAACCCAGACGCTCTGCATATTTCACTCTCTTAGAGTTCGCTTTTTGGGTCAAATTTCCATGTAGACTCTGAATTTCAATGTTGTTTTTTAGAATTTCTGCGCAATTTTGCTATGACATCACAATAAAATCTTCAGAAATTCTCGGAAATTGTAGTGGCTCTGCCAACGAGGAGTGTCACCCAAAAATTGTGTTACTCAGCTGTATTTTAAATCGATCTATGCATAATTCACTTCTTTGATTTATTTACAAAATATCGAAACTGCTCGTAAAATATTGCTTTACGGAATAAGGTACTGGAGGGCCTTCAGTCCACAGCCTTGGCCATACCAGCACTTTATTTCTAACATGAAGCAACAAATTGCATAGTTATTCTAATTAATTGTCAGTAATTTCTTTATTATTCTAATTATCGAATATCAAAGGCTCTTACGTCTTAATCACAGAACTCCTTTCATACTTTTCCAAGGGTGGTCCTCAACTTTTGGCCAAAACTTGGACTGAAGGCCTTCCACTACCATTTTGCATGAAGCAATATTTTTCTTAAGGTTTCAGTATTTTGCAACGATTCATAGAAATGAACTGTCCTTAATGTAAAGTGCAACTGAATAAACAGTTTTTGGGTCACACCCCTTGTCGGCAGAACCACTACAATTTCTAAGAAGTTCTCTTGATTTCATTATGAAGTCGCATCAAAAAGGCCAACATATTAAAAAAAAAAACAACATCAAAATTTGAAATCTACGTGGAAAGTTGACCTCAACTAACTCTAAGCGAGCAAATCACGTAGAGCACTAGGGTTCCAATTGGTTACCCCAAGAAAAGTTGTTGAACAAAGTGCGATCTCAAACTTTTTCACGAAAGTACAAAAACAAGTAATGATAACAGGAACAATGTCATGTGACGATAACCTTGTCCGTAAGATTTTGAAATAACTTTAGAGACCAGAATCTTGCAAATCAGTTAAAGATTCACTGAGGCACATGCTTTCAAAGATGGAAAGAGGCAGATGAAACCAGAGGCCCCTAGAATCAGTTGCAAAAGTGTTGAGCCATTCCAAAAATGCTGTTTTTGAGCACTGTGCCCCCCGTCCCCCCTTTGCAATGTTGAAATCAGTCGGAAGGGTTGCAAATCACAAAAATCACAATTGTTTCCATCAGCATTGCAACGGGAGGACGGGGATGGCTCAGCAACTTTGCAACTGATTGCAGAGTTCTTTAATGCAAAGAAGCTCCACAATCAAGGTAAAAGAAGGTCATCCAATGTCATAACTATTGTTAAATATCAGATGAAACCAAACAGAACATGGAAGTTGACTTAGTTCTCATAATCATTGTTAAATAGCATGTGTCCAAAAACAGTAGTTTGAAGCAACGTTGACGAGATGCTGAATCTTTTTCCTCAGAGCATCCATACATTTGAAAGTAAGGTTGTGGCAAATCTTTTCAAATTCCAACTTTTTCCCTCCGAAACAAACAAGAAATAAAAGAAGCAACAGCACATGCTAACTTTACCGAAAATGCCATTTAGAGGCCTCTGGTTTCTGCATTCGCATAAACTTGAACTTCTAAAACTCCCTGAACTCCCTGAGCATTCGTCGGATTTACAAATTCTAGTGTCTACAATTGATTAAATATCTCAGGAGCAGGGTTATTTCATCATGTAGCCCTTCATTTTGAGACACCCTGAAAAGTATAACATTTGCTAATTCCACTTTATTTCTTCTCATTTAGTAATTGGAATCAAAAGCAGACTTGTTCCTTCTGGGGAAACAAATATATGGAGCAATGTGACAAAACGGCAGGTGTCAAACGAGGCAAAGAAGGAGAATGTTTGCAAATTAGAACTCCTTATACTGGCGTAGCAAAGAGCGTACAAGCAGAATAAGAGCACGGGAGAGACAAACTTTCCGAACAAACATCTGCACCGTCTTACGTAGGATATTACTGAAAGTACAAGACTGTTATGAACCATTATTCTACCTAGAACATTTTTTCCGTATTACTCCTATCATTGAAAGTTTAAATTATGCATTAGCATGTCAAATATTGTGTTAGAAAAACTACACCAAGGTCAGAAATCTTTCAGGGACACCAAAATCACTTTGTCAAAATCCATAAAACATAAGAAAGATGGGAACAAGCTCTTGAATCATATTATTGGCTACGTTTTGATGACATTGCATTTTAAAGTTTTGCAGGGTGGACCAAAAAGAACTTCAAGTGTGTTTAAAAATGGGGTGCGAATGACGTATTGGACTGGATCAAAGCCTATTTGATAGGCGAAAGTGAAATATTTTATTGTTGGTTTTCTGTTTTCTGAGCATTAGAAATTAGCATAGCAGCTATCAATCAAACGTTCATTAATTCCACTTTTCATCTATTCCTCAGTATTCGATGCACTGCAAATTCTCGAATAGTCGAAGTTCTTTCCATTATGCTTTGTCTAGCTCAATTAACGTCTTATTCAATTCAGGGACCAAGTTTTGGTAGTTACGTCATTTAGTTCTCGTTAATTTGATAGAGTTTTTAAAACGTTGAAGGTTATGCTCTCCTTGCATTTGATCCAGAATAAACTATATGAGACTTAGCGGAGAAAGTGTTTAAATGGAATTTACCCGAGCCTTCTTTGAAAGGAGCATTATTGGACATTCGTGATTTATGCGAGTAACCTAGCGGTAGAACTGTAAACTATGATTGTGAGAGCATTTTCTGCATCCTTCTTAGTTGTTCACATGCTAGCTTCCAAATCTTTAAAATTCCTTTACTCGATATTTTGAGAGCTCGTTATTTGATGGCTCGATATACATTGTAAGATTTACTTCATTATTCTGTAATATCCAGTATGTTACGATATACTTCTAGCGTATGCAAACATGGTGTGTCATTGTTCAGATTCTAATGTGTCAGCAGTTTTTTTTCTGAATCCTGAAATGATCCATTGAAGACAGATTGTCTTCCATGTTATGTCCATTGGTCTTCATAATTCTATTAACGTTTGATTAATTCATCTAAATAGCCATTCCAAGTCGTGAACCATCGTAGTTGAAATGCGCAAACCGAAATATTGCAGTAATTTTGCATATATATTAAGGGGGGATCTATCAACTAGGAAAAGGGCAAAAATTCCCACGGAAACCACGAGGAAACTATTGTGAAATTGCCAGAAACATGACGAATCTCACTTTGCGAAATGCTAAATCTCCGGAAAAATATCTTTTACACGACATGTGTGCGCTAAGGAAACTTGAGATCTCACAATGATTTAACTTGAAAACTTGTAATTTAACAAGCGTTTCCCTTGTTGGAAACGCAGAGTGTGCACATTGAGAAAATATGGGAAATGGAAACGTTCCTTTAACCATAGTTTCTCATGTTGGAAACTAATGAGTAAATCTCACACTTCCTGTTCGTGTATTCAAGAGAAACCACAGGAAACTGGACCTTTAACAGTAGATTACGACTTAAAAAACATTGTGAAATTTGTGTATTTCTTGCCGTGTTTGTTTTCTCAGGGAGAACTTCTCCAATTCGAAAATGTGTGTGGTTCATATTTCTGTTTTACACCGGTATTTCATTACCGATGTAAAGAAGTACCGGTACTTGATGACCGGTAGTTCTTTAGCGAAGATGGGCCTGTGAAAACAGAAACAGGACTCTAAAAACTGCCTTTGTTGAAGTTAGCCAATCAAAAATATTATGTAGTTTTTACATGTTGAATATTTACAAGTAACTCAAGAATGAAAACAACAAGGAAATCTTATGGAATGAGGGAACAATTTTTTGGCCTTTTCGATATATGTTGTAACTGTATTAGTTGCGTGTGCACCAATTAACCAGCACCTAATGAGAAAGTGTGTCATCTTCAAAGTGGTATTATTTTGTCTTTCAGTAGTATCATTTTGCGTTTCAGTAGCAGGGCACTAAAATACAGCAAGCCATTGGTCTCATTCCTTCCCTTTCCTTGTTCTGTTCCGTGTTTCACAGTTGTGCTCGAGGTCAAGCACATCAAGTGCAGTTGCAAATTCCTTGTTAATTTTGAATGTGTAACCTTTTCATTTCTTTTCAAAATGGATTAAAGTATTTTCTTTTGATATGATGTTGTTATTCCGATAACTAGTACCAGCCCTGAGCTGATTCGAATGGAGCCCAGAAACGGTTCAAAGATTTCGAAAGATTTAATGACATTTTTCATGTTTTTATCGAGAAATAAAATCAACTACTTTTAGCTTTCAGCCCAGAAAGTACAGGAAATTAACGTTCGCTGTTTGAGCATTGGAAACGACATCATAATTCGCTCACTCAAAATTTGAGGGACAAATTAAGAAACTTCTGGCAGAAAAAGCGAAAATTTCATTTATTCCATTGTTAAATCATTGGTGTTCATTGGTGTTCCATTGGTGTTCATTGGTGTTCATTGGTGTTCCACTGGTGTTCATTGGTGTTCCATTGGTGTGGTGTTTTAGACTAGACCGTTTATATGACGACAAGGCAGGTAAGGTGAAGAACTGCTCTTTACATGGCTTTGCGGATGCTAGCAAAAAGGCTTATTGCGCCATGATCTATTTGGTCTATGAGACAGAAGAAGAAGAAATTGTCTCAAATCTTGTCTGTGCAAAAACTCGTGTAGCACCTTTGAAAGAGCTCAGCATTCCAAGACTAGAATTGATGTCAGCCAGAATTCTGGCTACGCTAATGAATGTTGTTCTTGCAGCTTTAAACCAACAGGTGCAGATATCAACTTGCAGATTTTGGTTGGACTCAAAAACAGCACTTTATTGGATCAAAAACACAGGTCAGTGGCGACAGTTTGTGCAGCACAGGGTTGATGAAATTTTGAAAATGACGGAGAAAGGAAATTGGGGACATTGTGCTGGAATATGCAATCCTGCTGACCTTGGATCAAGGGGTGCTTTTGCAAGTGCTTACAGAACAGTAGATTGTGGTGGCATGGACCACATTGGCTTGTCATGGGCAGGGAACATTGGCCAACTGATCTTTTGTTGGAGGATACACCTGAGATTGTTCAAGAGACAAAGAAATCAGCATTGGTTGCAACTGCAGTTGATGAAAAGAAAACAGGTATATCCAACATTATTGACATTGATAGGTTCAGTTAACTTGAACGTTTGTTGAAGGTAACATCTTTGGTGGTAAGATTTATTGAAAACTTGAAGGCAAAGAAGAAGAAACAGCCAATTAATTGTTCAGAGGTAAGTGCAAAGGAAATGTTTGCTGCAGAAAAATATTGGGTTTTAGATGTCCAATCTACTTTACGCAAGGAACCCAAATTTAATCAATTGAAACAGAATTTAGGATTGTTTGAAGAAGAGCAAGTATTACGATGCAAAGGAAGGTTGAATTACTCTGACTTGGAGTTTGATGGTAAGTTTCCAATAAAATCGATTTACAGAGTTGGTAGTTTTTGCCTGTCATCAAAGAGTGTGTTACAATGGTCTGAAATCAACTCTTGCAGAACTTCTATCACGTTATTGGGTTCCACAAGGTAGGCAGTTTGTCAAAAGGGTGCTCAGAAAGTGTTTCATTTGCAGGAAGGTAGAAGGTAAGTCCTATGCACCACCACAGACTGCTGACCTGCCAGACTTTAGAGTGAAAGAGGCACCACCACTTGTTAATGTTGGAATTGATTTTGCTGCTCCTATGTTCCACAGGTCAAAATCAGGTGAGATGGAAAAATGCTATGTTGTTTTGTATGTTTGTTGTACTTCGCGTGCAATACATTTAGACCTTGTTGAAGATTTATCTGGGCCAACATTTGTACGTAGCATGCAGCGTTTTACAGCATGCAGAGGAACCCCAGACTTAATCAATTCAGACAATGCGAAACTTTCAAGTTCACTCATAAACTCTTAGAAAGACTTGCATGTGATCATTCTGTTGTTTCATTTTTGCAGGTGAAACGGATCACTTGGAAATTCAATATGGAACGCTCTCCATGGTGGGGCGGCCATTTTGAGCGGCTGGTGGGCAGCGTAAAACGTTGTCTCAAGAAAGTTTTTGGGAAATGCGAGGCTTAGGTATGATGAATTGCTAACATTGTTGACTCAGGTTGAATCTACCCTGAATTCATGGCCATTGACATATATTTATGATGAATTTGGATATCATGCTTTAACCCCTTTCCATCTTATGCATGGGAGACGTTTGTCTGCTCTTTCTGATCATTTTGAATTTGATATCGATGCTCTTGAAGAGGATCCATCTTCTTTTACAAGGCGCTTTGCGTATCTTGTTAAGAAGTTGGACCACTTTTGGTCTCGTTGGAGACTGGAATATTTTGCAGATTTGAGAGAAGTGCATCATCTGAATAAGGGACAACAAGGGACAGTGCATATTGGAGAAATGGTCTTAGTGAAGGAGGACAATGTGAAAAGAAGCAATTGGAAAACGGGAGTGATCATACAATTAATCACTGGAAAGGATGGAATAGCAAGAGGAGCAAAGGTGCGCATTGGACATAAGGGTAAGCACCAAATTTTGACTTGTTCTTTGCAATGTTTGTTTCCTTTAGAAATTAGAAGTGTAGTAGCAGATGAAAACAGTGAAAAAAGAGTGGTGAATGAGAACAAAGAGAATGACAACCCCACCCTACAGGGTACGCGCAAGGGATTGCAACGTGCAGCAGCTAAGGATGCGCAGTGGAAGACCCGTTTGGTTCTTGATTCTCAATGAATCAAGGAGGGGAGTGTGTCGGAATTTCCCTTCAACTGCAATGCACTGCGGGGTATATCACCATTGTGTCACTCACTGTAGTTTCTAATATCATATTTGCAATATGCAATTACCACATGTGGAGACTTTGTTTGAACACTTGATAAGAACACTCATTTACGTAAAAGCAAGACTGAATTTCATTGGTAGATAGAATCGTAAGTTCCGTGTAGAAGCTTAAATTACATTTTGTACATGTGTTCTTAGTCAGATCGTTGTGGGATTATGGAGAGGCAAGATCAATGTTAAATCAATAGTCATCCTTTTTTTGTGAGTTCACTATGGGCCTGCAATATCAGTTGAACGAGAACTTGAGGAATCGTTACAGTCACTACAATAAACATTTTGCTTTCATCAGAGAGATCTTGAGAATTTTGAAACTAGTTTACAATAACAGATATGTGAAAAAGCGAACAATACTATGGCTTCATACAAACACAAATCCGGTGTGCAGGAGAGGAGTAAGAAAGAAGGATGAGATTAATAAACGAAGAAGAATGCTTGCACATTATTTGAAGTTGGAGTTAGGAAAGCAACCAAAGAAGGCAGACAAAAAGAGCACACTGAAGATGCCCAAAAGAGGCTTCAACATGACCCTGAAGTGGAAGCACTTGATGCTAGGAGTGACATAAATGCAGAAATCAACACAGAAGGAAATGTCGCGATAGATGATGCAAGAAAACTTTCACCCTTCGATATTGGAACTTTGAGCGGCTGGTGTAAAATGCAGGTCAAATTTTTGCAGGTCACGGCGGCAGGTCACTGCGGGGGCCAAGGGCTCATAGGCTGCATAAAGGAATTCTGTTGTGTATAAGATACTGAGAGCTGCTAGTGTGCTGACGTATTACTTATTTCGTATGTATCCATCAATTGCAGGATTCGCAAAAAATAATATGGTGGCAACATGATTTTTGAGAGATGGTTATCAAATTCCTTTGTTTTTCACGTTACACAAAGTGAAAATACCTTGACATTGAAGAAAGCCGCTCTAACCCCATGATGGTACTCTGCGCAGAAATCAAACGACTGAAAGCTTTAACCAGCTGGTGATGTAATTCTGATCAAAGAATTGGTGCTATAATTCTCAATAATTAACTGGTGATAAAGTCTTCTTGAGTAAGGAATGCAAAAGCGGTCTTATTACACACACACTGGGTTGCATATTCCCATTGGGAAACTTTGACAGCATTTTTCGTTTGTGACATAGTTTTGCACAAAAAAGGCACCAATTGAGAGCAACAATTATCTTCTTGTATAAAATCTTCCAACCTCAAATAACTTTAGCGACCACATTGATATTTCTGCATTCAAAAATAAGAAACCAGTTAAGAAACCTTTAGTACTAAAATGGACAAAATTTCATCTTAGATTTAGAAACTTTTAGTACTATGGCCTGATCCTAGTTTCTTATAAAAAACGTGTATTCAAGAAAGATTTGAGGATTCTTGGGATTTCATGCAGATTTCAAGGAGAGCTCCAGGGGTTTCCAGATTTCAAAGAATTTCTTATGGATTTTCGGATTTCTTCCCTGATTTCCAGTTAATGTGTACGAGATTTTCGAAGTGTAATGCCCCTCGCATTTTGCCCGGACTTTGACCAAACAAACAGAACCGTTTGGTCAAAGTCCGAAAATCGGAAGGGAATGGGGTCAAGGGTATGCTTTCGGCAATTTTCTGAAAATGTATTGTCTGAAAGATTATTAGGTAAATGACTTGGTTTAGTCATTGGGGCATATCTAGCCGCTCCGCTAACAAATACATACGAAATAAGTAATGCGTCAGCACACTAGCAGCTCTCAGTATCTCATACACAACAGAATTCTTTATGCAGCCTATGAGCCCTTGGCCGTCACGGTGACCTGCCGCAGTGACCTGCAAAAATATGACCTGCATTTTACACCAGCCATCAACTTCGCATTGAAAGGAATACTGGAGAAAATCCACAAAATCCAGTACATGAGATCCAATGAAAGCGATGATGAGATTGTCTTCCCACGTTTGAAAGACAATCTATCGTTTGAAAGACAATATGATGGCTGCTGCAAGCAAAAGATGAAACAGAAGACACATTTACTGCTCCATGTGTTGAAGAAATAACGCAGGAGATTGTGACTGCGAAGGAAGATGTGATTGATCTTTCCAAGAAATGTGGAATTGAACTGACCTCGTACGATGATGTTTGTCTTGTTAAAGGCATCAAACAAGTTGTGGATGAGGCAGTGCACAATGATCACGAATCGTTTGAAGGTTTACAGCCAGAGCCTTCACCAATGACAAATGAGACAACTTTATCACAAGCAGAAGCTGCTGCTATCCCTGAAGACCTTTCCTAAATAAAGGTACGAAAGACTACCACACTCGGATTTCCTGCATATGAGAAGTTTCAAGATGAGCTGAATACGCCATCTAAGACACACAGCTTATTTCGCAAAGAGAGTCCTAAGTGTCTTTTTTGATATATAATGGGACTTACTTACATACGAAAGTCAACAGCGCTCTATCTTTTGCGTTCTCATCCTTAAATTTAACGGAGAGTCAACCGTCACATCTACTTTAGGCCTTTCTCTATGACATCAAAAGGCTTTTAAAAACGGAGTTCTGTATTACACATCTCTAATCTAAAATCAAACAGTTCATTCTGGTGCATTTTGAGGTGCTGAACACAAATAAAGAAAGTTCACACCTCTAAGTGGCGCAGTTTTTTCAAAAACTAAGTTTTGATGACGTCACAATAGCCTTTTTCAAAAAATTTTACGATAACTGGAATCAACTACTTTAGCCCCAAAGAGATGGAATTGATGAAGCATTTTGCATTAGCAACATAATCTCCAGCTATTATAATTTCTGATCTACGAGGCTTTAAAGCTTTCAGAAATTGCTGACTCAGCATTTTTGTGTTGTTTGTATCTCCGGTTATGTACATCCAATTTCGACTTGCAAAATGTCATTTGATTCATCTCACCGAGATCTATAAGGAAACGATAGTTTTATCTGTGCAAACTGTTCTGATTTTGTTTCACAAATGAAAAAAGAAATTCCTTACTTCCATGTAAGTTCATTCCTGCTCAAACGTATCAAAATCGAGGGAAAAGTAAAAAATACAAGAAAAAAAATCACAATTGATGTCATCATTTAATTTGCAACTGCGCCCTGTGAATAGTTATAGACAGTCAAAGCCCCTCCCATTCGTTCATCTCATCGCCAGAACTATCGCTGTCATCAACAATGGCCGTGTAAGTATAGGTATCCTCCTCTTCAGCTAATGGGCGATCAAGGCAGTTGCCACAACTGGTGCACTGACAAACATATGTGCAGACTACTTCAGAGCGCTTACAGGAGCACCTCTGGGAGGTGCATCCTGTCCTGCATCCACAATTGACAGACTGCCGAAGGCTTTCTGGTGCTGCAGGCATTGAAAGCCAATGGATCTGCAAGGCATTTTCATCATTCAGCCACCCGGGAACCATTCTTTCCATCTTCTACTTACACATTGACACGAAACAAGGGATACAGAGGAAAAAAATTGACAAGCTTGCTTGTTTTTTGGTTTGCTTTCCAAAGAAACAGAAAATTTGTGAGCTCTGCTATCCCCTAGATCCACTGAACAGTCCATTCCGTACCCATGGTGGTCTGGTTGATACATCCATTTGGACAGACAACTTGATACTGTAATTTGATAGCTCGTTATTAGTCGTTATGTCATTATTAGTTGTTATGTGGTGCCACGGTTTACAGGAACCCGCATGAAATGCAACAAATTCTCAATACTTGTGCATGTGGAGAGAAGACAGTAATGCACACAAGACCAAGGGGGCCAAAAACCAATATTATAGGGTGGCGAATTTCAATACTGTTCAATAACAATTAAATTCAATGCAACTTGGCCGCATGGCAACCTTAAACAAAGACCCCTTTCATATCTAATTTATACAACTAAAGCATGCTGCCATAGTGTTTGCAAAGAATGCATCATTCAAATAAAGGTTTATTTTTGCGTGGGAAAGGATATTCTGATATCATCTCAATAAAATTGCCTTTGTTCACTCGATCATAACTGCCAGAATTCCTCAGATTTCAGATCTCATTGAAGTTTCCCAAATGCATCTTTCTTCACTAATCAATTCAATCCGGCCATTATCATCATTTGGTAGGCATATTGTTCTTGCTGCGAAGCCATGTTCAAGTAGGCCTAGATGTTGGCCTCCTACTTAGGCCTGTTTACACGAGCCCGGGTTGGCTACAACCCGCCGCAGAGGGTCAGCCCTTCTTCAGTCAAATCTCTTCAAACGTTTACACAAACTCAGCAGCCAACCCAGTCAACCCGCCTTGGCGGGTAACCCTTCTCAAAGGTAGGGTTGACCCGTTGAGACGGGTTGGCTTTTTGTAGAATTTTTCCATGTGAAGGCGGGTCAGCTCAGCCCAAGGCTCGTGTAAACGCTTCAAATAGCCAACCGGGGTCATTTGAACAAAAGGAATAATCATGAAAACAAAAGGCAATTAAAGAGCCAACTTGCCACGTCCTTGCAGTCAAAGCATTTTTTATTTTTTTACATTCAATCTAAAAAATTACAATGCATATTACAACTACACTACTTACAAAATACTATACCCTACTACTAATACAATACCACTTGGAGCAAAAACTACCTCATGGTAACATAAAACAGGAAACACGAACATAGCACTACACGTAACGGCGAGGAGAGAATGGAAGGAAATGGAAGGAAATTGGAAAATTTCTTAGGATGATATGAAGATTCTTTAACCAAGACGTTCTGTCTTGAGGATATACGTAATGGTCAAAGTTAGAATTGATCTGTTTTTAGAATTGATCTGTTTGCCAGTCAAAGCATTTCTGATCATTTAGATTGATTAGATCATTTAGATCGGCATTTGGACTATTCTTTACACCTAAAAGATATGTGCAGAAAGATCAATTACGGCTTACAAATAATGAGACGTGTAAATGTGTACCTCCACAAAGAAAGTCTGATCCTTCTTGCCAACTCCTTGGTCCTAAGCCATCTGGATTATTGCTCCCCTATCCTATGTAATTTGAACTGCGGTCAGCTTGACATATTGCTGAAGCTCCAGAAACAATGTGCGCACATCATTTTTGGCTATGATAGAAGAACTCATAGCAAGCCATTATTCATCCAACTTAACTGGCTACCATTGCACCAACGAATCGAATATAACATATGCCTCCTTCTCTACTAAGTCGACAATAATATAGCACCACCTTACCTGTCTGAAATGTTTGTGAAAACAGCTGAAGTTCATCAACATCGAACAAGAGCTGCTGTAAATAGTCACTGTTTCAAAATTAGAGGAACTGGACATACTTACCTAAAATCATTTAGATATTATGGAGCAAAAGTTTGGAATTTGTTACCAACTGAAATACGTCACACTGAGTCTATTGAGAACTTTAAGATAAAATGCAAAGCCTACTTTATGGACAAAATTAAATCTGACTCTTATGTAAAATATGACTGGTCATTCCATTGAAATTTTATGCCAAAGAATTTTTTACTGTACACAATTTGATTAGGATTTTCGTTTTGATTTTAGTTTTTTACTTTGTGAACCAGGCTGTAAACAAGTTTTTAACTTAGCCCTGTTATTCACGTTAAAGAATTTCATACATACATACATACATTAGTCAACTAGGTTTCTCAGTCAAAGTCACCGGCTTTATATGTATGACCCTCTTTTGCCAAAGATTTCTTGCTTTTTGTCACTCTGTTAAACTTAACCACCTTCCTTCTTTTCTTTCCATCCTCACTGGATTTTTCCTCAGCTTTCTTTAACCTCTCATTGGACCTTTGCAATGATCCTTGGATCAGATGGTGTCCAGGATCTGCATGGACTTGCACAGTGTTTGACAAAATGTTGCTCCAAGTGAAAACTGGCAAATGGCCATACAGGTTGCACCTTCCACAGATGATCATCCAGCAAACCTGATTTTGGAACAGTACTGCCGAATCAAATTATGCAATGACTCATTAGGATTTTGAGTGGCGTTTCTCATGCATCTTTGCAGCAACCTGTCCTCAGTCAGTCGTTGAAAAATTGGAAACAACTTCTTTCCAACTTCTTTCCAAGTGCATTGATCCTTTAGGTTTCTCAAGGCAGTACCCATTCTTTTGGACACATGGTTCACACAGTCCTCTTTACTCAGTATGATATCTTTACCATAAACTTCTTTCTCAACAATGTGGCTGAATGCTTTACTATCCCCATCGGAGACCATATTTTTGCACTGATCTCTTCCAAATGATGACTGCATATTGTTGCTCCATTGAGTTGGCAGAGCCATCATAATTCTTACCACACTTGACCCTATGCTTGGCCATCCATCCAGCATGGGCAGGGTCATTTTTTCTGGGGCTTTCGAACACTGATGGCAGAAATTGCAAAGCACCTCATAAAAAATTGGAAGACCTGTTAGGAGATCCATCACAACCCCAAGTCCATTGTGTGATGAATGACCCCTGCATTGCCAACTTTCATCATGATATACAGTCAGAGATTAAGAATATGTCGTCAAGAAACCATTTTCGCGCTTTATTATCACTTACAAGTCCTAGACCATTCCATTTTTGAAAGTTTGCAAACATGCCTTAATCTCAGAGGATGCGCTTGGGTGCCATTTCAGGGCGATGGTATTCTATACTAATTTTGAAGCGATTCTATGCAACATCAATTTTTGGTCATTTGTGCCACTTTTTGTGTCATTTGGACCAATTTGGTGACAACATTTTCAAAAATAATGATCATATTCGTAATCAGCATGTTTGAAATAGGCTCTGTATCGATTTTGAGACAATTTTAAGAAATTCCGAACCTTCGGAAAATTTTTTTGCTCGGTCCACAAATGGACCTCAAAGTTGGAAAGGGTTAAGGAGAATGTAAGGGAGGATGGAGGAAAGCTAATGACAAATAATAGTAATAATAATAATAATAATAATAATAATAATAATAATAATAATAATAATAATAATAATAATAATAATAATAATAATAATAATAATAATAATAATAATAATAATAATAAACTATTTATTTAAAGTTGGTAGTCTACATGTGTAGTTCACATCAAAGATGTGCAACTCGAATACAACCAAATTCTTTTACATAGTCTTAAAATCTATTCACAAACTCTGCAGGTACATGTCCTTCCCTTCCACTCTCTCAGTTTTCTTTTGAAGGAGAGGACACGCTCACAGCTCTTTACAATGAATTGGCAATGTTTCTTTTGTAGATCCCTTTGATGAAACTTCTTCAAGTGGATTAAGTGGGAGTGAAACAGATTCTGGCAGTGAAAGGTTATTCAGGTATTCATTGCCGTACTTTGTGTCTTGCCTTGCAGTCCTATTTCCCTATACTTCAAAAATAAAATTTTTGGCTTGAAGATTTCTTTTTTTTTCAGACAAAGACTGTGTGCCACCAACTTTTCATGAAAGTGTTTAATCTCATTTGATCAAGACTGTTCATGAAAATGTTGGATAATTTCCTTTGCAGGTATGGCATTACATGCCTTGAACTTTGCACCATGTGCATTAATGTGGTTCGCAAGTATACATGTGCTTCCTTGTTTTAATCGTTCCGCAAATGCCATCTTTTTGGTCGGTGAGTTTGTTCAAAATGTTGTCATATCTGGTTGTTTGTGTTCCATTTTGATCTGATACCTTCTTTAGCTCCTTTAGCTTTGAAATGTTCAATCCAAGACGAGATGAGAACCTCCAAGCTAGGCGAGAGACTCCAAATACGTTAGTTAGTTTTCCACATCCCTTAAAATAGCACAGTGTCTGTGTTTCTGGACATTTGCCACATTTTCAAACTTGTTTGTTCGAAATACATTTGGTGAATTTAGGTTGCTGATACATGATCAGGGCGGGCAAATTGATTGGTGATATGTCAGTGAGCTTCATAAACTGCAGGATGCTGAATGTCTAGAGATTGCTAACAAGTTGAACTGAGAAAAGTTAAATCATGGCTTGATTGCAATTAGCTTGCATTAAACATTGATAAGACAAATTTTGTTTTGTTCAATTCTGGCATAAGGCAATCGAAAGATTTGCCAGTTCTTAAGATTGGCAAACAATGCATAAATAGGGCCAAGTGTGTAAAGTTCTTGGGAGTGCTGATGGATGAATGCTTGTCTTGGAAAAACCATATCACTGAACTTTACAAAAAACTATCAAGAACAGCTGGAATTTTCTTCAAAATGCGGTATTACATTCCTTTACCTACCCTAATCTTCCTCTACAACTCTCTCTTTTTCCTCCTTTCTTAACTACGGCATCACAGTTTGGGGTCTCACTTATGGTACCTATCTGACTCCATTGTTTCTACTCCAGAAGAAAATCATGCGATGCATTAAATTTATTCAAGTCTTTGAAAGTTCTCAAACTTGAGGACACCCTACACCTAAATATCTTGACACAATAGCACTCATATTTCGAGAGTAGTTGACAAAAAACAGCTTTGAACATCCATAATTTCTTTGTTTCTCATCCAAATTACTTGAAACATGTATCATTCGGTTTGCTCTTGATAAGAGATTTCATTTGATATGTAATTTTTGCTAATTTGCTGACATCAGCAAAACTTAATATCTATGACGTCATTTACATTTACGACATCATTTTTCGAATAAATTAATGTATTAATTAAGATTTTTGTTGCAATTTAGCTTAATCTTGTTTGTTTCATGCATATTAAGTCGATCTAAGTCAGAAATAGCAAGAAAACTACAGAAAACTGCAGTGACAATAAGTAGAAAGGAATAAAGAGCTAATTAAGCACTAATTGGTCTATAAATGTATACTTCAGATTGCTTCAAAGTATATAAGTATCATTTAAGACTATTCTCATTAAAATCTGTTGAGTATTCAATTAAATAGAATTTTTCTTGCGAAGCAGCTATAAATCGGCCAATTTTCCTTTGTTTTTGGTTGCCTAGCAACAAATCACGTGATTAGTTAATTACCATTGTTATATTTGGAAAGCTTATTGTCCAAAGAACAATGGAGGAAAGTTTCATTGTTATATCTTTAGTAGTTTCAGAGAAAAAGGAGGGGCCAAAAACGCCCCCCTATGCCAAAATATCGAAAAAATGCCCCATGTGAAATGGGTTAAGAAACTAAGGCCATGGGTAGGTAGGTTGTTTCTAAATTGTTAGAAAATTTTGCTACTAAAGGTTCCCAGATTTTTGAGGAAGGCTTCCAAACTTCTTAGCAAGATTTCAGAACATGTAGTAACATAATTTGCACTCAAAACACAAGTGCTGTCATTGTACATCGTTAAGATACTTTTGTGTGCAAACTAGAAGTTTCGTAACTTCTATAATTTAGTTGATTTAACTATTAACTGAATACTTTTGTCTGATGATTAAGAAGAAGTTGATATTGGTTGTCATCGGGCTTCCTCTGGGGGCTTGATGACTTTCAATTTCAAAAATTGATCCTACACCAAAAAAATCTGTTTCTTATAAAAGGTAACAGCACGGCTGGTGTAATCTGCATAACGCAGGTTGCATAATACAGGTTGCAGGTCATGTTTTATGGCCAAAGGCTGCATGGCTGTACCAAGAGGCTGTCTCCCACACAGCAGGCTAATATTTCTGTGTCAGGGGCCCGGGGGCAGGGGGGGTACATGACTTGCGGATGGATGGGGGTCTGCCACCCGGTTTTCAGAAAGGTACCCTCTTCTAATTACCGAAAGTTGCCGTCATACCCACTTTTATGACGAATTTTGGCGGAAAACCACCCATTTTTTGCTATTTTTCGCCAATTTCTGGATAACCCACCCTTGTTTATGAAAAATCTGCCGAAAAAGGGACCCTTGTCTAGAGAATTTGGGGCCCAAAAACCCACCCATATGGGCGGCACATACCCGTACCCTCAACATGTTATGTTCCCCTCCCCCCCGGGGTCCCAGTATGGAATGTAAGATTGTGGTGCACCAGACAGCAAAGTTGTCAATGATCAGTGTGCACCAATGGTTGTGAACCGGGTGGTGCAGCCACCCGCATGCACCAGAGGCGCATCAATCTAGGGGGTCTGGGGGCATGCTCCCCCAGAAAAATTTTGCAATTAGAACCTCTAGAATGGCGTAAACACAACCAAATTTTGCTCTTCTTCCAAAAGGCAGTTGGTCAAGCAAGGAACCTGATTTCCTGAAATATATATATAGGGTAGAAGTAGAAGTAGAAGTGATCCTTTCAAATGGAACACAAGTTACAACAGATATTTTTTATAAAGATACAAATCCACATGATTATCTTAATTTCCAAAGTGCACATCCAAGACACATTAAAGACACCATACCATATAACCTAGCAAAAAGAATTGTTGTTCTCGTTACAGATGAAGAGAGGATTAAATTCTGTTTGTAAGAATTAAAAAACTGGCTTTTAAATTGGAACTATCCCAACTCCTTGATTGACCACGCATTCCACAAAGCAAAATTACAAGGTCCTGCTCCTAAAATAACAAGAGATATTATACCGCTAGTCACGACATTTTACCCAAGTTTAAATCACAGCCACGTTATCAAGACCATTTCGAACCTCTTTAGAGGCATTCAAGATCCAGAAACAAAAAAAGAAAATTTAATGAAACGAAACCAATCCTCGCATTAAAGCAACCTCCAAACCTCACTTCGATTCTAACGAATGCGAAATTTACATCCATCTCCTCAATTGAAAAACCAGAACCCAGAATTAAATTATGCAACAAAGTACAATGCAAATTATGCCGCCTATATCTACAACCAGTAAAAAGTTTTAAAACTGCAAATGGAACGACATGGGACATCAAATCAGAAATTACTTGCAATAGCAAAAACGTTGTATATTTTCTGTCTTGCAATTTGTGTCATGGTCAAATGAACTACATCGGCCAAACAACGAACCTACGTCAAAGAACGAACGATCACATTTCAGAGTCACGAAGCGGAGTATCATCTTGTAATTTCCCAAAACATGGACACAACTGCGGAAAATCTAATAAAAACCTTAAAGAACCTTTCTTCAAAATTTACGCATTTATGACACTTCACGACCCTAGGTCACTTTTAGAATACGAAAGTAAACTTTTCAACAAAGGACATGCTATAATGAACTAATAATCTTATATTTCCTGTCGGTAATCTCTTTTTAGTTTATAAATCGTAGAAACACTCCAGCTCTACAGTTAGTCACACTCTGATGATAACATAAGTTTGAAAGGCCTCAGTGTGCTCAAAAATCTGTCTGATTTTTTTGCGTCCGTTTTCTCCTAGTACCTTATTATTTAGTATAAACAACAGTACCAAGTACATAGGGTAGATATAGAGTTTGATTTTTATCAGTTTTCGTAAAAACTGCCTTTGGAAGCAATTTATAGAATGCAGGGCATTGCAGGGCCCACTCACTATGTGAATGGCAAATATTAAATGAATGAAAAAAAATCATGGGCCTGGATTCCATAACATTTTGTGTAATATGTTGAGCCATTGTAAAAGATTGCATACAAGCAAATTAATTGGTGGGGTAGGAAGATGATGGGGTCTGGGGTCGGAGGACACACCCTCCACTTTGGTTTAGAATGCTTTTCCTAATCCCATATTTGGTGGTGCTAAAATAGAACATTTGACCATTTGTAACAGTGTCTCTATAAATCAATATCCTCTTAAAGTGGGGGCCGTAGGTAGTCACCGAAAACCGTAAAACCGCCAAAATTTTTCAGAGAAACCAAAAAACCGCCTCAAAATTCAGTTTAAACCGTCATAACATTTTTCCACAATTTGGATGTACCGCCTCGGTTATGTGCTGCAGAAGACTGCCTCGTTATCATTGTTATGACCCAAAAGGGGAATGCTAATTATGGAGTCACATCGTGGACAAAAGTCGTAACACTCATTTCATGTCGTAGCCCCTGAATCGTGTCGTTGGTCTTATGTTGAATCTTGTTGAATCATCGTGAATCATGTCGTACAATGCGATTCATTGTGTATGGGATCTCCCCACCTTAACGACACGATTCACGGTACCACCTTAACGCCTCAACAACCTAGACTACATTACATAAGTCCCTCTAACTTACGCTCGTTGTTGTTGTTGTTATCGCTTCAGTTGAGGGACTTATGTCCTTACGCTTCAAAACAGGGACTAATTAGGCCAAGTCCGCCGCGTTCACGGCGCGACCAATCAGATCACTACTTTCTTAATATGGTCAACCCACGTGCCTATTGTTAGTGTTTGATTGGCTCATTAGTTCAAAGTTCGACTTCTCGAAGCGAAGCGACGCTCGAAATGATGTTCGAAGGGACGTTCGACTTTTCTTTGACGTTCGAAGGATGGAAGATGTTCTAAGTTTCTCCTGATTTTTCGTAAGATTTTAGTCCCTGTTTAGAATCAGTTTGGTCGTGAGTCCTTTGTATGAGTGAAATTAAAACATCAGATTATAAATGTTGAACGAATACAAGGAATCACGTCGTCAGTCTATCGACAACCCATTTCATGTCGTTCACTGTTTCAGGTCGATCAAACTAATCGAGTGATTGTCAGTTGATTTATGATTGCAATGATCACTCAATGATCAATTTTTTGTGTGATCAGACTGACGAGGCTGACCTGATTTGACATGGCGGAAGACAACGTGCACAGGGAAAGGGTGGCCGCAATTTTGCGAAACGCCTTACGTGACATCGAAGATGGTGCTGGACCATCAGTTTCAACTGCGCCACCTCCTTTCCCTAGTGCAGCTTCGAGCAGCAGTTTCACAGCAGCAGCACCACGAGCAGCAGCTTCACACCAAGATTTCAGGTAGGGGCCTAGGCCTAGACTAGTAGGTCTGCATTTTTTCTTCAAATGTTGTTGACCTTGTTGAAACTTCTGTCTGTCGCAAGATGTCTTCAGAGTCAATAGATCATTCTATTGACTATGATGTCTTTGATGTGAAATAGGTGGGGGAGGAGAGGGTGCCCTATCTATAATTTACACACAGGAGAGCTTCCTCATTGTATTGTGGTGTTCCTGCCTTCAAACATCTTCCTCATACACCCCACAGTTGTAGGTAGCACAGGTCACAGGAAGTCTTGAAAATTTTGCAATATCTTGCAATATCCATCTCAAGTGTTTGGAAATATGGCAATGTGGTCGCACAATCATGAATAGGTCAATGGTTGTGTCAACAAAGCCTTCGTCTAAGGGTATTTGATGCCGCCTCACAGGGGGGGGGGGCTGATCAGCCCCCTAATTTATTTCTGTTCTGGACAACTTAGAGCCTTGAAACATTGCATGTGCACAGAACGTCATATGGTGAACCCAAAAATGAATCTATTTTTAGACGTGACACGTGACCTGTCCATGATGTCACATTCTTCAATTTTCAAGTCAATAGGGTTCAGTACTAAAAATTTTCATTCGTTGATTGTGAGAAAAGGAAAAGCATTAAGGACATCAGTCCAAATAGCATTTGCTCTGTGAAGAAAAATTAATAAAAAATGATGTGTCATCACACAGGAATGCAAAGAATGTGCACATGCGTAGTGCCAAAATCCACAAAACCATATATTCAAATAAGAAATAACTAATTTGTAGGATAGAGTATTAAAAGTAGCATGTGATCCCTTCTTTTTATCATTTTGTCACATTAGCTGTAGATTTTATTAGGAATTATTCAAAATTTTACACATACATTTCTCAGATACTGATCGTGTTTACCCCCAAGAATGAATTTGATTTTTTCAAAAAATAATTTTACTTCATGACAAGGATAAAAACTAAAGGTCAGAAAGTTTCAGCGTTGTCCACTTGGTACAAATCTACAGACAAAGAGAGGGTGGCTGACCCCCCCCCCCTATGCTTGATAGAGTTAAGATTTTGGGGTCAGGGAGATTGCATTTTTTTGAGGTTCAACGATCTATTTGCTATAAAATTCATGCTTTTAAGTTTGAAAAGTTTCTTAGTACTTCTCAGACAAAGTACTAGAGTTTCTTAAAATTTTAGCCTTCTTAGTACTAGTTTCTTATAAACCAGTTTCTTATAAAAAAACGTGTATAACAACAACAGAACCAGAAAGGCCTATATAATTTACTTTCATTCCATTCCTATGCTGGTTCTACTTCTACAGTTTTTTATCAAAAACTTCAGTACTGTAGGCTCTGTTGATGTAAAGGTAGAAAAAAGAAATGAAAGGCGGCTAATGTGTTTGCTAGCATTTGGAAAAGAATCGATAAGCATGGTAACAGAGCAGCAATACCTTGTTGGAAATAGCATTTTATCAGCAGGATTAATGGCCCCAACCCTGGGTGCAATGTGCTTTTAGAGATCTCCAGTATAATTGTCTTTGTGTAGATACCAAGATGCATTACTTGTAAAATCCAAGCTGGACATTTCAAATAACATTTGAAATAATAACAAAAAAAAAATAACATTTGAGAATCTTTCTGTCTGGGCATGTACTTTCATAGTAACTCAACTAATCACATCCAATTTTGATAATGATTTTTCCTTTCAGAAATGCTTTTCCCAGCTTGGGAGCTGGTGGTAGAAGATTAAACCAGCCTCCTCCAAAAAAGATAAAGAAAAGCAGTTATCCAGTCATCTTTATAAAAGATTCCTGGACAAGAGATTTTTGCTTGCTTGCTAACCCAGACGATCACACTGTTCCCTCATTGTCTGAGCTTATGGACCTTAACCTTGCTGGCCTTGGCAAGAAACGAGTGAAATTTCCTTCAAAAGATGCAAACCACCTGCAAGTGAGGGAAACATTGGAAAGTGTGTACCCAAAATTAAAAACACAAAATGGAGCATTCGAATTTCTACGTGCTGAGAGGGGGGGTAAGAATGTACCTCTGTCTGTTATTCCATTGCCGCCAAAAGGATATGACCTAGAGCATGTGAAAGATCATGTTTCTGCAAACACCGTAATCTATGTGCGCCCCATGCAGAGCTGCTTATCAAGGAAAAAGGTTGATGGCCAAAGTTCTTCACTGATGACAAAGTGCACCCATTGCCAACAAGATGTGGCAGTGATTAGTATCAGAGATCATATTGCCAACTGTGCACAAATACCACCTTTTAATTGTGATAAGAAGAGCCTTGGTAAAGGTGAAGCAATAGCAGGCCCAAGCAATTTCACAGCAAAGTCCAAACATTCAACAGCAACATGTTCCAGAAGAGAAGATGACATCAAAAGTGAATCAAGTAATTGGATGACCCAACTGAAGCCACTGTTTCCTGGAAGAGGTGAAGAAGATCTAGGTGAAGCCATCAAGGATGCAGAGTCATTTGAAGAAGCAGTGAATAATGTTCTTGACATGCCAGTGACATCATCCGACAACACAGCTACAGGAAATACCAAAAAAGTTTTCCAGTCGCTTCCAAGGCAATTCATGCAGCCAAGAACCGTAAATGCCTTTTTAACAAGGTTTGCAACAGACAACATGAGCACTGGCTATGATGAAATGGCAGTTGAAAGAGATGCAATCTGGCAGGGGGCATTGAGGTTCTATAAAAGGAAAACACAAGAGTCATTAGGGCTTAGAAAAACTGTTGAAGTTCTTTTTAAAGGTGAAGAGGGAATAGATGGGGGAGCAATGAGAAATGAATTCTTCTTGTTGGCTATGCAAGAGGCTGTGCAGCGCCTCTTTGAAGGAGATCCATTAAATCTTGTTCCCATAAGAGATACCAGCAAATTGATATTATTTCGTCTCATGGGGGTTATGATTGTTCACCTTATCGTGCAAAATGGTCCAATTGATGCCCTGCCTACATTAGCTCCAAGTGTGGTGGAGACAATCCTAGGTGGTGGAATGGATGATGTGGCACCATATCTCTCAAAACATCAGATTCCACTGACATCTGCCACTGAGCCAATTCACAACCTAATTGAGGAATTAGATTGTGCAAAGAACAAGGATGACATCAAACACCTCCTCTATGATGAAAAGAGCAATGATGTATCCTGGCAGATCATTAATAGTTGCCACTGGCCTGTAGAGCAAGTCATTGACATGACAAATAAGGACCTCCTCATCCAGCACATAATCTACAGTGAAGCAATTGCCAATCGCCGTGAGGAAATTAGAGAATTTGCTAATGGCCTTGACACATTGTCATTTTTGAGCTATGCACGTAAATTTCCCAAGTTTTTGCATGAACTACTGACATCCAACAAAGACAATTTAAAGCCATTTGGCATTGCCGAATTTAAAGAAAATGTCATCACAGAGCCAAAGTCATTTGCTGAAAAGCAAGCTATTGAATGGCTGTATGAATGTATTGAGAGAAAGGAAGATGCTGATCAATTTTTGGAGGGTCAAGAATGAAAGCTCTTCTCATGTTTTGCACTGGCACTATTGCTCCACCAAGATATGGATACAAACAAAAGATTCAGATCAGTTTTAAGCCAGATGATGATGAGCATGAATTGCCAACTTCTTCCGCTTGCCTTCATGTGCTGAGTCTACCAACAGTGCACTCATCAAAGAAGAAATTCTTTCAAGCAATTGACGTTGCTCTGAAACATGCTGCCCTGGGCTTCCCGAATCCTTAAATGTTGTGACATTTTCAACACAGGTTTGATTTGTTCCATTGTTTTGTTCTACTTACTATGTTAATGATCAAGCATATGCTGTTTAGTTTAATAACTGTTTGTTGGTTGTTTCCAAGCTGATTTGCTGGATTACTGTTTCATATTTGAGATCAAGCATAAAGCGCAAAGAGCGAACAGGCCACGGCTCCCAGGGTATCAAGATAATGATATTGGTAAAGAAGTAATGTAGAGGTATAGACATGTTCAAATATACTGCAAAACTGACCTATGACTGACTGGCCACTCTGTTATGAAAATATGAAGGGTTTTCTTGAGAAAAAGAAACCTTCAAAATATTATCAAAATCACAACCAAATTTTCCTTATATTTCTGCCTTACACAGGCCTTACCGTAGTGACTTCTGCAAGCTTTAGCACATGCTACCCCCTCGCGAGGATGAAAATCCCCCCTGTTATGAAACTCTTATTCTGGGTGATCGTACTCTCCCAAAGATGGCAAAATACACAAATACATGGAAGTGTCATCATAGTTAGGAAGGAAAACCAGGAAATTTTGCTCATCATTTTCACTTTTTTGTGGTTTATAGAAAGGGCTTTCTGCAGAAAATCTCATATATCCACATGAAGGAAATGGCCAATTAAAGCTTTTTGGGTAAATTGCTGAACCTAATAAAGCATATTGATCAGACAGCAGAAACTGTACTGTACATGCATGCATGGAGATTCATAACTTTGAGCCCTTTAGCTCCCTGCTACAGATCCCAAAATTTGCAACACTTGACATTGTATTTTCTTCTGGCCATAAACTCCTGATTTGTCACTTTAAAAAGCTTACAAATGTATCCAAAACACTTCCTTATCTCAGATTCCTTGATTAGGTCATTTTACACACACTGTCTGTTGACTATGAGACAAGGCAGCTTTTCAATATTATTGCTTTGAATTTCAGGGAACAGTGGCCTTTCAGATAGAAATTTTTGCTTTACTCACCTAGTAGTATAGGGATCTACTGTATACATGCTGTATATGCCTTATGTGTTGGGCCATTACTGCTGGTTGGCTAATAGGTTCAATTAACAGTCAGAAGATGTTAAGTACCGAGTGTTGTAAAGAGGTATATGGATTTGGTTGGCAACAGCACATGTATTTATCTTCAATCAATGGCTAATCATACTCATAAATGCTTCTCAATATATATACTGCACTGTATGTTGGCAGCTGGTGTTGGTGCTTTGATACGAGACATGATGTGTATACTGTAATTCTTGAAAACTCCAACTTGCATCAACTTGCAAACCATATCTTTGGTGTTTGGGTCTGAATTATTCCTTGCGGCACAGCAAATAAATGCATATGATGACCTTGATCAAATTTGAGCAAGATCACATCTTATCATGTTCTGTTTGGCAAAAGCATCCCCCCCCCCAGTCACCCATTGCACAGTTCCCAAATTTTTCTTCAGTTTCAGTTTTTATTGTACAAAAACAAGTGACTTAGTACAGATAGCAGTGAGGTCATGAGACGCACTAACCAACTAACTAAGGAACCACAAATGTTTTTCCCTGATTAGTTTTGACATGCTTTTCAAGAATTTACTTAATGTGCAAATGTGCAAAGAGCTCTTGTTTGCAGGTGGTTGCAAATTTGAGCTTTGAAGATTGTCGTTTCCCTCAAGGCACCAGTACCAATAAAGAAGAGATCTCTGCTCACGTTAACTATTGAAGGAACGTTTTTTTGAAAATGATTAGCCAGCAATTTAGGCTAAATCCACACTGCTGGAGCCAACAAAATCCGTATACTTTTTTGGGACACCCCTGGCATTCCATAGACACAGACAAGGTTGACTGCACCTGTGCTTCATGGAATTGCAGAAAAACTCTAGTGGACATTAAACAACCTGCCCCATGACAGCTCATGTTCTCTGGTCGCTTTTTTTAACCACAAGATTCACTGTGCTTTGCATGATCCTTATTTAAAGACTCGTGAGAAATAAGGACCTCTTTGATGACTTCGGTAACCCACACGCCCAGGATAATATGACTTCGGTCGTAAGAAATCTTGTACCAATAAAACAGAATGCACTTGGGCTTTGCACAATGACATCTGATAGAGCTTCATACGTAAAGTCAAAAGTGACTTTCTTGAATAAGCTGCAATTATGTTATGGGTTATTTTCTGTTCAGAGCCTGTTATAATGCACTCTGAAATGATGTAATGAAATTTTGTTACTCTAAACTGCAATTGCCTATTTCCACCCTAGGGGTACTTCCATTATGGTCTTACATAGGGTTCATAGGGTTCAAGAGGGCCAAAGCAAAAATGATTGGAATCACCTTCAAATGGTAGAAGTATACTTTTACAAAGACACCGAATGGCAGTAACTTGTGGACCTACAATTAAGCCAATTGGTAGCATCATGATGACAATTTTCCCGCAAAGTATGAAACTGTGCAAATACTGTATATAACTGAGGAAGAGAGAACTTCAAAAGTTGTTGAAATCATACATTAGGCAAGAACTCTTTTGGCATCTAACTTGAGTTTTACAAATAGGGTCAATTTGTAGCCATTCAATAAGACCCTTAAACCCTGGACCCCAGTTAGGCCATAAGGTAGGGTTCTGCCGTTGTTATTTGGACTTTGAGTACATAACAGTTAGGATTCTACTGTAGTGAGGTACTACTTACTGTATACTTCAGCAATGTAGACAGATTTGAAGGGTCACGTCTACGTACTTAAACTGGCACCTCCATATTTTGACAACCCTTTTTGTTTGTACTGTACTTAGGTACTATGAACTGCAACTTTCGAATAAGGTTTTAAAAGACCAACAATGGAATGGTTTGGTCAGTCACTTTGTGCGGGTACAAACAATGCAAAGAATTTCCCCATACAAAAGACCATTTAATTGGCTGAGCTTCTTTCAAATAATAAATAAAGCAGCTACAAGTTGCAGTGGTGATAGCAGTGCAATGCAAAATTCAACTGTTTTACCAACCATCCGTACTGAAAAGGGTGTTGTCAGATCATGGAGATGCTAGAGTAAACAATATCATCTCTGAACACATTTACAGTAGGTATAATATGCTTAAACATGATGTTATCTTCCATTTCAAGATTGCATTCTCTACAGTATGTTTTCTGTCACTCTGTTTTTAGAAGCAACATTTCAGTAGATCAAATGCGTGCTTTTTGGGAATTATTTTGAAAATCATAGACTTGTGATTTCATTTGTCACTTTTAGCATTCAAAGTTGAGCACAGAACCCTGTGTCAAACTCCTTGGCTGTCAACGGAAGCTCTTACAAAGTCCCTAGTACGGAGGTACAAATCAATGCCATATGGATCACCAGACTGTGCTAAAGGATTAATCACATTTGCCAGACTCAGAATCAAATCATTTGCAGGAGAACCTAGTTCTGGAATTACTACACCATTATCTTTTGACTCTGTTTGACTGTAACGCGAATTAGGTAATGGTCCCTCCCAGTCTATGCCATAAAGAGTCCAATCTTTAGTGCTTTGATCTTCATCAATATTTTGTTGTGGGGGATTGTAGGCATGGCAACCATGCAACCATAGCTGGGCAGGGGTCATATTTGATTCGCTTCTGATGGGATGATTGTCATATCCCGCTTCAAACAGCTGCAGGTGCCTATTTATGCGTGCAACATATACATACTCAAGGCAAAACAGGTCAACATTATCTTCAATTATGAGAAGGCCATTGTCTTCCAGATATGAGAAGATGTAATAGAACAAAAACAGGCAGCCATGAAACAGGTCACGCCAGAACCTTTCAATTCTTTGGTTGTGGCAGCTCTTCCCAGATATGTAGCTCCCTCGTGATGGCCCCCTAAGTGGGTGTTCAAACATGTATCTTGCCACATCAACATTTTCCACTCCTTGATCGCCCCGAACTCTAGATGGAAGACCAAATTTGTTAGTTGCTTCAAGGAAGAGGTCCAACACAGTATTCGCTCTGTTGTTGGTAGAACATCTCAAAAACATAATTCTGCGTGAATAGCCATCTATGCACCCATGGATCACAAACCTCCATCTTATAAGTTTGTGGTTACCATCAAGGTGCCACAGTGCCAGGCTGCCCGGAACAAAATAACGGCGCCTGTTGACTGTGTTCAGCTGGATTCTTCTCAAGAGCAAGCCCTCTGGATCAACACACCACATTGAATGTCGAATCCTACGCCACTGCACGTTGAAGCCTCTGGCCTTCAAGAAACCTCTCATTCTGCGGATCCCACAGTTTGGGAAATCTTGAAAAATGCTTCCAACTATTTCATTCAAGGTCTCATCAGAGAGGTCAGAAAACTTTTGTACCTCATCTTCCAAGCCAAATTGATGCACTCTCCTTTTGATGGTTTTTGTGCTGACACCAAACATGGTGGCAATCTTTGCTAAGGAAAAGCCATATTGAAGATAAAGACTCAAAGTATCCTTTGGTATTTTGAAACATGGCCTTCCCATTTGGCATTCAGCTATGTCATCTGTATCTGGGCTGCTGCTGCTTCTTTCCAGATCTTCTTCCAAAAGGCCATAAGCTATGATGAGTGAATCCAGGATGTCATCTTTCACGACAAAATCTGTTATCGCAGTAGGCCTAACACTGTTGCAGTGGATACACATGTCAATGATCTGTTGCATTTTATACAGTGAGTAGTCCAGAATGTTGGCATCAGGATTTTCGAGATTCCTCAAAACTTGAAGCAGATTAGAACAAATGAAAGATCTAAAATTCTCTTGTGGACTGTCATATGGTGACGCCATTTTGGAGACGAGTTTGTTGTGGATGCTTGCTTGCCTCAAATCACAGTGGACTCTGCCTTTGGTCGCTGAGTGATCATTGCAATCATAAATCAACTGACAATCACTCGATTAGTTTGATCGACCTGAAACAGTGAACGACATGAAATGGGTTGTCGAGGCGTTAAGGTGGTACCGTGAATCGTGTCGTTAAGGTGGGGAGATCCCATACACAATGAATCGCATTGTACGACATGATTCACGATGATTCAACAAGATTCAACATAAGACCAACGACACGATTCAGGGGCTACGACATGAAATGAGTGTTACGACTTTTGTCCACGATGTGACTCCATATGCTAATTCTTGTGCCTTAAATCCGCTGGAAAATGTGAAATTGAGTAGAATGTAGAATGTTATGTTCAAAAAATCATATGATACTGAACAATCATTCTTAGCTTTCATCGTTAATTTTGCGATACTTTGACTTCTCGAATCATAATTTGTGAACAAATTTGGAAACCGTTGAGAAAGAGAGAAACCGTAAAACTGTCATGGATACGGCCAAAAACCGTTAAACCGTTCCAAAAACAGCTAGAAACGGCAAACTGTCAGCCCCTACGACCCCCACCTTAAAAATGTTTGCATTTGGCATAAAAATAAAATTGCCTAGTCACCACCCTTCAAAGAATTTTTCATGGAAAACTTTTATTTTGTATTAGAAATCTTGAGATACAATAGTCAAGTGCACCAGCCAAGGGAAGCAATTTTTGGATTTGGAAAGACCAGTGGACTCCAAAGAGACCCCACAGACAGAATTAATTCATTACTTTTTTTCTTAAGAATATGTGTGCATCAAAAAGAAAGAAGTTCAACTTGTGCACCACAAGGTTTTTACACTATTTTGTGCACCAGTTTGTGCACCAATTTTTGCTTTGTGCACCGGACATGTCCGGTGCACATCGCTTTCTTTCCATACTGGCCGGGGTCAGGGGGATTGCAAATTGTTGCTATGTAAGACCTACTGTTCCTGTGAAAAGAACATGCCACAGACAGGATTAGCAAATCAATATCATGAATTAAATCACTTGGTTGCAAGTGATTAACTGCCTCTGACTCAGATTTTGATAACCACAAACCATTGTTATCAAATCAATGTGGAATCAATTCTGTTCATATGCATACCTAACATGATGCAATGGTAATGGTATCCTCAATAACCTTGTGTATTGTCATGGATCTAAATATCTTATGTTTGTCCGAAGGGAATTTTGTTGGACTTTCACTCATTCATCAAGGTATTTTCCAGGGATGGCGTGACCGGGGGTGCTTTGGGGGCAGGAGTCCCCCTAAGAATTCACTGAGCCCCCCCATCGACACTTGAATTTTTGAAAATTTCTATGCACTGTCGGCACTTCCGTAACTTGCTTGTTATGTTTCTAGAGAACGTAGTTGCATTTTAAGCCATTCTGAAAGGTGTGGTCCATAAAAATTTTGCTCGCTCCGCACGCTGTCGGCACTTTGACAGTTTTTGTCCCCCCAGCATTTCTTCCCTGGCGCCATCTCTGGTATTTTCAGAGCAAAGGATTTTTAAGATTTTTGATGGATTGTTCTGAAAAGCAAAAGGATTTTTGCCATAGGTGGAAGAGATTAGCTGGGAATCGAGGGGCACTTCACTCATTGGGAATAGCGTACGAGATTTTTTCAGAACAAAAGGATTTAAATATGGATTTTTGATGGATTTTTCTTGAAAACAAAAGGATTTTTGCCAAAGGTGTATGAGATTTTTGGGAGTGAAATGCCCCTCGTTGGGAATCAATGAAATGCCCTTGTGTTAGTTGCTTGGAGGAAACTTTTGGGTTTTCAAAGTCTGCGTTTTTCTGTTGGTCCTACTTTCAAGCTCGAAAACATGGACTTTGCGAACAAAATAATCTGAATTTTCTCTTAATTATTGAAATTTATTTCATGCTCCACAAGCAACCTTTACAAAGTATATCATGGAACAAATTTTGATATCATTGATAAGCCTTGAAACAAAACCCCCTGAAACTAAAAAGCTTAGTGTCATCAAGAAGGTGGCCCCCATGGTACAGCCATGCAGCCCTTGGCCATAAAACATGACCTGCAACCTGTATTATGCAACCTGCGTTATGCAGATTACACCAGCCGGTAACAGCATGATACTTTGATTGAATATAATCAGCTATGATGATTCCAGCACAGACTGCTATCAAAATCTAAAGACTTTACATAGACTGTGAAACAGGAGTAACTGAAGCTCCCAAGTTGAAACTAAAAGCATATCAAGCAGGATTATATAAAACTGGCTGAAGCCACTTATGATCAAATTCTCGCCTATCAGGCATCAGCATTTCTTCTTGACAAAGCAGCTGCCACCATATGGCTAGACACACGTCACCCTATTTCCTCTCTTCGTGGCTATTTCTAGCAGATGCTTGTATAGGCTTAAAATCCCTGCAACACAGTTAAGAGGTATTATGAATTGAAAAACATCCAGTGTTGCCATACTTGGGATTTTATCCCAAGATCTTGGGAATTTTCAAGTGTGATGGGATCTTCCTTGGGATTTTATTTCGGCAATAATGCATTGGGAAAAATCTTGGGATTTGAGAAAAAACTCCCCAAAGATATTTTCGTCTTGACTGATACCATTATTGCAGGAACAATGTAGGAAACCAGGCTGAAAACTCTCGTGATCATTCAATTTTTGGTTAAGTCCTTTGGACAGAAAACAATTGAAATCTAATTTGGATGCAAACACATTGTCCATTTGTTTTGTTGGACAAAAAGCATACTAGACTTCCAGGGTGAATTTGAGTGTCTATTTTCGGAAGATCTTCGGCGCAGACCGTCAGGTAGTTAACATTTTGGCGCAAAGTTTTGGTGCAGAGAAATGCTCCAATCGACTTTGGCGCAGCACTTTGGCGCAGAAGCAAGGAGCCTGATGCTGTGGTGCAGTACTTTGGCGCAGCGGCGATGGTGCAGCCACATACAGCGTGTTTATGCGCAGGTGCAGACGTTTGTTTCTCATGAAAGATCTTTTCATCTTTGTTTCCTTGTATGGCTATTTTCAACGACATTATCCTGCTTGTCCTGCCTGTCAAGAAAAGACCATTTGTGACGCCAATACTGATAAACTGAAAGTAATGTTCTTGCTTGCACCATACAGTAAATGCCAGACCGTGGGATTCTAGGATCCTTAAACGCCAGACCTTCAGCAGTTGCCCCGAAAAAGAAAACAAATTCTGGAACATGACAATGAATAGTTCTTGAGAGAAAACATAAAGTCTGATGCTAACGTTAGAGATGCTCTTTAAAGCAGTAAGCATATTAAAGACTCAGTGAATGGGTGAGTGGCATCAATGAGTGTTTCACTTAGAGAGGCAAGACTCAAGAATCGTAATATTACTTCTTTCTCAGTGAAAATTGTTCACCATTACCTGTGGTCCCCACCATAGGAATAATGCAAATCAGCATTTTTGTTTTCATAACGTAAGGCTTTCTGGTTGGTCGTAGTCGTAGGACAACATCCTTTTCAGGAAATTCCTCACCTTGTGACTTCACAGTCATGGGAACCTGGGGTCCCATGGTCTGGCTTTTAACGTATGCCTTGCGTGCACATAACGGAGGTCGCCAATTAACACGTTGTTTCTTTCGTATAGTTTGCTCAGAACATCATCTTCACCTAATCAATTAGCGATTGTTTGTATCAAGGTCCACTCAAACGGATATTTATACGTGATTTAACTTATTCTTGTGTGTCGCGGAATGAAATTCAATCGCTGAAAGGCCAAAGGTAGACGTGAACTTATAATTTTTCGCACAGTAACTTTTCATTTTTCGGTGTTTTGGGCTGCAACTTCGTGATGGTGTCAAAATCCGTCTCGTTGGAGTGACTTTGGTGCAGTACCATATTATGGAAATAGGACATGCAGGATCATATGGATACAGAAGATGAAGGCAGAGAGGACGGTGAGGGATATCCATATCATCATTACATTCGATGAAGGGCACTTTGCTCATTCAAAAAGAATTCAAGATTTTTCCAGGAAAATAAGATTTTTACCCATATTCAATGGAATTCTCTTGGAAGACAAAATAATTTTGGGCAAGGGTGTCTGTGTACAAGATTTTTGGGAGTGTAGTGCCCCTCGATTATATTTTTCATAAGAAATCGCTTATAAGAAACTCAACTCTCAAATCGCCGAAAATTAAGCAGTTTCAGTACTGGGGAAACAAAACTATAAAAAACTATTATGTTGATATAGGAAATCCTTTGCATTGTTTTACTTTCACTTGTTTCTTGTTTTGTATCAATTATTTGGAGTTTACATGGAAGTTTCTTGAGCTTGAGCCTCGAGAAGGACAATGGGACAAGCTGATAAACTTGTAAAATGACAATGATCTGCACTGAAAGTTAATGATTAATCTTCATTCTTTAAGCGCTACAGTGATTTCTTGTTAAATAGAGTAAATCAAGTCAGCTTTTCTATTCCACAACACTTTTTTGTTTACTGCTTAGATCTTGATATGAAATACTGCGGATCATCGATACAATTCATTTTTGATGCCTTTTTGCAGTGTGTCCTGTTTGCAAAAGAGCTGTAGATGGAACCCACCATTGCCCCAGCTGCAATCGTGCTTTCCATACACTATGTGGAGATTCAGTACCTGGCACAGAGGAAGGCTATGGTCAGCCTATGAACTACAGAAACTGCACAGATACAAAATGTAAGAGTTTTCCCCTTCTACAACCTTAGCCGCATAGGAATAAAATCCTAACCAGATGGTGTTTCACTACCAATAGTGAGTACAGATATTCAAAATTAAAAGCTGTATGGAAGAAACAATGGTGTAACATCGTTTGAAGGAAACCTTTCCAAAGTAAAATGTAAAGTTTTCATTAATTGACATTTGATTGACAAACTTGTAATTGCAAATATCTTTGACTTTAGACTTTGGTAAGCATCTCATGCTATTTTCTGTCACCAAATATGAGTTATGAGCAATAAAGTTGCTTTTCTAGGGACTGGGCTAATTTTCCCCCTATCGGACCTCAAATTTAAAACCTCGAGCTGCAAAACCATATACCCGCAAAGGCAACATTATTGATATATTGTTTACCACTTTTTGAATCAGTGATCACGAGAGAGAATTAGATCATAAACACAAATTTGTAATTTTTATCGTTGATTAGGAAGGTAATAGAATCTATTGCTTCTGGTATTTTAATCAGTTCTTTTTTAACAATTAAAGGGAATAGACACAGCTATATCTCCTACTTGCTATGAATAGGCCAGAGAAATGCCCACAAATCCATTGTTTCTTTAGCCGCACAATGAAACCGGGTGCAACTAAGTTGCTGAGTAAAATAGATTATATTTTTACCTGGCCTGGGCCAGCTTTTAAGTATGTCAATTCCCTTAAAGGTATCTCAGACATGCTCAACAATAAGCACATAAAAATAAATGTATTTCTGTAACACGTTTTAATGTTTTGTGTAAGACCTCTTTTGAATAATGACAGTGTGACCCTCGCTATGAAATGTCATAGAGATAAGCATTTAGCAGAATGGCATCGGAAAAACCTTAAAAGCAAAACAATTGGTGTATAGCTCTCCCGAGGGGGGGGGTATTCGTATGTTTTTCTGTACGGGGATGTGCCGCTGAACAGGGTATCACTTTCAGGATTCCGACTCTGGGACAGGGTATCATCATTTTTGTAGAAAACGGCTCCATAACAGGGTCCATATATGTCATTTTTGACTCCAAAAGGTCGCTTTAGGTCATATGTGATTCAAATACTTTGACATTTTGCGATAGATTTCGTACATATTTCCTTGCAAGGCACAGGTTTGTCTGAAGAAACTAAAGGACAGGGTATTGTTCAAAAAATTGTACTTAGGGACAGGGTATTATTTTCAGGAATTTGACTCCGGGACAGGGTAACTTTTCAGATTTTCCATTGGCACGTCCCTGTATGTTCATCCTTTGCACGTCCCTGTAAAGTAGGAGATATGTTCTTAGACCAAGTAGCCCCCCCCTGGGATAGCTCTGTTTAGCTGGGCATGGTTCTGGTCATCTGTTGCAAATCTCTATCCTTCTTTAGCAAAAACTACTGCCAAGCTGGACTCGAAGTGGAAAACCATCTTTACGCAGTCAAAGCCAGCACCAGAAACTTCAACCAAAAAGAAGCGACATAAAGCTCCAGCAGAGAAATTCTACGTTTGCTTGACCTGCTTGAAGAGTGACAAGCCACCCCAAAATTACAAAATTTCAAGAAATAATCCGTCAACGATCGGTAGACATGATAAGCGAAATCACACCGATGGATCAAAAAGCTGGGTGGATGAAAGCGATGCTTCAATTGCTAGAGAATGTATGAAGAAGCTGACAGAAAAAGAACCATTGAGGAAGCGAGCACGCCATTCCAGTGCAGCCGACAATGACGGCAAGCCAAATGAAACGATTGCTAAAATGGGAGCTGATGCGATAGATCTCATTGAAGATGATGTCAACAAGGGAGATGACAGCAGGAGGAAGGAACTGAGAGGAGAGCCACCTTTGAAAAAAAGAGCTTGTTTGAGCGTACAGCAACCCCGACAGCTACAGTTATGGAGACGGACAAAACACAATCTTTCCTCTCTTTTACACAAGATAAAGCAGATAAAGAAGATCCGACAATGAAAGATGTAATAAACATGCTTGATAAGATTTATGTATCGGTTAAAGGAAAGCAGAAAATCACTGCTGATGATGCCATAAAGAATGTGGCCTGTGACCCTGACATCAAGAAGCATGACTTCAAAAAATTGTCAAACATCTATGAGTTGGTAGCGGAAGTTGATGATATGGTTTTCATTCCTGTTGATGACGATGAAGTTAGCCAGTCAAAAGGAGCAATTCTACGTTGCGAAACTTGCTACACATACATCTCAGCAACAAGACCAGGGACACGAAAGGCAGCCATATCAACCAGCGAGCATGCTTCACGTTTCAGTGGGACCTTTGCCTCTGGGATTATCTTAGACAAGAAGCATTCACTGGATGTCATCACTGGTGGCACTAGCTATTTCTACAGAACCAAGAACTTGGTGCTAACACATGTATCTTGTTCAGGTGATGGAGAAAAGATCCACTATGAGGCCGTAAAGTGGAAAAAAGAAATGAAACTATAGTGCAGCAATAAAGGTTCTCGTCAGATCAGCATTTAGCGTAGTCAAAGCCGTTCTGCAGCACAGCAATATCCAGAGTTTCTGGCAGACAAAGCTATGTGTGGTGTTGATTGTGGTGACTTTGGCCACAACAAAGAAGAATTTAAGAACATTCTTGCTGCTGCTGAGAGTTGGATAGATTCTGAAGTGTCTAGAGCATTGAAAATGCCTATCAAATCTACAGGAATGAGACCCCATTTCTTCTTCACTTTAGACAAGGGAACTCCTGAAAGAGAAACTAATCAAGCAACGATGGTCGTATTTTTTGACAAGGGCAACCGTGTTGCAATACCAGTTGGCTCCCCTGCTGTTTACAAGCCAAATGAAGACAACAGCCAAGTTGTTGGTGGAAAAGCAGAAGAATTGGCTGCCGATGCGATACACCTGATCAAGAAGAGATACATGTTGGAGGAGGAAGATCTGTCATATTGCCAAGGAATAGTGGCTGATGGTCAATATCAGAGTGCTGGGTTTTGGGCTGAGTTGACAAGACAATTGCCCTTCGAGTTTGATCAGCTTCCCACCTTGAAAACATTCTTTGGCATTTTATGGGATCCAGGCCATTTTTCAAACCTAGCCTTCACAGACATCAGAGACGGGAAACGGGGGGATTCAAAACAGTTCATCTCAAGATTGATCAAGAGAACTAATGTATTTGGGACATTGTTCCATTCCGGAAAACATCTAGCCAAAATGCACATTGTTGCAAAGTCACTGGGGGTTTGAGCTCACCTGGTAAACTTGTACAGCGTAACACGCTTTACAAGCAGCTCACATTCACCCTTTGAAAGTATCATTGAGGGTTATTCCACATACATAAAGGCTTTCAGGGAACATCAGCATGATGAAGTGAAGGAATATATGATTTCGGGTTATGACTTCATAATTGATCTTTGCAGTGTAGCAGATGTGATGCGACCATTCGTCAAAATGATGGTTTTACTGCAATCATTGCGGTACCCTTGCTGGAAAGTAGTTCCCTGGTGGAATAAAGTTCATAATTACTTGTTAGGAGTACACGAGTTGTTCAACATTGATGATTGTCATGGTTGTCCAACACTGAGAGAGCGCATTGGAAGCATAGAAGACATGGCATTCAAAGGAGGCATTCAAATGGGCCTTTCAGAAAGAGATATCAACAGAGTCATTGCTGTTGCTGCTTACTGAGACATGTAAGAAAGCGGTTGACCAAGGGAATAAAGTAGAAGTAATTTTTGAAGACTTTGAAAAAGCCTTCGACACCATCAATCACAATATCCTAAAAGATAAGCTCCAAGCTGCTGGCATATCGGGCCCGTTTCATGAATGGATTGCAAGCTACTTGACAAATAGACGACAGTATGTGGTAGTAAATGGGGAAAGATCCGATATCAAACTTGTTGAGGTAGGAGTCCCTCAAGGCTCTTTACTTGGCCCAAGACTTTTTGTAATTTACGTAAATGACCTCCCAAGACTCTACACCATTGGGTTACATTCACATGTTCGCCGATGATACTACAATCTATTGTATTGGAAAAGATCCTGAAGAAATAGTGGATGCATTAAGGTAACTCTGCTTTTCGCTCTAGTGAGCAGCGAGTTGCCGTTTTGCAGAACCACTCTCCTCAGAAAACAGTTAATTTTTCCAATACCATTCGGTCGACCGAAAATCGGTAAAAAGGACATTGTTCTATATAGTCTTAGCAATCGAAAGATATGCAAATCACAATGTTTCCGTTAGTGCTAGCGTTGTAAATTATTCTTCAAAACTTTTTGTTGATTGGAGAAAAGTGGATTTATCTCCAAAACTACTCGAAAAATTTTTGGATTTCTTTCTATGTATCCTTAGCCACATTGTTGATCTACGCTAGATTTGTCGCAATCGAATTTTACATTTCAGTTTGCTATTCGACACTGAAGGGTAAAAACGTTGGTCAACGGATTATCATGCTACGAATCACGCTTTCAAACACTCAGCCTTCTCAGGCTGCATTCACATTGCACAATATTTTGTAAGCACATAGACGCTCGTGCAGAAATCCCCATGCTAACACTTTGCAATCTGAACACTGCAAGGGGTTAGTATGGTGGATTTCTGCACGAGCGTTTAAGTGCTTTCAAGAGATTGTGCAAAGTGAATGCAGCCTTATAAGGACTCTCTGAAAGTGTTTCCATTGGCAAAAGAATGAACGTGATCTGTTGGGAATGCTATGTTCAAGTCTCAATAGACATCATTGGAGCGCTTGTGAAAGTAACATTTCTTGAATGCTACCATTTTTACAGCCTTCCGTTTCATGTCCTTTGAGACTTTCCTGAGCATTCAAAAAATATCAATTTCTTTAAGAGTCTACAATGAACAGAGATCTGAAATTAAACATTTTACAAAAGGGCTCAACTCTTTCTCATGTCCTAATCAGTTGACCAAGGTTTCTACCTTTCGCTATTGAAAAGTAAACAGAAATATAAAATTCGATTGCGACAAATCTAGCCTAGCTTTTTCAATCAGACTTTGTAAAGCTGTAGATCAACAATCTAGCTAAAGATATAGCGAAAGAAAACCGAAAACTTTTCAAGTAGTTTTGGAGATAAATCCAATTTTCTGAAATAAACAAAAAGTTTTGAAGAATAATTTACAAAGCCAGCCTTAACGGAAACATTGCGATTTGCATATCTTTCGATTGCCAAGATAGACCAGGCTGTACTGGCGCTAGGTACCACTTTTTGGCGGAGAAATTGCGACTATATTTTTTGGATAGCCACACACATTGGTATAACGAAAATCGATGGTAAACGGGAAGTCTGTAATGATCTTGCGCAAAATGCGTCAATTACCGTTGGGTACTTAGGCCCAACGCGCGGTTTTTCTAACTTCCATTTCTCTCTTAGACAGCGAATGCCTATGATGCTTTGTATGCCATTTCTTGATTGCAGAAACGTGAATCACTTGCAGTTGATGAACCTAGCCTTCAGAATGTAAAAATTTACCTTATGATGAGATAATTTGAGCTGATGACGTCATTTTATGTGACGTCATTAACGCGAAAAGAAAAATTTTGCATCAAAATATGCATAAAATTCTAGAATTAACCGCTTTTGGTCGTAATTTCGTTTATTCATTATAAATACAGTTCAAGTTGAATTTTCCTATTATGTGGGCACCTGGAAATGCCGGACAATTGCAAACAACGGACAATCGAAAAGATTAATGGAAAGCTTTACCCGCGATATCAGCATTTCAATGACAATTGTAGCACGATTGTCAGTAGTACTTCTTTGAAGGATTTTGTTACATGCTTCAACTATGTCACAACGCTATAAAGTAAGTTCATTCTCACAGGAGGTTAGAATATGGGAGCTCAATATTCTTCATTATAAGACGCGGCTACGATTGTTCAGCTATTTACGTCTTCAGGTCGACTTTGTATAAATATCATTGTTCGTCGTCACTCTCCTCGTCAATGCCATTAAATTCCTCGTCTGTCTCGAATGATGGGTCAAAGAGAATACTGTTGATATCTCTTGGAAAAGCAAGATCCATCCAATGAATTTCGAGCTCTTCGTTCCAACCATGCAGGCTGAATTCTGGTACTTCCAGCATTGGCTCGTGTGATGAATTCCAAATCTTAGCGACGACATTTGCTCTTTTGGAATGCAACAACAATGTTGACTGGCAAGGTGGAAGCTGCGATATATCGATCACCTTCTTTTGGTTGATGTGTTTGCGTTCAAACATTTCGCTCCGAACACTGTTGACTTTCTTCTTTCTACTGCCATACAGGAGGCATACGAATTCCTCGAGGGCGTCAGCTAATTCTCCGTGCAAATCCCACGATAAACCAAGACCAGTAAAGGTATCAATAAACTTTGGATTTTTTTTTGACGACTTTCCAACAAGCTGCTTTTCCTCTTCTGAAAAATGACGATATATAATCATTGCCTGTGAAGGCGTGAAAACCCAGCATGCATTTCTTCATAGGATCGGACATGTCGATATCGCTGAGCCAAAGTCCTTTTCGGTGCATTCCGTTTCCATAGTCCAGGTAAATTCGGTCCTGTTCATCCAGTAACTTGTTTAGCATAATGACGAGAATGTCTGTATCACCGGAGGGTGATCTTATGATGACTTTCTTGGGAGGATGTGTGTTTAAAGCGTGGCAACAGTGCAGTATAAGCTTTGTATCAGCCTCCTCTTGGTTGCTAACTAGTTGATCCTCAATTTCACACGAAGCATGTGTCACTTTGCGACAATCGTTATCTGTTGAGAAGTAGATCTCCTGACAGCGTAGCAAGTTTAATGCCTTCGCCTTGTTTGCAATGATGGTATCGCGCATAAGACATATCAAGCGTCGTTTGTTGTCATCGTTTTTCATAAAGTCACTGAAATTTTGTGGACTTATTTGATGAAATAATGACCTTGCTAGAGATTCCACGTGCATTTCTTTCTGCTGATTTTAGAGACACTTCTTGGTATGTATCTGCGACGATATCAACTCGACTGTATCCAGATGGCAACTGCTTTAAAAACTTCCAAGTAAGATCTTCATATGTTTCCGGTATTTGTGTTATTCCCCTAAGACTTGCCATCATGTCGACAATGAATGCAGATACGATTTCTTTTGGAGGTTGGCTTTCCCTTGGGTGTAACACTGGCCTCTTTACTTTCTTCAGAATAACTTGAATTAACGCACTTTTTGATGTAACCCTTCTGGAGCCGTCCGCATTTGCTAAGCTGAGCGGAACTGGGCATAAAGGGTACTCAAGTGCCTTTTCAAAATCGATAGCTTGTCCACTCTTCGCTGAAATGGAAAGTAATGTACCCAAGATATTCCGGTTGACTTCAATGGCTTTCACTTTCTTGTTTTCTTCGATTGTGACCTTCTTGCTTGAACTACTAAACAGAGCCAACTTTCTTCTTTTAATTGGATCATGAAACTTGACTTGACTAGACTCTAGGCGCTCTTCACGGAATTTTTGGCTCTCTTCCTCTCCAACGCTCCTTGTAGATAGTATTTCTGCAGCAATACGGTCATCAAGAGCAATGCCAGAACTCAAATTGACAAGCTTTTCTTTATCAACATTGACACCAAACGGGTTAACATATTCCTCTTTCAACACATCTATGATGCGAGTGACAAATTTTTCTGACTGTAGGATCTGCGATGGTCGTAGAGGTTTATAAGTGCTGGCAGAATGGTTGACATCTGCCAGACTGAGGAGTGCTTTGGTGTTTTCTGCTTGCTCGGAACGGTTTAACGTCCACTTCAAAATAGCTGAACTATCGGCAGCAAAGGACTTGATTCCTCCTGATGTTTTCGCATCTCTGTTGATCGTTTGTTCTCCCCTCTGATCAATAGCGACCCGAATGGGAAACGACTCTTGGGCTTGCACTGACATGCCATTTTGCATGAGAAGATCTTTCAACCCCGGATACATTTTCTCAATGTTCTCCATTACCTTTACATAGTAGGAACCATAGCGAGCGTAGTTCATCTTCTGGAGTGCGAAATAAAGTGGCAAAAAGAATTTCCAACACTGAATTCGCATTTCAAAATCGTTGTCTTGAACAGCTAAATGAATCAAATGCTGAGTTTGCATGAGATCCAAGTAAAGAAGTAGCCAGAAACGTGGCGTTTTACCTAACTTTCCATTGCGGATGCTTTCCTTGAAATCCTGGTACTGTGCTACGAATGTGGCATTGTTACTCAGCACATCTTTGTAGAAAGAGTCCGGCACTCTTGCTGCAGTGACAAAACTCTCTGGAATGGAAGTGTTGGATTCAAGGAGGAACCTTTCAAGCAGCAATCTTTCTAGGGCTTCTGAAAAGGCGCGGTGTACTGTCCAAGCACGGTTGTAGTGAGAACCTGCCAGAACACCATTGAGACTGCCGCTAGAGCATACTCCAGCTTGGAATATGACATCTTCGAATCCAGATCCTTTGATGATTTTTCCAATTACACCAAAGTTCTCCTTCATGAAGTGGAAGTCTCCTAAGTGTATGAGAACGTTTTTGAAAGTAGTAGGATAATTCCACAGCATCCTCTCTGCATTCATTGCAGCACCGACATCTAATGTGACGTTTACATATGGCATATTCACTTCAGCGGCAAGTCGTTGCAGATACTTTAGGTACCGATAGATCGTAGCAAATTCAGTGACCTTTGCATTGATGGGGGGCAAATATGTAAGAACGGTTTTCTTGAGGCTACTGGAAGAATTTATCTTCTTTACATGTGTTCTCCAGCCAGAGTACGTGGAGACAGTTTGGTCTGTTGAATTCAGTTTCCGCATTATGATCCATAACAAGTAATTGGCTAGATACGGAGATTCTTGAAAGATCTCTGTCACCGTCGATTCAACGCTGAACATCGTGAGGAGTGGCTCTCTTTTTGAGTCTACAATAACTTCAGGAGGTTCAGTTTCCAGAATTTCCAAAGATCGCCTTTTACTTCTTGGGATGTTGACTTGAATACTTCGGTTTATTGCCAACGGTGACTCCTCTTGAAAAGCAACCATATGTGTCGAGTTAACTGCACCATGTCCAGTCTGTGTCTCTAGATTCATGTCGAAATTGTCAACCCAGAAGTACGTTAGTACACTTTGGGTCGAGGACACTGGTTTTATTGGAAGGGCACCACTGCTACTGGCAATCTGCTGTGCTGCTTCTGCTTGGGCTGTTTCGATTTCACAAACCAAATTGTAATCAATGCAATGGCCTAGGTGATTCAATACCTGGATTGGTACTTTTTGCCCTGTTAGATTATGAAGTCCGAGACCAAGAAGGAAATGCTTTGCAGTTATCGTTTTCCCACGTGTTACTCCGTGGATTAAATCCGAGGAATAGGACCGAACCAATCTATTTGCATTATCGCGATTGGGATGATCTTTATTCTTTAACAAGTGACTCAAAAAGAACTCCAAAGTTTCTGGCGGCTTTCTTGCATCACACGAGAGCTCCTCGATTCTTGGGGGCCACGCTAAATCTGAAATACTTTGAGCATGCTCAAGTATATCTTCACGCAGACACTCTGCAGCTTGTCTTAACAAATGCTCGCGATCTTTAACGAGTGTATGAGAAATTATGGCGTCTGCACTTATAACAACTTCAGGGGTGTTTGCATCAACAGTTAGGAAGTGAAGCTTGCCTGGAAAGGTTGCCTGTATCTTTGCTTTCAACTTACTGCGATACCTTGTGTCCTTTGTATGAGCACCAAACTGATCATGCAAAATATGCATTGATATTGCCTGATTTTGGGAAAGGATTTTCTCCTCTACACATTCCTTTACTCGATCAAAGTCCCCCACTGATCGTTCGTTTTCGACTGGTTTCACAGAAGATTTATTTTTTCGCGTGTACTCCTTGTAGCAACTTTCATGGTATTTGAACTCTCTTGCAATCAGATCGGCATCTTTGATTTCGAAAAAGAGGCTCTGATCTTCTTTTGACTCTGCAGCTTCCTTGATAGTTTGAACAGCTTTTACCGTACAAACAGTTATTGGGAAGTGAATCTTATTTTTCTTCATTATTCTATACTTGCTGCAAAAATTGCATTCCTTTGGGTAGACATTGCTAGATGAGCCATGATCAGCTGTTTTTGCTAGCTTTGGGCGTGATGCGAACGAGGAGCTTTCGCCGTCAAATTTGTCTGAGGATAGATTTCTTTCTTTCGCGAGTATCAAAGTGAACTTTTTATAGCAAGGAACAAGGTGTACACCATGTCGAACTGGGTCAATTTCTTTGGGTACAAGTTGACATTGATCTGCATGTTGATTTGGACCACCTAACGTCTCCCGAAGACTTTTTGCTGCATAAATTCTCTCTTTATTGGTAGACGATATTTCTTTTAAGTTACTGTATTTAGCGTCTCTGATTTCGTAGTGAACAATACAATTACGCTCATCCATATCTAAGAATAAAGGTGAAATTTTTATAAACTACAGCCCTTCGATTCGAGTGTTGCAACTGCTTTGCCATAAGAAATCGAGCTTTAAGACGACGTTAAATGAAAGATAGACATATTGAACGATAAGGGCTAATACTCACCTCACAATTTAAGAAACCATCTTCGATGAATCAAAACTTCTTTCTTAGACTAAGGCCGAACTTGGAAATTATTTCACATCTGTCTTCTCGCGAAATTTGAAAATGTTTGAACTGTGTTCGTTTCTTTGCTACCATATGGCGGATTATTATGTATCAATGTCACATTCTTTTGATATTGTATTTCTTCAATTCCCAAAAGTATTCACTTTGTGGCAAAAATTCTAAAAGCAGCGTTGTGCTTTAAGGTTTTACATTACTGTTGCACACTGAGCATGAGGATGCAAGCACTTTAGCACGAATAAAGGAAATGTGTGTTCGTAATTTGCGATTTTCCGGGATTTTTCCAATTTTCCTTAGAGAAAACGAATACAAAACCTGGCGCACATATAATCGATCAAGATCAGCAACTGAACGGCCAAATGACTCGCTCCCAAGAGAACTATTGCAAACTTTTCAGCGATGACGTCACTAAAATGACGTCATCAGCTCAAATTATCCCATCATTAGGTAAATTTTTACATTCTGAAGGCTAGGTTCATCAACTGCAAGTGATTCACGTTTCTGCAATCAAGAAATGGCATACAAAGCATCATAGGCACTCGCTGTCTAAGAGAGAAATGGAAGTTAGAAAAACCGTGCGTTGGGCCTAAGTACCCAACGGTAATTGATGCATTTCGCGCAAGATCATTACAGACTTCCCGTTTACCATCGATTTTCGTTATACCAATGTGTGTGGCTATCCAAAAAACATAGTCGCAATTTCTCCGCCAAAAAGTGGTACCTAGCGCCAGTACAGCCTGGTCTAGACTAGAGGGGTATCGCCCTGATAAAGGGTAAACGCGTTTTGCCCGATTTTAACTGTCTTGCGTTTATTGCTGAACAACAGGAGTTTGGGTCTATTTGAAATGAAAAAGCGGGCGAAAATATTTTGGTGACTCCATTTGCTAAATTTTTCTTGTTTGTGTTTCTTAAAATTCCGTCCACAAACAGACGGAAAAGTGCACAACGAAGCTCACCTGAGACATAACTGTAAGTATCCGCCATTTTTCCTTTCATGTTTCGATGCACAATTTTCTTTTTGCTTGGTTTCTTGACGTTGTTAAAACTTTCACAACAAACAAATAGCCTCTCGCCAAGCTGCGCTTGTCCAGAGTAAGTACTTCATGCAGCTTCAGGGATATGAAATCCGCTTCCGCCACGACGGGCTTCCTTTTGCACGCCGTCTGATTGGCCTAAAGTCGCCCTGATTGAGGGTACTGTGGTATCTTTCGGTTTCCAGTTCTTGAACGAAATCTGCGCTGCCAACGCATGACAGGCGAATACTATTTGCTGTAAAAGGACATGTTACGGTGCAAAAACAGGTTTGTTCTATCATTGGACTGTAGAAAATATCTTTTTTTATCATAAAGTGATTTAAGCATCGTTCAGTTCACCGAAGGAGGAAAACGTAATGTCAGCTTGCTTGAAAAGTCTTTGAACGAAAGTGGCAACAAAGGTGAGCGTTTAGGAGCAAACACAATCAGAAAACATTTCATAACAACAAAAACTCTTTAATTGTTTATATGCTGCCAATTTTCGCATCAAGTTATCTTAAATTTACCTGAAACCATGTAAAGTTTGGATATCCTCAATCAGGGTGACGCTGGAAATTTAGGCCCTCTCGAGCACTATGTTCTCGAGTACCTCGCTCTTGAAGACAACATCACCAATGACAAATATATTTCATATCAACAACACTGAAGAGTTTACGAAGGTGTTCACGTTAAGTTTCGTTCTGAAAATTTGTCCGTTCAGCAGGAATGTTCGACCAATGTAGAATACCCTCAATTAGGGCGACACCCCTCTATGTAGAACGATACCCTTTTTACCGATTTTCGATCGACCGAATGGTATTGGAGAAATTTACTGTTTTCTGAGTATAGTGGTTTTGCAAAACGGCAACTCGCTGCTCACTGGAGTGGAAAGCAGAGTTACCTTAAACGTCATGCTCCAAGCATTCTATGTATGGTGTCAACGAAATCAACTAACTGTTCATACAGGCAAGACTGCGGCTATGTATATTTCATGTAGCCCCTTCATAGGTCCATTAAGAAAAATCAAGTTCGGCGAGGATACCATTGAATTCAAACAAGATTCAAAGTGCCTGGGAGTAGTCATCGATAACAGACTCAGCTGGAAACCTCAGGTCGAAGCAGTATGTAAAAAGTTCTTGGGCAAATTTCGTTTTTTGCGACGTTTAAAGAGCTTGCCAACTCGAACGCAGGAGGACATTTACTACAAAGGAGCCATTTCAAGCGTGACATATTGCATCGCTGTTTGGGGCACTACCTCAGCACCAGTATTCAATCAATTGGAAAAATTACATTGTAAGGCTGCTAAACTAATCTACCGGTTACCAAGCAGCACACCTGATCACGAAGCACTGCAAAATGCAAATTGGATGCCGATCAGTTACATCTACAAAAGAAGGATGGCTGCTATAATGTACAACGCAAAGAGCAAAACACTACCAGAGTCTACATTGACTTTGTTTGAAACCAATGAGAACCCTAAGAAAGCGTTTGACACCATCGACCATGAGATTTTCCTTCAAAAAATGAAACACATTGGCTTTGCTGATTCAGCTTTATATTGGTTAAAATCTTATCTAACAAATCGAACTTTCTTTGTAAACGTAGGGAAAGAGTCTTCATTGCCTGGCAATTTATCATGTGGAGTACCGCAAGGCTCTATTCTTGGCCCACTCATTTTCCTTTTGTATGTCAATGATATGCCTCAGGCAGTTGACTGTGACCTTCTTTTATATGCAGATGACTCCTGCCTTGTATTCAGTGACAAAAGCATCAGTGACATAGAAGAGCAACTAAATAAAAATTTTAATTCTCTTTGTGATTGGTTTGTTGATAACAAACTAAGCATTCACTTTGGAGAGGACAAAACAAAATCTATACTTTTTGGAAAAACAAACAAGAAAAGTGGTAATAAGAAACTAGACATCAGAAGGGGTGACATCAAGATTAAACAACACACGTCAGTGACCTATCTGGGCTGCATTCTTGATGAAAGCCTGTCTGGTGAGTCAATGGCAACCAGGATCCTTGGTAAAATCAATGGCAGGCTAAGGTTCCTCTATAGAAAACAAAATTTTCTTGACTTCCCTCTTCGTAGGCTACTTGCAAATGCACTGATCCAGCCCCACTTTGACTATGCATGCAGTGCTTGGTTCCCTTTGATAAATAAAAGATTAACCAGGAGAATTCAAACCGCCCAAAATAAATGTGTCAGATTTTGTTTAAACATGAATAACAGAGCACATATAGGAGTTAGGGAATTTAAAAACATAAATTGGCTCCCTACTAAAGAGAGATTTGAACAATGTACTGCTACAAGCGTTTTCAAATTTTCAATAACTCGGCCCCATCCTATATGTCGGAGATGTTCTTACCAGTTGGCCAAAGCCGGGTTACTCGAAGATCAAAAAACAAATTAAACCAACCTTTTAGAAAAAGTAACAAGGGGCAAAACGGTCTCTCCTACCTAGGACCTAAAATTTGGAACAATCTACACTCTGACCTAAAGTCAGCTGAGAGCGTTAACAGTTTCAAACATAAAATTAAGAACCAATTCTTTAAGGACCTCCAAAATCAAGAAGACAACCCTTATGAATATTACTGAATTTCCAAAATTGCAAAAAAACAAGACTCCACCATTACTTTCTACTTTAATACAAAATATACATTTTTTTTACACTTTCCTTTCAAGAAAACTTTTCTTTTAATGGCACCTCTGGGGGGACCATTATGGAAACAAGGTCACACTGACCTTTTAATGCTATCCCTGCCATTTTAAACTGGGGGTGTTTTTATACTTAGGTTTTTATATCAGATCTTAGTTTTTTGTTTTTCTTTTTATCATTATTGTTTTTTCTACGCATGTAATTAGCTTTCTGTTTATTTTGCAGTAAATTTTATAATTAAGTTTTTAATTTTAATGGCATAATATTACATACATACATACATACCCCAAGAGAGTTACAAAACAACTCATGTTTTAAGTCTATTCAACCCAGGACAGAGTTTGGCAGAAATAGCATCCGCTTTAGAGGTCCAGCCATTTGGAAGGTCATTCCAATAACAATTTCAAAAATAAACTCTCGACAATTAGACAGCTGATAAACAACATTCAGTTCGAAAAAGGCCAGAGTACAACAACTTTTAGGAGACAGGATTATTTATATTTCTGAACACATAATTGAACACTTAGTTTTACTGAAAAATTTTATTTATTTCTTTCTTAGATATGTAACAATGCATTTTTACTTCTTTTAATTAGAGTTGTAATTTTAATCATGGCAGGTCCCCACCAGCCAATTGGTTGCCACAGACCTGACCTGCCTTAACAAAAATCCATGTATGTACCGGGTGTCCCAAAAAAAGTATCCGGATTTGGTCGACCCTAGCGATAAGCATATAGCGTGAATCAATCCGAAATGATTTTCAAAACATACCTCGATAGCCAACTTGAACATAGATACCTCGTTTGTTGATATCAGTGCACTGAGGGTGAAGATATTAATCTTCAAAGGAGAAATTTGCTCCACCTCCAAACCAGAGCTTTGGCGCTTTGGCCTAAGCAAATTCTTGAAGCTCTGTGAATGAAATCAACAAAACTTGAAGACGGCAAAACAGATGTGTTTTCCAAAATACAGTTCATGTGAGACCTATCGTCAAGGGAGCCCCGAAATCAGCTTCATTCATCTCAATATCGACAATTTATTTAACACTTACTATTCACCGGTGAAGTACTCCCTTGAGCATCAACACACTTTTGACATCGTCGAATCATTTCTTGAAAAGAATTTGTTATCAGACCTCTCGAGATCAGGTTGATCATCGCGTATCTTCGAAGCTGATTTCCCGGGTGGGTCATCAACAAGAGAGGAGATATCTATTGGTCCCCAAAAGATCTCCAGACCTTCCTGTCGTGGCCCCCAAGAGATCTAATAAACAATTCTTTTCAAGGAATGATTCGACGATTTCAAAAGTGTATTGATGCTCAAGGGAGTACTTTCACCGGTGAATAGTATGTGTAAAATAAATCGTCGATATTGAGATGAATGAAGCTGATTTCGGAGCTCCCTTGACAATCGGTCTCACATAAACTGTATTTTGTAAAACCCATCCGTTGTGCCGTCCTCAGATTTTGTTGATTTTATTCATAGAGCTTCAAGAATTCCCTTAGGCCAAAGCGCCAAAGCTCTGGTTTGGAGGTGGAGGCAAATTTGTCCTTTGAAGATTGATATCTTCACTCTCAGTGCACCGAATTCAACAAACGAGGTATCTATGTTCAAGTTGGCTATTGAGGTATGTTTTGAAAATCATTTCGGTTTTGATTCACGCTATATTCTTATCGCTAGGGTCGACCAAATCTGGATACTTTTTTTGGGACACCCGGTATGTATGTATGTATGTAGGAGAAAAACTGACCGAAGGCTGCCTAATCAGTAATATCAGAAGAGCACAACCTGAGGATGAAAATAAAGTTGGCACTCCAACTGTCACTTGGAACATGAGAGGCTGATGACTGCGTCAATGACATCAAAACATTTGCTAAGGATCTTGCAGATTCAATGGATAATAGGTACTAAGATGTCCACACATTTCTTGAATTTTTACATGGTGCATTTGATCTTGAGAAGTTGTTTTTGCATCTGACTGGAGAGCGGGCAAGTAACGGTAAAGTAAATCTGGATGAAAGAGCCCTGGAAAAGGTTGGCCGCAATGAGTATTCTTATTTTTGCAACTTTGTGTGCCTGCTGCCCCATGTAAAGAAGGCCATTCAAGAAACTAAAAAACTACTACACTAAAAAAATATCATCAATAAATCTTTTCCAGACCAGGGGTTTCTTGTCCCCAGGTGCGGTCTGTAATAAATGATTTTCACAATTGTGCATAAATATGTTAGCAAAATTTGGTGCAAATGGTGAGCCCATGGCAGTGCCATGTATTTGTAGGTAATATTTCTTGTCAAATTCAAAGTAGTTATGTTTGGGAATGAATCTAAACATTTGCTCCAGATCTTGTATTGGGAGAGGAAGTGCCCCTTGGTAAAAGTTTTGCATTGCTTCTAGGCAATATTGTATTCCCAGATCTTGTGGGATGTTTGTGTACAGAGATTTGACATCCATAGTTACCAAAATGTTGCCTGGTTTAATTTCTGTTTGGAGATTGAAAACAGTCTGTAAAAAGTGGTTAGTGTCCTTGATATAGGAGGGTGTTTCCTTGACAATTGGTTTCAAATAAAAATCAAGATATTGTGACAGTGCAACTGTTGGTGATTGACAGCCTGAAATTATAGGTCTACCAGGACAACCCTCTTTATGTACTTTTGGTAGCATATAAAATGTTAAAACGCAGTTCTGTTTCGGAAAAGTGCTTTCAAGATCGAACCCATCGTCAGTCATATCTTTCGCACAATGCGGTTGCTGTGTTTTTGCGCTACCTTTGTAATCGTATCTGTTCTTGCTATCCCATTGTCTGTTTTGGTTATTGCTCTTGCAAGCTACTTTAAGACTGGGGATATTTTCCGAATTTACATCAACGTATACTTTTATGTCAAGGTATCCCTCTATTTGCCCTTCCACATGTGTCTCAATCCGGGTTTCTTTTTGCATTGGGTTAAGGGACACTCTTCCGTCATATTCGATTATGCTCTTGGTTTCTTAGTGTGCCAGCTTTTTGACATCCTGTACTTGCAATGGATGTACCTTTGCCTATTACAAAGTAACGATATAGAGTCAAACCCAGGCCCCTCTCTTGGTAACTGTTTTAAATTTTGCACGTGGAACTTAAACAGCATAGCTGCATATGATTTTTCCAGAGTTTCTCTCATTAATGCTTATAATACAGTTAACAAGTACGATATTATTGCTTTAGCAGAGACCCACTTAGATAGTGCGATCGACCTGCCAGATAACTTCTGCCAAGCATCGAAGCTTCACATTGAAGGATACTCTCTCATTAGGAGAGACCATCCAGCTAATACAAAGAGGGGAGGCGTTGGTCTTTTTTATAAGGACTCCCTTGCTATCATTGAGCGTAATGATTTGGAATTACTCTCTGAGTGCTTGGTTTGTCAGCTAATGATTGATCGCAAGAAATTGTTTTTCGTTGTAACATATCGTAGTCCAAGTCAAGATCATGATGAATTCCAAAATTTCTTAGAACATTTTGAAGCAATGGTCATGAAGTTACAGGACGAGGATCCCTACTGTATCATAATCAGTGGTGATTTTAATTGCAGGTCAACATTGTGGTGGCCTGATGACTCGACTAATGACGAAGGAAGATCATTTGAGCCTGTCGTATCTGGCATGGGCCTGCATCAATTAATCTCCGAGCCTACTCATGAAATAGGAAGTAGCAGTTCTTGCATTGATCTAATTTTGACCGATCAACCAAACTTATTCACTGAAACTGGAGTTCATCCATCCCTCGATCCGTTGTGCCATCATCACATAGTATACGGTGAACTTAACGTTAAATGTCCACCGATTCCTAATTTTACCAGGAAAATCTGGGATTATGCAGCAGCAAATGGACACGCAATCCAACAATGTATTGAAACATTCGACTGGGAAAGGCACTTAGGAAACTTAGATCCCGACACCCAAGCTGAGTTCTTCACTGAAACATTATTAAACATCTTCTCTAATTATATCCCTAATAAGGAACTAAAAGTGCGTCCTCGCGAGCCTCCATGGATGAACCGCGAAGTTAAAAATGCGCTTCTCAAGAGTAAGAGATCATATGCTAAATTTGTTCGGAATGGACGTAGGGATGACCAAAAAGATGCAGTACAAAAGTCAAGGGAACAGGTTGGGAGATTAATTGATGGGGCCAAAGAGGCTTATTTTTCTCGTTTGGGTGAAAGTCTTTGTAATCCTACGATAGGTCCCAAGAAATATTGGTCAATGATAAATAACTTATTGAATAAGAATAAATTTCCTGTTATACCACCTCTTATGGTTAATGATATGTTTGTCTCCAACTGCACCGAAAAGGCCGCTCTCTTCAACGATTTCTTTGTAAAACAGTGTTCCGAGATCGAAACAAGCAGTACTTTACCTCCTTGTAACGAGGTATTTGAACATAGTATTTGTGATGTTGCAATAACTAACGAAGAAATTCTCAAGATAATTCGTGCACTGGATCCAAATAAGGCTCACGGCTGGGATGAAATTTCTGTTAGAATGATTCGTATAAGTGATGCATCTTTACTCTTTCCCTTGAGCTTGATTTATGAAAATTGCCTAAAAAACAAGACTTTCCCAAAAATATGGAAATATGCGAACATTGTACCGGTGCATAAAAAGGCGTCTAAACAGGTAATAAAGAACTATCGTCCAATTTCCCTTTTGCCGATTTTTGGTAAAATATTCGAGAAACTGATCTATTCCAGTGTATATAGTCACCTTGAAACTTATGGTCTTCTCTCCAGTAAGCAGGCTGGCTTCCGACCTGGGGACTCAACAGTAAATCAGTTATTAGTCATAACCCATGATATTTTTAAGTCTTTTGATTGTAACCCTGTGCTAGATGTAAGATCAGTCTTCTTAGACATATCTAAAGCATTTGATCGGGTATGGCACGATGGCCTTACATTCAAACTTCGTCGGATTGGTGCCGATGGTAATCTACTTGGAATTATTAAAAGTTTTCTCAGTGATCGTCATCAGAGGACTGTTATAAATGGGAAAAGTTCTGATTGGAAAAAAATTACCGCTGGCGTCCCACAAGGCTCAATATTAGGACCACTGCTCTTTCTCATATATATCAATGATTTACCAGATGGCTTGCGTTCTAGTGTCCGAATATTCGCGGATGATACATCTCTTTTCTCAACAGTCTTTGATCCCCAATCTTCAGCTGAAAATATCAATCATGACTTAAATCTTATCAAGAATTGGGCTTATCAATGGAAGATGACCTTTAATCCGGACCCAACAAAACAAGCTGCACAGTTAGTTTTTTCCAAGAAAAGAGTAGCCCAAAATCATCCCCTGATTTATTTTCAAGATACTCCCGTCACAATTGTTGATGAGCATAAGCATTTAGGCCTTTTGATGGACAAGAAAATGAGTTTCTCCTCGCACATAAGGGAAATTATTGCAAAAGCGAATAAAGGAGTAGGTATGATTAAATACTTATCAAGGTATCTACCAAGGCATTCCCTGGACCAGATTTACAAGCTGCATGTTCGGCCACACTTTGATTATTGTGATGTCATCTACCACATCCCCAATCATGAAGATCCTTTTAGTGGGAACACTGCTGTGCACTATCTTATGAGCAGGTTAGAATCTGTGCAGTATTCTGCTGCGTTAGCTATCACAGGCGCGTGGAAGGGTACATCGAGAGATAAGATGTACCATGAGCTGGGTTGGGAAACACTTGCAGACAGAAGATGGTACCGTAGGTTGACATTATTCTATAAAATAATTAATGGTTTAACCCCTTCTTACTTGAAAGCAATGATCCCAGATGCAACATTTCATCGGTACGGGCTGCGGCACAGTGACTGCATTCCATCCATGAGACACAGAACCGAAACCTTCAAGAATAGTTTTTTTCCTTTTTGCATCGAAGAATGGAATCATCTTGATCCTGAGATACGGAATGCTCCCTCATTGGCAACATTTAAGTCCAGACTTATTAAACTGATAAGACCCAATAAATATGAAACTTATGGAGTTCACGACCCCAATGGTCTTAGATTTCTCACTCAGTTAAGGGTAGGATTAAGCGTTTTGAGAGAGCATAAGTTTCGGCACAGCTTTTGCGATACGTCTGATCCTATGTGCTTATTAAATGATGGGGTGGAAAATACTGAACATTACATGCTGCTTTGCCAAGATTTCAATCAGCAGAGAACACTCCTCCTTCGAAAGGTATCTGATGTTTTGTCCGAAATAGGAGTCAATGTTAACGATTTATCTCAGTGTGCACTTTTACATATCTTGTTATATGGCGACTCTAGGCTTAATTGCACCCTAAATAGACGCATCATTTCGGCAACCTTAGAATACATTTTAGAAACTGGTCGTATGAACTGAGCTGTATCCCTCTTTCCTCCCTCCCTCCCTGTCTCTCTCTCTCCCTTCCCTCCCTCTCACCCATTTTCTTGTTTTCATTTTGATTTTCCTTGTTAGTGATTTGTGTAGTCCTTGTTATGTTCTATGTCTAAATGTTGGCTGCAGGGGAGATGTGCTAGTCCACACCCCATGCAGCTTCGTTTCATGTAAGTCTTGTAGTTTCCTTGTATAAGTAGTCCCTGTTTGTAGATGTAGTAGTTATATTCTTGTAGTTTTGTAGTTTGATAAATTGATATATAAAAAAAAAAAAAAAAAAAACAAAAAAAATGTTGGTGTTCTGCAGTTAGAGGGTGTTGTATTCGCAAATCAACAAAACCAAAACGAGGCTAATGACATAACGAGGTTACTATGATAATAATAATGCTAACACAATAGTAGTAATAACAATAACTATGATTATAAAGATAAGAGTCACATCTAACACCTCCCTTCCCCTAGCGATGCAATACTTCTACAATTTATAGGTCATCATAGTCAGTTGGTGTTTTTCTTTTTATCCTTCTCCCTGATCTTGTTCTGCAGTTTTCTGCGGCTTCTTCTTCACTGGATTGCTCTGTGGAATCGCTATCTGATTGGTTGTACGGAACTGTGTCAGCGTCCTCACTGTCGCTGTCTTCTGCCCTTTCACGTTCTTCCACGGCTCTTTCTGGGGACATTACTGCTAGGCTGGCTAGGTCACTTCCGGTTGCTGTGAAGTTGATGTAACGCTTACGCATGAAACGTTGGTTTTGCCTTAGCTTTCTGCCGTTTGGTAGCTGAACTTCATAGGACCTTGGGGCAACTTGCTGTGTTATTGTGCCATGTATTGACCATTCTTTTGTTGTTTCATGTTGGATAGCGACTGCTTGGCCGGGCTGGAACTCTTCTCTGGACCCCCTGGTGGTGGCATGTTTCTTGTCATGGTATGCTTTCGACTGGGCTCTTTCCTTTGCAGGGAACCGTGATGGCCATGATGGCGTTGGACTATCCTCTTGGAATCTTGGAAGATTATCTCGAAGGGTGTAACCTTTCAGTAGCTGGGCAGGGGACTGGCCGCATTTGATTGGTGTGTTGCGGAGCATCAGCAATCCTTTGAGGATGTCTTGGTTGGAACGGTGGCACTTTTTTATCAGCCGCTTTACTGCTTTGACAGTGCTCTCTGCAAGCCCATTGGATCTGGGGTAGTGGAGACTGCTTGTGGTGTGTTCAAATTGTCATTGGGATTTCAATGATTTGAACTCTTGGGCGGCATATTGTGGCCCGTTGTCAGATACAAGCTCCTTTGCGATGCCATGTCGTGCAAATGCATCGTTGATTGCGTGTACTAAGTTTGGCGAGCTTGGTCTTCCTAATAGGTATACTTCAGGCCATAGGGAAAAATAATCCACAATTATGACATACATTTTCCCAGCCCAATGGAAGAGGTCAGAGCCAACCTTCTGCCATGGTTTCTCTGGACATTCATGTGGTAGTAATGGTTCTGCTGGCTTTGATGGCAGAAGCTTTGCACATTCTCCACATCTTTGAATCTTTTTCTCGATTTGGTTATTCATGTTTTGCCAGTATAGGCATTGGCGAGCTCTTCGCTTACACTTTTCGATGCCTAAATGTCCTTCATGGATACGATCTAACATGTCCCGTCTCATGCTTGCTGGGATGACGATTTGACTTCCTTTCAGGATGGGTCCCTTAGTTTCTGCTATGCCATGTCGGCAATGCCAAAATGGGCGGATCGCTTCGGGGCACTCTCTTATGGTGGAAGGCCAACCTTTATGGACCATGTTTATCAATTCCTGCAGGACAGCATCAGCTTTTGCTTCATTTTTTATTTCGTCAATGTGGGGCTCTGTGGCAGGTATATTACCAATCACTGTATCCACATGAGCAGCTATTTCTTGCTCAACTATTTCATCTTCTTTGGTAGCTTGAGACCAAGGTGCCCGAGACAGGGCATCAGCATCGGCAAGCTCTTTGCCCTTTATGTATTCAGCCGCAAAGCTAAATTTTAGCAGGCGCATACGCATCCGTTGTATGCGTGGTGTCATTTCGGCCAGGGGTTTGTAATTGAGGATAGGTATGAGAGGTTTGTGATCGGTTTGTATGACAAAATGGCGGAGGCCATGAAGGTATTTCGACATCTTTTCACAACCCCATGTAACTGCAAGCATCTCAATTTCAATATTGTGATAGTTTTTCTCAGCATCGGAGAGGTATCGTGAGGCAAACTCTACTGGTTTCCATTGGTCTCCATGTTGTTGATACAGGATTGCTGCAATGCCATTTAGCAAGCTGCCATCTGTGCGAAGCCTAGTGGGCTTGTTTAGGTCGTAGTGGGCCAAAATTGGTGCCTTAGCCAAAACTTTCTTTGTTTCTTGAAAGGCTGAGTCATGGTTAGCTGTCCAAACCCATGAGTTTTTTGTACTGAGCAGGCCTCGCAGTGGCTCTGAAGCTCTGGCTAACTCTGGTGTGAATTTGGAGAGTTGTTGAGCCATGCCAAAGAATCTTTGCAATTCTGTGATGTTTTCCGGAGTGCGGAAGTTGAGCAGGGCATCCACCTTGGTACTGAGTGGCCTAACTCCTGCTGCTGAGATATTGTGCCCCAAAAAATCTACTGCGGTTTGGCGGAATTTGCATTTAGTTGGGTTTAGGGTAACCCCATGATCTGAGAGTCGCTTGAGTAAGCCTCAAAGGCGTTCATCATGTTCAGCCATGTCCTTCCCTGTTACTAAGAAATCATCTGTACTTTTAACTACACCAGGCAACCCACTGATGATTTTG